>JAPFRF010000011.1:168087558-168432558 GCA_029282475.1 Phrynocephalus forsythii
CCAGCACGGCCCACTGGCTGGGACATTTGGGAAGTTGCTGGCTAAGGCAGGCCTAGGCCCTGCTGACTCTAAAAGTGACTTGATAAACCCTTACATAAGAACATAAGAAGAGCCATGCTGGATCAGGCCAAAGGCCCATCTAGTCCAGCTTCCTGTATCTCAGTGGCCCCACCAGATGTGTCTGGGAGCGCATGAGACCAGACATCTGTCTCCTAATACCACTCCCCTGTATCTGGCCCTTGAAGTACCTGGTTTTAAGACTGGAGATTACACATCTCCATCATGGTTTGTAACCTGTGGTGGACTTTTCCTTCAGGAATCTGTCCAATCCCCTTTTGAAGGCATCCAGGCCAGATGCCATCACCACATCCTGTGGCAGGGAGATCCACAGACTAATGACAATCCTGGGCCAAGGGCCTCTCCAGGACCATCTGAGGAGACCCGGCTAGCTTTCACCCAGACCATCAACCTTTGTCTAGTTATCTGTCAGCTGGAAAGGCATCAATCATCCCAACAGGGTTCTCCTAACACAGGGTATCAAAGTTTTAGGGTCATTGGGTCAGAAAGTGGCAGGGCAGGAGGGGGGGATACTCTGAAAGAGAGGCTGGGTGGGGCTAGAAAAACAGAGGTGATTCCCTTTTCTTCCATGAAGCTGCTTTACAGTCAGACCTTCTGATCAGCAGCGACTCACCTGAGTTGCAGGCAGGATTCCCCCACCACACACACACACACCTTTCCAGCCCTCCTTGGAGATCTCTGCTGCTCAGCCACCCTGGCGCTAACCAGCTACTGACCTAGGAGGCCTCCCTTTAGCTTCCCGGGCAGCCCTCGGTGGTGGGTGCAAGGCGCTACGGTGGCTTCTTCTTCTTCTTCTTCCTCCTCCTCTTCTTCTTTCCTCGCCTTAGCACTTAGCAGAGCTGCGAGGGACCCCCCATCGATCTGCTGCTGCTATGCCGCCGCCGCGACTTCCTCCCGGGCTCTCCCCGCCGGTGGAGAGATCGTGTGGCCCCGAAGAAGACGGGAAAGGAAGGAGAGCGAGAAGAAGAGGCCGGTGGGTGGTTTCACGCGTTGTCAAAAGCCCCCGCCGGGTTTGCACGCAAAGGCATCGCCGGCGCTGCTGGCCGCCGGGCCCAATCGTCTTCGGACCGTCCAGAGGCGGCGGCGGCGGCGGCTTTTGACTTGCTGACATCACCGCCTCATTAGCATGCAGGGGAGGCGAGCACTGCAACAGCGAGCGAGAGGAAGAGGGCGAGAGAGAGAGAGAGAGAGAGAGAGAGAGCGAGAGAGCTTTGGAGCGGGCGGCGGGCGGGGAGGGGAAGGGAGTGGGGGGGTGCGGTGGGCGGTGGGGGGGGGGAAGAGACGGGCAGCTGAGCGCCTGCCTCGCCATCCAGCCGCAGCAGCAGCAGCATCCGCAGCAGCAGCAGCAGCATCGCCTTCTCCCGCGATGGGGCGTCTGTAAGCGAGCTCTCGGATCCTCTCCGGCTCGGAGCAGGCAGGAGGCAGCCGGGACTGCGGCTGGGAAGCGGCGGCCACAGCAACAGCAGCAACAGCAGCAGCAGCCGCCGCCTCGCCGCCTGGGTGAATCCTGCCGGGGCTGGGGGCTGGGGCTGGGCGCGAGTCCTTGGGAGGATCGGAAGAAGCGATGATGGATTGAGAAAAGCGGCACAACGGGAGGCGACATCCCCTGGGGAAGCAAACCCGGCCGCTCGCTTGTTCCCAGGGCAGTTGTCGTCGTCTCCCCCACCCCCACCCCCACCCCTTGCAAGGCTCCCGATGCGAGTTTTCCTCTCTGCCTGGAAAGCGTGCCGCTCGGTGGGCGTCGTGGGAGACTTTTGAGCTCCCCCCCCCCCAAAAAAAAAGCCAGTCCGCTTGCCTGCTGTTTGTTTCGTGACCCCTCCCTCCCTCCCCCCCTCCCTCCCGCTGGCCGCGTCGCAAGTGGTTTACAAAAGAAGGCAGAGAGAGACGAAGAAGAAGAAGAAGAAGAAGAAGAAGAAGAGAAGGCAGTCGACTTGACAAGGCGTGAGAGGGTTGCCCTGGGTCTTTGCAAGCCAGCGAGCACACACCCCCAAGGAAAGTCGAACGGACACCGCGGCTTAAAAAACACACCCACCCAACTCCCCGAATAATCAGCTCGCCCGGGAAGAAGTAGGGAAGTGGGCGCTGAGTGGATTTAAAACGCACACACACACACACCACTACCACCACCAAGTTCACGAAATCGCAACTTGGGCTCGGTTGGAACAGGTAAGCCCTGAGCGATGCTTTTCTCTTTTCTATCTGTCATTGGACCGTCCAAGTCCGGCACCCCGTAATTGAAGGAGGCAGTTAGTCGGTGTGACAAGTTGAAATGGACTTCTCGCCAGTCACGCCCGTTCACGGAATGGGAACAACGCGTTTATTGGAAAAGACGATCGGTTGGCTTAGAGGTGTCCGCCAAAGAGCATCTGCCTGGGAAGAGCGTTCCCGGAATCAGCCAATTAGTATCTAAAATCAGATCAGAGACACTTGATGGCAGTATTTTTTTAAAAAAAAATCCAAAATGTATGGTGATGTGGCCAGGCATTTTAAAAACTTATTTCGCATTCCTGGCTTTATATGAATATGTATGCGGGGCCCATGCCCCTCCCTTTGTTTCTTTTAACCTTTCTGTTGGTGTTGCTGCTGTTGATTGAATTAGTTCCTTGCTCATCTCTAGGCGTTGGAAATCACCAGGAAGTCAAGGTGCAAGACTTAAGCTATTTTTCTCTTCCGCCTTTAAATCGCCCTGCTCTGCCCCCAATTCAGCTGGCTTTAAAAAACATCTGTCGAGGTTAATTTTACTGTGTGGTCATTCGTGCTTTAGAATGTCTGGGGATATTTTTAAAGCAAACTGCTGGTGACTCAGATTCCTAGCAGACAGTGTTGTTAGTGTGGCTGTTTTTTTATTTATTGCAGTCCCTGGAAGATATTGGAAAAGGCAGTTGACTTCTCCCACCGCTGTTTTCTTTGGAAACTTTCAGATCCCTGCAATTATTCAACCTAGAAGATTTGAGTCCCCATTGCTTATCACCCTCTCCTTCCTTGCTTAAGGCTTACTGTACTATGAAAAGCATCTGCCCAGCCCACCATATCAACATGATCTGTGGCAATGCTGAGGTTTCAGCCTGCTTGTCCTACTTCTTGCCCCTGGGGGTGGTGGTGGTGGGGTGTTGTCTTCCAAGACAATTGCTAGGCAGACCTAATGAACACTCAAAGATTACAGTGAGACTCATCCTTCCCACCAGATGCTGCATCTTCCCTGTGCATTTGCTTCACTCTGCACTCTTTGAGTTTTCCCTGGTTCTCTTCCATCCTTGGTTACTCCGCCGTACAGAAGAACAGAACGTGGACCTCCCAGAGGCGTTTTTTTAGGAAGCGTCATGCATGGATCCAGAAGAAGAAAGGGTAGGGGAGCGCCCCCCACCCAATGAAGATTAATTTAGGGTGGGCTGTGGCTGCCACAGAAATGATCAAGGAAAATGGAGCCAAGGCTCTTGCAGAGTTGAGCCTGCTTAGGAAGGATCAGTCAAAAGTGCACCAAGAAACAGTCAAGCACAAAACAGGTCCAGGCTGAGACTGTAGTTGAGGTCTTGCAGGACGGAGTTGATGAATAAGTATCCTAAGAGGAGCTGGGGCAGGGTGGGGTGGTAGTGCCTGCCTACATTTTGTCTGTCTCTGTGTTTCTGTGCCTTCACTATCCAAGGGGATCAGATGTAAAAATGCACCTGGAGTTAGGCAAAGCTCATTATGACTGCCTTGCTAGTCTTGAGTGACCCACTGCTGTTTTAAAACCAGTTCTTGGGGGGGCATGGTCTCATGAAATCATTTATATGGGTGATCTGGACATATGACAAATGCTTAGGATAGCTTTTCATATTTCAGAAGACATTTTTTCTGCTTCTGCTTTCTCTCCCTGCAATGAGCTTTAAGCCATCTTCATTTTGCTGCCCAAAATGATTCAGTTTAGCTTATTTTAGGTGGAGTTTGCCAGTTCTGTCAAAACAGTGTGTGTGTGTCTGTGTGTGTGTGTGTGAGATTGTGTGTGTGTGAGTGAGTGAGTGTGACAGATACTCCCCCCCCCAATTGCTTCCACAGATGGATAGATCTAGCTCTTCTCAAGGGATCCTGAATGTTGAAATAATTATATTTAAAAGACTCCCAAGCTTTCTGATGTTCAGTGGCATGTTACTGGCTTCTGCCATACATTTTCTACTCTGGGCCTGGGAGAATTTGCATGTATGGATCACCACTTGCTTGCAAACAGTGGTAGCTTTTCAGTGAAGAATTGCAACTGGACGTGGCCAGAAGGGCTTGAAAAATGATCGCCAAAAAGAAGTGCCAATGCAAACATTGACATTGGAATGTATGAGATGGTGAAATAGTTTTGAGAAAATGGGCCTGACTGGGATGACAGGGTTGCTGGACGTTTGCAGGGTGGAGGGAGTTATAAAAGATTGCTCTAGTCTAGTTCAAGTCTATAGCAGCTTCTTGCTTCCAAAGCTGACATTCGTACAATGTTCAGTGCAAATGCATAACCTTGCTTCCTCTTGTTCCCATGTGCCAGGATAGATAATGAAGGTTCTGTGATGCTATGAAGGCCCACAGTTGTTCATGTAATAAGATACCGTTAGGGCAGTGTGCAAACAAATCTCCTTCCATCTCTTTTGAACTGATGTAATCAGGTACGGCTGCTTTCTTGCTGTTTCCCACAAATGCAGTGTTTCTTTTTTAACATATAATTTTTTCCTGAAATGTAGCATTCAGTTGCACTTCTATTGATGCAAGAGTTTTTAAATATAGGAACCTGTATGCTCAGGTGCATGCACCCGTCTGAAAGAAAGTAGGATATATTTCTTTTAAAAATGGATGAATGTAAAGCAATGCCCTACAAGGGATTATTTCTAAGGAAAAGTTCTCTATTTATTTAAGTGGCTATAAAGGGATTGGTTTTGCTGAAATGAATGCATGCTGCTTTGCTGGGATGAAAAGCAATTACAGTGGACCCTCGTATAACAAACAGCTTGTATAACATAAAATCTGTACAACATAAAAAATTCAGACCGATGAAGCTGTTTGGATGAACAGCGAAACGTTTCTATCTCTCAAAAAAAGAAGTCCAGTAGCCATGACTCAACTTCCAAACATAAAAAATTCTGGAGATAGGGGAAATTTGCTTAACAGACTCACCTATGGGGCGAATCCGTACAACATAAAAATGGGATTACTCTGTTTTCAATGCATTCCTATGGGAATTTGTATAAAGGAAAATTTGCTTAACATAATTTCATTTGGAACGAATTAATTCCTTTATACAAGGTAGTACTGTAAACAATTTTTTTTTACATCATACAAAACTCTTGGGGTAAGGAAAGCCTTTGAAGCATGCTTATGCCATACAAACAGCCAGGGAATTTTTTTAAGTGGAGGTATGTTTAGAAATATGTCATTGTCTAGCTTTTCCTCAACCCTCTTGTCCAAAAGTGCACTAGCAATATGGTAACAACATACAGTTATGTGTCTTGAGTTGACAGTTCTGGCCCTTTGGATCTGTTTGGGGGGACAGATTTGCTGATAGTCCTGAGTCCTGATATGTGGTAGTCCTTTATGGCACTTCTAAAGCTAGGCATTTAGAGCTCATGTGGTGGGCTGGTTGGGAATATTTTTTGGAGGTATGTGTAAAGAGGACAGGGGACTTGGGTTCTTTATTTTTTCTCTCTCCAAAAGGTTTGGGATTTGAATTTATATATAAAATTAGTTTCCAGATGGTTAGCACACACTCCGGTGTGTGTTCAACAGTTGTGTGATTGTGTCTAACTTTGCCGAGTTTAGAAAGGAAGCCAGAATCAGGTTCATACTGAGGACACTTTGGAAGTTTGCAGAGTTTCTGTTTGTTTGTCCCTGGAAAACAAGATAGAACATGCTTAGTGTGGTGAGACTGGAAGCTCTCCTGTTATAGTTGCATTGCTGCTGCTGCTGCTGCTGCTGCTACCACCACCACTCTTGTCTAGATAAGTTGCCCGGCCCATTACCATTTTTTTTAAAAAAGTTGCAATGTGGATGAGTGAGAGGCTGAATTTGGAAACAAGTACAGTATGATGCTTCTAAGGTCCATAGTGGCCTGGGGAATTCAGGATGTTACAGTGCCTCTAAAAAGGCAATGTTTCCAAGCTTTAGTTGAAAGGCAGCAATGGGGCAAAGCTGGGTGTTACTGGCTGGCTTGCCTTTTTTATATACATTGCCATCTTCATTGCCATGGCAGGAGCTATATGTTTCTACCATGGCTGCTGAAAGCCTTCTAGCCAAGGGTAGCTAAACAGGGCCTTCTTCCTGATTGCCAATTATTACCTGGCTCTTCAGGCAACGCTTTGGGGACCTCTGAGCACACTGTGGCTTTTTTCTCTCTCCCCTTGCTGGATTTTACCCTTGCTGGGTGGTGTGAGGTCTATTTTTCTGGGGGGCTCATTGGTGTTGCAATTTTATATGAATGTGTATTTTATTATGCTTGTATTTTTTATGATTTCCTATGTTTGTTTCTGTATTGGGGTTCAGTTGTTGGGTAGTCACTTTGGTGATGTGCTATACACCGCCCAGAGTTCCCTATGGGAAAATCGGGCGGTTAATAAGTACAAAAATAAATAAATAAATAAATAAATAAATAAATAAATAAATAAATAAATAAAATAATTTAGCTAGTAAGAGGTTTTTTAGTGTTCTCTCTCTCTCTCTCTCTCTCTCTCTCTCTCTCTCTCTCTCTCTCTCTCTGTATTTTGTGGGTTTTTTGTTGTTGTTAGTTCTATTTGTCTAATCTCTTAATGGATGTTATTGAAATTTAGCCTATGTTGGTGCTGATTGTAAGATGCCCAGAATAGTAACCTGGCCACTAGACAGGGTAGTGGTGGTAAAATTGGAAAAGAAGACAGACAGACAGACAGACAGACAGACAGACAGACAGACAGTACTGTATATCCAAATTGATTTTTAAAAGGTGATACAGGTTTTTTTTTAGTGGTTTGACTCACCCACCCAACATTTCCAATTGAGAGTTGGAAGTAATTCTGCAAATCCATGGCTGAAGGCCAAGCACTGAGGAACTTAACTAGAAATGTTCTGGGACTATTACCATCATTGTCATCTTCAGCATCTTCGGCAAGCCTTTCAGCTTCAGATCTAAAGTCTGTGCCCTCACCTTGGCTCTCTCCCTAAAGCTGCCTTCACTGCCATAAAAAGAGTTACATTTAGGTAATCACGAAGGCATGAAGAAAACTGCTGAAGTGGTTAATGGTGCAATCCAAGGCATGTCTAACTCTGAAGTGAGTCACATTCAATTTATTGGGATTTAACTCCAAGGTAAATGGGCACAGAGCTGCAATCAATTGGTTATTCAAACGTACAGGTCTTCTAGAAGGGCAGGGCAAACAGCAATAATCATATGGATACAGATGCCTACAAAGAGATAAGAACATTTGGCAAGGGAGGGGCAGCCCAATGGCAAGCAGAAGTAACATTTCTGAACCAACAGCAAGGCTTACTAAGTTGTTAGTTACCGTAACCGGTCATGTCAACATATATAGAGGGGGGAATGGCTCTCCCCTCCATCATTCTTGTCATATCCTCCATCTTGTCATTTGTTCTTCAGCCTCATTGAGCAAAACTGAGGCCGAGGAGGAAGGGTTTGTTTTTCCTCTTTGCTGGCTAGATAACTCAGTGGTGCAGGTATCTGGTGGTGGAGCCAGAGGCCGGGAGTTCAATCCCCCCCCGTGCCTCTTTGGAGTAGAGCCAGCCTTGTGTGGCCTTGGGCAAGCGGCACCATCCCAGAAGTACCCCTAGAGAAGAAGGGAGGGATTAACCACTTCTGAGTATTTTCTACCTGCAGGGCCGGCGCTAGGGTTTTTTGCACCCTAGGCGAGGGGTGGGGAGGGGGGTCGGGGCGGCAGCAGCGGTGGGGTGGGGTGGCGGGGCAGGGCCGGGGCACTGGGGGTTGATGGGGTGGCGGCAGCAGGGGGGTCAGGGGCGGCGGGCGGACGGCGACGGGCGGTGGGGGGACAGCCGGCGGTGGCCGGCGGTGGGGGGGCAGCAGGCTGGGCAGCGCTCCCTGTCCATTTTGGCTACCTAGGCAACTGCCTAGTTCGCCTTAATGGACGCGCCGGCCCTGTCTACCTGGAACACCCTGGAAAGGGTCACCATAAGTCAGAAGTGACTTGATGGTATATGATTATTATTAGTCTGCATTGCAAGCAAGAACAGTGGAAAACCTGGAAAGCCTGTGTGGGGAGCCCACACCTGAGCGGGCCTCTCTTCTGATGCAGCTGTGCTGCTGTGAAGAAATTTGATGCGGGGAGAAATTTCCTGCCCCTTTTATCCTTACTGATGCTGGTGGATAAGTCATGACTCAAGGTGGCATGGGATCATAGAACATCTTCCTGAAATGTGTGTGTAAATGATACAGCCAGGTGCCAAGGGGCAAGAGGTTCTCTAGCTTTTGGACTAGCAAATAAAACCCTATTCCCGCTGGCTCACTCTTCATGCCACGGGCCTAAACTGGGGCCTCCAGGGTTTTCTCTTTGTAGGCAGGGTTTTCTGAAGGACTAAGGCTTCCCAAAACTGTTGGCTGCAAAGTTGGCAGCTCGGCGTTTCGAATCCCGGGTGCCACGCAGCGGAGCGAGTTCCCGCGGATAACCCCAGCTCCTGCCAACCTAGCAGTTCAAAAGCATGTAAATGCAATTCGATAAATAAGTACTACGGTAAAAAGTGGGAAGGTAAAACAATGTTTCCTTGCAGCCATGCCGGCCACGTGGCCACGGACTTGCACCACATTGGCTCTTTGGCTTGAATACGGAGATGAGCACCACTCCTAGAGTCAGACATGACTAGCACGCATGTGCGGGGGCGGGGGACCTTTACCTTTACCTTTTTTTTCTGAAGGAAGAGTGGAAGACCAATGTGACACTTCTGTTTGCTTCAAAAGCCTGGAACAGTTATGTTACAACAAGTATCTGGTTCTTGTTCATGATGTATCATGAACAGTTGGGTATAGCTCCTTGTGCAGTGAAGGTATTCCCAGGGTATCCATTTACGGTATGTATATGCTGCTGTTTTTGTTACACTGATCATCATTTGCAAAGCATCACGGCTTTTTCTGAGTGCGGCACCGAGGTTAGAAAACAAAGCAGACCCCTGGGAGAGAAGAAGAAAAAATGAATACAGGAAGTAATTCTGTGAGCTTCACAACTGTTCTGCAGTATATCTCCTGATTGTTCCAGATCAGGTTCTGCTTGCATGGAAGCCCAGGTGGGCCTTGTCCTACATCTGCCCTTTCTGGCTCCTTGTTTCTTTATTGTAGTGTCTTTCCTTTGCCGTCAGTAAAGAATAATCTTCCGTTTTATCTTAGATTAATGCTTTGTAATTTAGAAAGGCCCATTTTTAAAAGAACAGACTGCGCCTCCCTAGGTATCTCATTAAATCTGACAAAAACACTTTTTTAATATATTTTTTTTTGCACAAATTGAAATGTACTTAAAGATAGGTCTGTGGTCTAATTTGGAAATGGTTGATGTTTTCCGACATACTTCTTTAGGCTTGCGTTGAGGGACCGACCCTCTTTGTCCTCATACAGTCTCATGATTTTCGCCCATCAGATAGCCGAAAAGGCACTACTAAGGGCTGCAAATGTTGTGCATTGCTGATTACCTGCTGGCAGGGGGGACTGTCCTGGGGAATGTGTACAGGGGGATTTGTGCCTGGAAGAGCCGCTACACAGTGCATCAAGATGAGATGGCTTTGCCTTCCATAGTGGCAGGCCAAACAACCTCTCTGGTGTCTTAATCTGATGCTGCCAAATCACTGTATGACATTGTTGAAATGCAGCGGGTTCCACAGAGTTGAATTTGAATATGTGCTTCTACAAAGCAACAGTGTCATGATAACTTGGGAATCAATACCATGGTAAACGTGAAGCTCTCAGGGGAGCCTGGAAAGGTCAATTTCATTTCGGCCCCGGGGGCATGAACATAATGCAACCCAGTCTGACAGAATGTGAAGCTTCAAGACTAGTCCACATGTCAGTTGTTTGGGGAGTTCTTGGCACTGTTTGTCACTGGGCAGGCTGCCACATCCCACAGGCTTCCTGGCAGCTGAGTAGTACCCATTCCTGACGCCTCCAATCCTTTCATTCATGCCGGCTCCTAAAGGAATGGCTTTGTATGTACTGTTTGTTGACCACAGCCTGGCATCTGGCCTCAGCCTAGATATGATAATCCTTTTAAGCAACACAGGTTTATTTGAATTCAGTTCTCCCTGTAGGTCTTGCCTTTGAATCTTTTACGGTGTCTCTGGCGTGGACCATTGCAGATTTACATAATCTCATGCAACGGTCCATTTCCTTGAAAACGGTCCAAGACCTGCATCCAGAAAGCCACACCCCCCTAAGGCAGGGGTGGGAAACTTTAGGCCCTCCAGATGTTTTGGACCACAACTCCCACAGTCCTTTGTCATTGGCAATCTAGGCTCAGAATTCTGGGAGTCATGGTCGAAAACATCTAGAATGCCAAAGGTTCACCATCATTGGTCTAGATTAGAACATCTGGAGGGGTAAAGGTTCCCCACTCCTGTTCTAAGGGAAGACAACATCTGTACAACATGGTTAATGAGAGCTCTATGAATCTTCCCAAGTTAAGTGACCCAAGTAGAGCTGATGGTATAATAAGTAATTTCAGCTGATGGTCTGTGCCCATGTAGGATTGGTTGGTTTGAGTTCTGGTGTGTAGGTTATATATACAATTGGTTCTACCATTTCTCGCCTTAGAGCCATTTAGCTTTAGGTGAAAGACTGTTGCAAGCCATGCAGACAAGGTCTTGGGATAGGAAGTTCCAGTCCCTACATTCAGAAGCCCAACCCCCATCAGTTTGCCTAACGTTATGGGGTCCTAGCTTTAAAGAGAAAACTTCAAAGGGCTTAATGCAAGCATGCCGTGCTATCTTTCCAATTTGGATAGAATCTAATAAGGAAATTGGGGGCTTGGGTGTTTTTTCTTTTTTTTTGGGGGGAGGAAATACACTTCTAAAATAATGGTTTGTTGTCAAGCTCTACATTTTAAAGTCAATATATTGCTTTTCAAACAGAAGAACAGTAAAGCAGTGGTGACAATGAAAGTTCCATCCCTGGGGACAGGTCATTCTAAGTAGTGCTGGAACAACAAGGGTGACCTTAGACATTTTGTTACCAGAGGCAGAGCAGCGAGTTATGCCAGTGCTCCCCAACCTTTTTGTCCCCTCAGACTTCAAATTTTTGATAATTTTTCTGTGGCCCATCTGGTGGGGGTGGGGAGGGGGAATCTGGGGGGAGGCAAAAGGGGGTGAAAACAAAGGATGGGAGGGAAGGAGGAGGGGGAGGTGAGAGCATTTTCACCGGCTTCATGGTTCATCAAGGCGGGGTGGGGGAACCCGGCTCCTGGGCAGGCGGGCCCCGCCTCCTCCTCCAGCGCCGGGAGCCACGCGCGGGTCTCGCTGCTGGCGCCCCGCTTCCTGCTGCCGCCTCCGCCGTGGGCCTCCTCCTCCGCTGGGGAAAAGGGCGCCAGCAGCGCTTTCCCGGCGGAGGATGAGGCTCACGGCAGCGGCGGCAGCAGGAGCAGGAGCAAGCGTTTGCCAGCAGCGAGACCCGCGCACGGCTCCTGGCTCAGGCGCCCCGCGCGCGCCACCCGCCCGGCTGCGCCAGGAAGTGCCCTCGCGGCACCGGCGAGACCGCCGCCACCTCCTGCTCCTGCTCGGTTCCTCCTCCTCCTCCTCCTCCCGTCCGCTGCCGAAGGAGCAGCAGCAGCAGCAGCGAGGGCAATTGCGGAGGGGTGGCGGCGGCGGCGGCAGGGGCGGGCCGGCGGCGGCGGGGGTGGCGATTGTGTGGGGGGGTGGCTGCTGCTGCAATCGCCCCCGTCCCGCCGCCGCCGCCGCCACCCCTCCGCAATTGCCCTCGCTGCTGCTGCTGCTGCTCCTTCGGCAGCGGCACGGGAGGAGGAGGAGGAGGAGGAACCGTCCCGCCGCCGCCGCCGCCACCCCTCCGCAATTGCCCTCACTGCTGCTGCTGCTGCTCCTTCGGCGGCGGCGGCGGTAGGAGGAGGAGGAGGACGCGCTGCCGCCGCCGTGGCTGCTGCTGCTGCTGCTGGTGGTGGAGGGCGAGGAGGAGGAGGGCAGAGGAGGAGGAGGATGCGCCGCCGCTGCCGGTGGGCGGAGGAGGGAGGCGGCGGCTCCTCCTGCGCTCCTCCAGCCTTCCTCCAGCCTTCCTCCTCCACCGGCCGGCTGCGGGATAGAAGAGGAGGAGGAGGAGGGTGGCAGAGGAAAAGGGGAGGAGCCTCCCCGGCGTCCCCAGGCGTCCCGGTGCCGACCGGTCCACGGACCGGCACCGGTCCGCGGCCCGGGGGTTGGGGACCACCGAGTTATGCCACCAGTCCCCTCAGCTTCAAGTCAATCTGTGTAGCATCTGTTGAAATCAGGGATGCAGACATATCAGAAGAATGGTGATCCATTTTGATTCATGGTTCATCAAGGTCAATGAATCACAAAAAATGATTTTATGATTTTTTTCTGATAAATCAATGGATTGATTCAGAAATTCATTTTTTTTATTTTAAAAATCTAGAACATGGGCTCCAAGGCACCTAGAGACGCCAAATTTGCTGGAAACTTTCCCTGACTTTCCTCTACAACACATGCAATTTTGGTGTTGATTGTTGAAGTTTGGGTTCCATATGCCTGGGTTATATACCCTCAAATAACTCCCCTCACCAAGAAAGTGCCACCTAGCCACCTAGCTACCTAGATACACCACATTTGCAGGGAAGCCTCCTATGACTCTCCTCTACAATCTTTCCAAGTATGGTAAAGATTGGGTTTCCGAACTCTGAGTTATAAACCCACAAAAAGCCCCCAGGAAAGTGCCCCTTATCAACTAGATTGGGGGAACCCAATCTTCACGATACCATGGTGATGATACCTAAATTCCCATGGGGGGAATACTTTCCTGAGGGGACACTTTGAGGATTAATAACCTGAACATCATAAATCCAAACTTCAATAAACTTGGAGGGGTTGTAGAGAAACGTCAGGAGATGTTTCCCTGCAAAATTGGTTTCTCTAGGTACCTTGGACGGCATTTATAGTCTGAGGAATTGGCAAATCAAAAATTGCTTTAAAATCATTAATTCATATTCAGGATATCAATTCATCTGGATTTGAATGGATGAATTAGCAATTTTTAAATGGATTTTCAAATTCAGTTTTTAATTTGTCCCCATCTAGAGTTGGAATTATAGCAACCGGGGTATTAGCCTTAGGGACTCTTGGGTGAATGTCAATCACACTGTAGAAGGCAATTGTTCCCTCTCTATCTCAGACCCCCCCTTTTTTTTAAACTCAGTCAGGGTTCTCTGTCAGTTAGCAATGCCATTGTTCTCTGTGTTTAGAATTTGATATTTATGGAGTCATTAGTTAGAATGTGAGTGAAGGCTTATGTAACCAATCAGTTAAGATCTCATATTACATTGCAAGTAAATAAGTGTGTCTTTCTGATATATATGAAGATTTGTGAGTAGAAAAGAAACATTTTTAAATTCTTAACACCATAGTATCTGACTGAATTTACCGAGACCATATTGCCAGAGGAGAAAAAACTAATTAATTAATAAGGGGCAGCGTATTTGAGGGAGATTTGTAATTATAATAATCTTCTGTGTAGGTCCCAGCCCGGATATTTTTCCACTGCGTAGAAGGATGTTTTGAGCCAGCAATTTCCACATTCTGCCAATAGCATCTACAACTAGTTAAGCCATTTATTTTCATGAGGAAAAAATGCTACAAGTACTCCTTCATTTCCTGGGCAGTTAAAAAAATGTAAACTAAATATTTATATCCCTAGCTACCTACTGAATAGCTTTAAAACTGCTCACCTTTCATAATACTAAAGCTGTTCCCTAAGGCATCTGCTAGTACTATGGAAGGATGATCCGGTTTAAGGCTTCTTTTCTGTCTACCTGGAGACAGAAGCAGGCTATGTGTGTTTTTCATTTTTACTTTTCCATCTCAGAGTGGCATTTTCCCTTTAACAGTATCTGTTTAGTTAACGTTCTTAGCTTTAATATTGCCTTTTTAATTATGTAAGATGCCTAGATGCCCTAAGGACATCCGATCTTGCTTGATTTCGGAAGCTAAGCAGGGTCAGCTCTGGTTAGTACTTGGATTGGGCGACCACCAGGGAATACCAGGTACTGTAGGCGCCTGGAGTAGGAACTGGCAAGCCACTCCAGTACTCCTGCCAAGAAAACTCCATGGACATGGAGTCACGAAGAGTCGGTCACGAATGTAACGACACAACACACACACAATGCCTCTTACATCTTAAGAGGCCTTCTTCTTAACTTGGAATATTGTTGTGAATGTTTCCTGGTTGTGCATCGTCCTTCAAAATTGTAAGCCGCCTTGGGTCCTTTCCAAGGAGAAAGGTGGGGTAAAAATATTTAAAATAATAATAGAATGCACCAGGTAGCATACAGTGTTCCCACTGCCTTGTGGGACAAATGCTAAGAAACAGAAGAAGATCTGGTAGCATACAGTTAAAAAGGAAAACAACACAGGGTGGAATTCCAGAGGGTAAGATGTTGGACTGGTTCTTGGAATATTTTTCCTGTCCAACGCAAGATAGGAACTATTTATGAGTGTTGCAATTGACCCACCATGTGTTAAAGTTTTTCACACTGTTTTAGAATCTTACTTTTCTCCTACTTGAGACCCAAAGAGACCTGGAGACATCACAGGTGACAGATGTGTGTGAATGTTCCAAAGTGTGGAATTGGAGTGAAACAAACCTGTAGAGATCTATAAATGGAGCAGAAAAATCTGTCAAGATAAAGCTGTTTGCATAGACACCATGTTAATTTTATTTATGCTGTGAAGTTAAAAAAAAAGCCTTCAAACATTACATTTCAAAGAAGGAAATGGTTGCTGTTAAAAGGCTGCTAAAATCGTGAAACTACAAAGGAACTGCTATATCAATGCATAATTTCATGCCCTTAAATAATTAGGAGCTTGCTCACTATACAGTAATTTGGTGTTGATAGGTCAATGAGTTAGGTATTAGAAGCTGAGGCTGGGGGGGGGGTCAATTCCACAGTGAGTGTCTCAAGAAAAGAGCCAGCCTGCATGGCCTTGGGCAAGCTGCACTGTCCAGGGTGCACCCTAGAATAATTATGGGAAGCTTGGTCCATTGAACCCAAACTGCAGCCTCATGGTACAATAGTGAAACGAATGCCCCATATAATGAATTTTTCGGATAACAAATCGTAATATATCAGCCCCCCTGAAGCCCACAGGCCCAGCTAATGGCACTTTCCCAGATGGTTCTCAACTGGTGCGTCTCCAGATGTTCCTGGACTACAACTCCCAGAAGCCTCCACCACTCGCTGTGCTAGAAGGGGTTTCTGGGAGTTGCAGTCCAGGAACATCTGGAGACCTACTGGGTCGGAGCCTCCCTCTCAGTCCAGCCTTTCAGTAGGGCTTTCCAAGGTCTGCGCTCACTCCCCATTGTGCCCGACTCTCACTGGCTCCATGGAGGTGGCAAAGGTGCCGGGCAAGATGGGGAAGGAGGAGGCGGAGGAGGCGGAAGAGGTGCCAAGCGAGATGAGGGAGGAGGCGGTGGAGCCGCACAGCTATGGCCGCTGCTGGGGTGTCCAGCAGTGGTGGCGACAGACCTGCAAATGTGGGAGCCAGGCGGCGGAAGAGGTGCCAGTTGAGATGGGTGAGGAGGAGGCAGCATGTGGCTTAGGCTGCCACCTGGGTGCCCAAGTGGCGGCGGCAGAGGCAGAAGAGGTGCCAGGCAAGACGGGGGAGGAGGCAGTGGCGACGCATGACTTTGGCCACCGCTGGGGGGGCCTGGTGGCAGTGGCGCAGCAGCAAAGGTGGGAGCCAGGCGAGGAGGGGAAGGTGTGCTATTTGGCTGCCGCTGGGGCCTGATGAGCCCTTCTGCCTGATTCCAAGGGCACCTCAGTGGGCGCGATGGCCGGCTCAACCTCTGGCGGTGGCACGCAACTTCGGCCGCTGCCAGGGCCTGGGGAGTCCTTTGGCTCGGCCACACGAGAAGGAGGAAGACCACCACCAGCAGCAGAGGTGTGGCCCGTGCGAGGAGGGAGAGAAGTAGGCAGAGGTGGCTTTTTTTCTTGGACCTTTGGGACAGATTAATCGGTTTCCCATTCATTTCAATGGGAAACCGCATTTCGGATAACATTTTATTTCTGATAATGAATTGCCTCTGGGAACGGATTAAATTCATTGTCAGAGGTACTACTGTACTGCAGTCAAGACTCTGCTCATGATTCGAGTCCATTCTTGATGACTCATTTAGGTGCCTTGAGATTGAGTCAACCTTCCATCCTTCCAAGGTCAATAAACTGAGTACCCAGTTCATTGTTGGGGGCAATGTGAAGCCTGCATAATTAAATTTTAAACCCTACAGAGAGTGCTTTAAGCAGTATATAAGCACGCATATCTTCCTAATGAGCTGCCCCATTGTCAGGTAGTGACTTAGCCATGATGTTTAATCAGTTTTAAGGTGAGACATTCAAAGGGGTTTGAAGAACCATTGTGATGGCAGTTTATTTCCCCTCTCCTCTTATGGGGGTTATATGTAGGGTGGGGCTGATTGAGCTTAGTCAGTGGTTGCCAATTAAATGCCAAGCAAGGTTACAGGTGTTGATACTTATAGTTTATAAAGTCCTATGTACCTCAGAAGAACAATAGGACAGAGACAGTACTAGTGTTGACCTGCTTAGGAGGGAGGTCTGCTTACTCTGTGGTGATCTAGTGAGCCCTGATTGGTTGCAGTACAGAGAGCTGCTTTTCTACATGGAATGATTTTTCCACTGAGATTAGGACGGAGACAATACAGTACTAGAGATTAGGCCATTTCCTAATCTGGGATATAATTCCCTTTTGAACTAAGGCCCTGTTCTGTTGGTAAGCTATTTTTTTCTTCAGCAACAGTTTGGAATGGATTTCGTTTACCTTGATAAGTTTCTTTCATTTTTTTTGATCTGATAATTTCACTGTATCCGCTTTTACTGTAAACTGTGTTCCAGATGACGTCAGCAGGGCTGTAAGAATGTTCTCACAGACAAATAAGCAGACAGCAAGTTCAAGAGGTGTTCTGGTGGATGGCCACCAGAGAAGGAGATCATGCTTTATCAAGCTTAAGTTGTTTCCTCCGAAAGAAAGTGGGAAGACCAGGAGCTACCATTGCTGCATGAATAGGAAGTACCGTAACTGTTCAGCCTTCCCCAAACCAATAGATTAACGGCTCCTCGCTGAAAACAATTCCAGTTTTTAAGAGACACCAGATTTATTTATTTTATTTCTATTTATTTTAGAGGATTTCTCCTTGGAAAAGGACCCAAAGTGGCTTACAGTAATGAGGGACAATATACAGTGGACCCTTGTATAAAAAAACAGCTTGTATAACATAAAATTTGTACAACATAAAAAATTCGGAGAGAGGGGAAATTTGCTTAACATAATTGCCTGTGGGGAGAATCCGTGCAACATAAAATGGGATCACTCCATTTTCAATGCATTCCTATGGGAATTTGTATAAAGGAAAATTTGCTTAACATAATTTCATTTGGAACAAATTAATTCCTTTATACAAGGTACCACTGTACAGGTACAGTCCTGTACAATTAGGATATATTCAAGTATTGAGAACAGGGAATTGAGGGACATCTTTACAACATTACATTAAAGCTACAAGAGAACACAAGCAGTTAAAAACAGAGTAAAAACTCCATGCAAACCTTATGAGTGGGGGTAATTGACAATGAAAACATTGTGTCATCTCCTTCCCCAAATGCCAAAATATGGCATTTATTAGATCTCTAAATCCTTTTTTACTAATGAATTAGAATGTTTGAAATGAACATTAAAATACTAGAGTGGGCTATTCATATTTGTATCCTTAGGATACAAATATCGGCACCATGGATGCCAAGGCAGCCCAGTACCCTTGCACCCCAAAGTGGACATGACCCTTACTGTGCAGCGTGTATCATTTTTGCTGCACCAGTCACGGCAGGGACCCGGCCTTCTCTTCCCTAACTCCCTGAACAGTGGACCACTTGGCTGTGGGGACAGGATGGAGAGGTTCTCTGCTCTGCTGCCATTGGCTCAACAAAGATGATGACGTCCACATGTGCTTCGGGGTGACCAGTAAGGAGCTGGTCTGGTTCAAAGGGGAGAGTGCTAGGCTGTGACAGCAACTGAGGTGCCGATATTTGTATTTGTACCCTAAGGATACGAATACGAATGGCCCATCTTCTCTATAAATATTTATTTATTTATTTATTTATTTATTGCATTTATACCCCGCTTATCTACAATGTGTACTCTAAGCCCCATCTTCTCTATAAATACTGCTTGCTGATATATGTGCATCTAGTTCATCTGGTGTTAAACATACCATCGTGCTATCATCTGTCTCACAGGGCACTCTTTCTGTTTCTCATCAGATTCTAGGAAAGGTTTTGAGTTAGAAAATTCCCTTTGCTCTGTCGTTTTTTCTGCCTCATGCCTTTATCAAAGAAATACTCCTGCGGTGTGATAGCGGAAAGATGAACTCCACTAAGAAACTTTCTCATGGCCTCTTTCTCTAGACTAGGAATTCTAACACAGGGATTGCATTGAGAGTACACACACTACTATGCTTTGAACAGCTGGAATTATTTAAAGGATGAGCTTCAACTAATGTTTTCTTTAAAAAGAATAAAAATATGAGGATATTAGCTGAATGAAGAGGAAGGGCAGTGTGGTGGCAGGTCCACTAGGTGGCAGTCTTCTGCCCCCATACACCTTTCTTAAATCTAGCTTGTGGCACTTAGAGGCATTTATTTAGTACAGTGGGCCCTCATATAACAAATGGTTTGTATAACATAAAATATGTACAACATAATTCCCGAAATAGGGGAAATTTGCATAACAGAATCACCTATGGGGCAAATCCGTACCACATAAAAATGGTCGCAATTAGGGATTACTCTGTTTTCAATGCATTCCTATGGGAAATTTGTATAAAGTAAAATTTACTTAACAGAATTTCATTTGGAACAAATTAATTCCTTTATCCAAGGTACTAGGATTATAAGCCTTCAGAAGGGCACATGTTTCATTATTTGTCTTATCTTGGTGTTTGAGATGTGCCACATACTCTATGTATCTGCTTTGGTATTCTGACAAGAAATAGTTCCAAGATAGGGGGTTGAAAATGACATTTTCCTCATGACTCCTAATATGTAAAATGGGGCCTGAAAGACTAACAAATATATTACAGCATGAGTTTTTGTAAACTAGACTTTCAAATATATATCCAGTGTTGGGAGTGGGATCGTAGATAGTAGATTCAGATGAAAGTTGGGTACTGATGGTTTGACACAATCCCTCTCATCATATGATCCTGGCTAGCTGGGATTGTAATGAGATACGTATCTGCCATCTTGGTCCAGATCTTTGGTAACAGACTGCTGATTTCCATCTATTTCAGACTCTCACCAGAAGGCAATGGGCTCTTATCACATCACACTTGTTACCTAATGCCAGGATATTTTGTTTTGTCCATGAGTTAGATCTGGATTCATGCTGATACCTCTGAAAGCAAATGAAGTCAATTCAGAGGGGAGGGGAGATAACATACTGCCCTTCTCCCATGATAATAATCAGTATAAAGGATTTTACACAGCCTGACACCACATTATCTTTGAATGTATACACTGGGAATTGACCCATGGTCATCTAACCACAGTCATCATGTAGTGTTATTTCTGGACATCTTATAATAACACTAATAACACGAATGCATCTCAGCCAAAAAAAGAGAATGCCCTGTAGTGCTCATTCCCTCACTCAATACCTTGTTAGTGCTGGAGGTTTAAGACGCTCAGGAACAACAAGAGTTTTTCTAATCATCCCAGTGCATGTCACAGAAATTCTTGCTTCTCCTCCCAGCCTTTTAATTATGTAGGAATGCCTACAAGAGAAACCAATTGTGTGTTCACTTGGGCATTTAGCCTGCAGTTTGGACTGTTGTGGGAACAGATTGGTTCGCTCCTTTCCACGGTGATCACACAACATAATTAATGGAGTGAACCAAATCCCCAGAGGGTCTCTATTTGCACCTCTCTGTCCCCTTGCAGGGGCTTCTACTTTTGGGGTATGGTAGGATCACTCTGTTTTGCTCCATTTCTAAGGCCTGTGATCATTGGGAATGAACCAAAACAAGGCCTTCTCTTTTAATTTGCCAATGTCATGACGTGGCTTAAGAAGAAAGCCACTTCACAATATTGGCAGATTAATCACTTCCTCAGTTCTCTAGAGGAGCAGAGGAAGTGAAAAAATAAAGTTTTTTTTTTTAAGAGAGGCAAATACATGCCTAACACACAGCACATATTCTTTGCTTTAATGCACACTTATTTTTTCTCCCTCATCCTTGGCTGTGGACCAGATAGAGTCACTTGAGGTCCACATGCCATTTGGATGTTAGCACCACCCTGTATTGTATACTGGACCTCCTAGCAACCGTGTCCAGCCCCATCCAGCCTGCTCTGATTGCCGTGTGTAGACAAGCCCTTAGGAGTTACTTCTTATTACGTGAAAAGGATAAGAAACATCTGACTTGCTATATAACTTAGTCCAAATAAGAGAAATCCCTGTTCTCCCACAAGCTTTCTTGCATATTTGTTGACGGTGTGCAACAAATATTTACTAGATATATTTAAAACCCTTGGAACACCCTCCTAAAATAGTTGCAAACAGAAGACACCTGGGAATATACCAAACCAGTATTTGTGGGCCTGTGTCCGCTCCATAACTGCTGGGATTTCATCCCGAATCTTCTCATTGCAGGACTCCAGTCTTGAGTGTTATTTTCTTGGACACAAGTCCTGCTGATCTCAGTGGAACTTATTTCTAAGTACATTTGTGCCATGAACTGTCAGCCAAGCCCTCTGCTCACTACACCAACCCTTGGCACCAGTGCTGGGAGAATTCATTTAGAAGAAACTTTGGCTAGAAAGTTAAATCCAAGTGAGGTTTAAAATTAATACCCTGTTAATGGAAGGTGGAAAGGGGGGGATGTAGGAACAGCAGCAGCTGGGGAGGTTAGGTCTGTTCACAAGCCAAGAGAAGATGGCAGTGAACTAAAGAGTGTTAAAACATGACATGGCCAAAGAAGTGTTTCATTGTCACTTAGCAGTTTTGCTTCAGAAAACTCATCATTTTCACCCACCAGGAGCAAGATTAATTGGCACACCGTGACTTTCCAGTTACAGGAACTTGGGGAAAGTATCCTTTGTCTCTTCTCAGAATACCGAACATATGCCTTTGCAGCCCTTCCTCCCCACACCCCACACCCCACCATTTTTGTTCCTGCCTTCCATTTCCTTGTTCAGGTTCTTCCTTTGGATCTTCAGATTAAGGGCATGAAACAGATGAATTTATAGCAGAGCTCCAGGTTTATCGAGAACTCCTGGCGGTGAAGGGTGGAAGGTGTGTGTGTGTGAGAGAGATTCTTTGCTGTGAATCATAGGCTGGTAGAGTTGGAAAGAGCCTAGTGGATAATCTAATCCAACACAAGGTTCCCTAGGCCCAAAGTATCATGGGTAGTTTCATGAGAATTTTCCGTTTCATTTGCTTCATTTTTTGTTACCCCACCTTGTCCCCGCCGCAGTCCTCCTGGTCCTGGCGGGGAAGGTAGGTCTGTAGAGGCGCTGGCCCCAAGCCAGGGACTTTTAACCCCCCCGCAAATTAAAATCAAACCAAATCAAATTTAAAAAAGGAGTGCTGACCCAGCCCCAGGATTGGCTGGGTTGGCGCTCTAAAATAAAGAAAATATTTTTTTAAAAAAAAGAACCAGTGCCCACCCGTCCCCAGGGGCCGCGCGGTCAGTGCTTGAAGGGAAAAAAACCAAACAAACAAAGCACTGGTACCAAGCCAGAGCCTCAAAAAGCCCCTGCCCCCAGGGCCAGGATCGCCACCACCACCATGCAGTAAGTGGGACCAGAACCGGTTCGTCTCAGTTCGGGTTCATATGAATTTTTTAAAAAATCCGTATGAACCCAAAACGAGCCAAACCAAGGGTGGGCCCGAAACAGACGAACCCAAACCATGGTTTTCTGTTTTGTGCACACCTATAATACATACATGTAATGTGTGCCTCATTTGCTAAGATAGTGTATGGCTGTGGTATATGTGTCCTCAATAATATATGATATTTATAAAGTATATATCCCATGCAAAGTGTTATTCCCTCTATTGATATTACATCCATGGTTATGGAGGAGTTGAATCATGGCAACTGGACTTATTTTCTTGTGGGATCAAAACGTTTCGCGATACACTCAAGTAGCTTCTTCTTGGAATCTGCACAGACCTCCATGGTTATGATTTCTGTCTTTTAATTCCCCCACCCTTTATGCTTGTCACTGTTCTCTGATGATCAGAGACAATGAGATAATCCATCTCACATAGGAACACTTAGAGCTGAATATCACCATGGGTTCAAGTATTGTTGCTAAGGGTGACATATTGGAGACAAGTTGATAATTATACAGTATGGTGAGTTCCAGAGGGGGATTTTTAGCTGGGTTTTCACTACTGCCTCTTTAAGGGATAGCAGGATCATTCCCTGTTGTAAAAGACACCCACTTCTGTCCTTACTCATTCATTCATCACCCCTCCCCCATGTTGTATAAGCCTGGAAGAGTAAGAGTGAAGCACATGCATAGTTGTGCGGTATGTTGCAAAGACTTTGCTCACTCTAACAGGTGTTGCTCCCTGCAGCAGTTGTCGAAGTTTACAGGCATTTAGAACTTGAGTGATGATCTGACATGTGCTGCACTGAAGCCCTGTTTGGACATTGTAGGATTGTAAGAGAGGGACTAGGTTCTCTGCATGGGGTAGCAAATAGAGTAACCAGGGGTCGGATCTCAAATCATGGGACGTGCTGTCACACTGGACTTATGCTGTACTGGGAACTTGACTCCGACTTGACTTTCCCAATGATTTGGACTCAACTTGAGACCCACCCATTCCACCCTTCTTTTTCTGGGGAAGAAAGCTTTGTGTTTAATAGGGACTCAGGTTTTGGGCTGGCGACTCAGGACTTGGTACCTCGAACTCACCTTTGGGACCCAAGATTCAAATATCTTGTCTGAGCCTTGGGATTCAGATTTATTCCCAAAGACTTACCAGTATCCTTGGGGTTGACAGACTAGGACTCTAGGGAATAGGATTCAAAGCCCCCACTAGGCCATGGAAACTCACTGGGAGGGGGGGAGTGGAACTGGTAAAACCAGTCCTTTAAACATCTCACTTTGAAAACTCTACTTAGGGTTCCAGTAAGTCTGTTCCAACTTGGTGGCACACAATGACCTAACGACTGTAACAATCCTCTCACTTTCTGCCATTGTTCCTCTTGTTTCATGTGGTCAGTGATTAATCTGAAGAGCTGTTTGCAAGACGGGTAACCCTAATAGTGAAAGTCACATGGACCCTCATGGGCTGGACTCCTGAACATTTTATATCGGTTGTCTGAATATTTATATTGGTTGTTGAAGGATTTGGCTTTCCAGTTTCAAACACATTCACATAACATTGTCTGTGCACAGATAAGCATCACCACTACTAGGTGACTGTTTTGCTTTCTGCATTTGTTCTGGCAACAGCATTCAAATAAAAAATGAACACTGATTGGCAGAAGCCTTTGTTTTTCTTTGTCTGCAAAATCTTTCCTAAGAATATATTATTCATTCATTCATTCTGCCCATCCAGCAAGTTGCTACTCTGGGCGGTGATCCCTCAAGCTAGTGGTAACCAGACTGAATAAGCCTTGGCTTGGGGACAAAACATAAACAAAACACCACTTCAGTTTGTACCTCTTTTGAAGAGGAATCTGTGTCAAAGAGGAGACTTTCATCCAGCAACAAACCCAAAGAAAAGTCTTGGGGTGGTGAGGAAACCTTCTATTTTACAGCAAGACATCAGGAGATCAGCTTGGCTTTCCAATTATTATAGAAAATGTGAATGCTGTTTGTACTAACAACCCTTGACTCCTCTGCTATCTGCAAAGTGTAAGAGAGAAGCTGGCTTTTCTAAAGAGTTCTGCAGATAAAAGACCTATTAATCAAAGAGCAAATATTGTTACAAGTTGTGCTTAGGCCATGGCATATCAAATTAACAGGTCCCCCGTCATCACCCCCTTCTTATGTTTTTGTAACAGCATGCCTCTCTCTACCTGCTCTGTGCTGTTATTCTTTATATGGTAACGCGTTTGACACTCTGGCCAGGAACTGTGAGCTTTTCCAGACATGTACATTCTTCCTTCATATGTATGCTCCGTTGGCTAAACACTATCTCTGCTGCATAACATAACAGTAACTGCATTGTCAGCTTCTTTCTCCTCTCCCCCCCCTCTCTGTTTTCTCCCATCAGGAGGAGAATGTACAAAACGACAGTGAAGCTTATTTTGTGCAGAAGGCATTAGCAATTCTGGGAGCATAACTTCTAGACATTGAACCAGCAAACCAATTAGGTTCATGCTTTTGAAGATGCTTCACTCCATGATATATATTTCCTTGTTGTTGTTTTCTTTTAAGTTTTATTTTTAAATAATACTAGTTGTGGCAAGTTTAATACTTGGGCAGTTTTTTTAAAAAAACCACATCTGTTTTGGCTCCAACTGCTAGCTGGATAGCTTAGTACAGGCCTGCTCAAAGTCCGGCCCCGGGGCCAAATCCGGCCTGACAGGCCATTCTGAGTGGCCAGCGGCTGGCTGGCCCACCCCTCCCTCCCCCTCCTTTGACCCATTTTTTTAAAAAAAAAAATCTTCCGCCAACACTGATACCGCCGGGAACATTGTGAAGCTCGGCGTGCACGCGCAGGGTGGCGCACGGGTGGGCTACCGCGACCGGCATAGCTGGGAAGCTTGGGCAGCACTGCAGGGGAATGTGTGAGGTTGGGCGCACGCGCGCGGCAGTGATCAGGCAGGCCGCGCCACCGGCCCTGCTGGGAAACTTGGGCGGACGGGCAGTCTGCCGCCACCAGCACCGCAGGGGAATGTGTGGGGGTGGGCAGGCCAGCGGGCCTCTGCCACCGCCAAGGAGCTTTGGGGTGGGCTGGCAGGCGAGCCGTCGCCACCGCTGGGGAGCTTGGGGGGGTGCAAGGTTGCACAGATTGCCTCTTCCAAGGGGCGACCTGTGGCCATGGCTCCCTGTGCTTCCTTTGGTCCCCACCTTCTTTCCTCCCTCCCTTGGTCCCCACCTTCCTTCCTCCCTCCCTCCCTCCCTTCCTTGTTCCCCACCTTCCTTCCTTCCTCTCTTGGTTTCCACCTCCCTCCCTCCCTCCCTTGGTCCCCGCCTTCTTTCCTGCGGGTGGGGCTGCAAGGGGTCAGTGGGTGGGGCTTATGGGTCAGTGGGTGGGGCTTGCAGTGGGGTGGCAGGGTCGGGGAGCAACCGGCCCCTGACACATTCTCAGCCACCAAATCTGGCCCTCCTTACAAAAAGTTTGGGCACCCCTGGCTTAGTAAATTATGTATCTGACTGCAGAGCCAGAGGTGGGTACTTCAACCGTCCATGGTGCCTCCTGTGATCAGAGCCAGCTAGCCTATGTAGCCTTGGGCAAGCTCTATAGTCTTAGGACGCCCCCAGAAGAAGGGAATGGGAAACCACTTCTGAGTGTTCCCTACCTGGAAAAAAAACAACCCAAAACGGGTTTCTCTAAATCAGAATTGGCTTGACGGCCTGTGATTGCTGTAAAGAGGGTAAGATTGCAATAATTAGGTTTCCCAAATTAAAGTAGACCACCGGTTAGTGTATGAAACAGCTGGAATTAGTCAACTGCCAGCTAAACACTGTCCATTTCCAGTGCCATCTTTCCTTAAAAGGTGCCATGTGTAGGGTGAGGCAGAAATCCATCTACTACCAGGAGGGATGCCATTTCTCATGGCTCAACCGAGAGGTCTGCTGACAGAACAAATGGACAGAATTGTTGTTTGCTGGCAGAAGAGAGTGAGAGCATGTGGAAATGAACTAGAAAAGGTACAACATGGTGAGAAAGGAGCAGAGTCAAGGCAAGTATAATCCAGCCCAGGGACAATGCCACACTACTAGAACAAGGTTAGGCCAGGCTCAGGGTTGTCCTATACCAGTGGTGGCGAACTTTCAGCACTCCAGATGTTTTGGACCACAACTCCCAATCTTTTGTCATTGGCAGTACAGGCTTGGAATTCTGGGAGTTGTGGTCCAAAACATCGGGAGTGCCAAAGGTTCACCACCACTGTCCTATACAGTTACCAGTATCCCTGGGCTGGGACTGGTTTGGATTCAGCAGCCATATCTACTTTGCCAGTCAGGATGGCAGCCTTAGCTTCGCAAGGTGAAAAGTGATTTGAACACAGGCCTCCTCATCCCAAACACGGAGCATTGTAAAGTGTATTGCTTATATACTGCCCCATAATGCTTAAAGCAGTGTCAGGGTGGTTTACAAGTTATTTATGCAGGGTGCGCAATGCCGCCTCCTTGGGTACTCATTTTACTGACCTCAAAAGGATGGAAAGCTGCGTGAACCTTGAGCCGGCTGCCTTGCATTGAACCCCAGGTCATGAGCACAGTTTTGGGTGCATTTCAGCATTTTTGCACTGCACCACAATGCCTTTTTCTGATCTGACAACTTCATGTTCACACAGCCTCTCTTTTTCCATGATGTTAGTGGCACGGAAATCAGTGAGGTGCCATTCCTTCCTACACCCCCAGGTAGTGCAAGAAGACCTGGGCCATGAATGTGGAACTCATGCTGCAGGTTCTCCATACTCCAGTATTTACACACAGACAGACACACAGATAGACAGACAGACAGACACACACACACACACACACACACACACACACACACACACACACACACACACACACACAGGGTAGCTCTGTTTACGGGTTTAATCCGTTCCAATTGCATGATCATAAGTCGAACAACTCTTAGATTAGAGTCCTGGGCTAAAGCTAATGGAATGGGTTTCAACAGAGGAAAATGTAGGGTGGTGCATCTAGGTAAAAAGAATGAATTTCACAGATATAGGATAGAAGACACCTGGCCGGAAAATAGTACCTGTGAAAGGGATCTGGGAGTCTTGGTGGACCACAAATTGAACATGAGTCAGCAATGTGGTGCGGCAGCCAGGAAAGCCAATGTGATTCTTGGTTGCATCAACAGAACCATAGTGTCTAGATCAAGGAAAGTGATTGTACCACTTTATTCTGCTCTGGTCAGACCTCATCTGGAGTACTGTGTCCAGTTCAGTCTGCCTCAATTTAAAAAGGATGTTGACAATCTTGAGTGGGTCCAGAGGAGGGTGACCAAGATGACTGAGGGTCTGGAATAAATGTCTTCCGAGGAGTGGCTTAGGGAGCTGTGAATATTTCGCCTTACAAAAAGAAGGCTAAGAGGGGATATGATAGCTATATGTTTAAATATTTGAAAGGATGTCATATTGAAGAAGGGACTGGCTTGTTTTCCATGGCTTCAGAGACTAGGATGTGGGGAAATGGTCTCAAACTACAGGAAAAGAGATTCAATTTAAATATTAGGAAGAACTTCCTGATGGTTAGAGCTGTCTGGCAGTGGAATATGCTGCCATGGAGGATGGTGGAGTCTCCCTTTTTGGATGTTATTAAGCAGAAGCTGGATGACCATCGGTCGAACGTCCTGTGGTAGGGGTTCCTGCATGGCAGGGACTAGATGGCCCTTGAGATCTCTTCCAACTCTATGATTTTATGATTCTATAATTCATAAGTAGAGCAGCTGTATCTAAAAAATCAAAATCAATCAATCCATCCATCAAAGAAAATTTTAAAAATGTAAGTACAGCAGACCGCATCTAAAATTTACAAGGGTGCAGTTAAAATGCCCACGCTTTCCCACTCATAAGTTGTATTGCTTATAAGTAGAGGTACCACTGTATAAGTATATGTATATTATATTATTATGCTTACATTATAAGTATAATAAATTCACTAGCTTAAGCTTGGTTTTTTTTTCTTTGCAAAAATTTGCTGCTGTTTTTTTTCTTTTCCACTTTGCCTCTTGGTACCACAGTTTATTTTATAACTTCCCTAAACGTTAAATATTTTCACTGCTCACTGACCTATTCTCTAGGGAGATGTGTGATTAATAATCCTGGGAATGATGGGTGGTGAGAATACCCATTTTAAAAACACTAAATCTCTCAACCCCTAAACCACCAACTTCTTGGCACCACGTCCAAGGGGGCTGATCCGGAGCTGGTGGTGTTGGTGATGTTTTGTGGCCTGATAGACATGGCAGATGCTTGTCTTGAGGGTAATAAATTTGCCCAGGCTGTTGAGTGCTTCAGCATTATGTCATGAGCCAGAGGTGGGAATGGCTGCTGAAGCCATTGCTCGATTGAAAACCATGGGACCTTCATACAGTAGCTGATTAATTAAAGTATTCATATGAAATTGTGAGCTGATTTGTTATTTGAGGGTAGCAGCCAGGGGCTGCGTGGAGGCTCTTTTTGACTCACGAGATGCAAACCAGACACCCAGCTTGGATTTGCATCTGTGTGCGTTTTAAATCTGATGAAAAGCAGGAAATGGGAAAACTTGGCAACTTTCCCTGGTTTAACTTAGCAAAGCCTTTTGGCTCAGTACATATTTGTGCTCTGTGGGCTGCAGGGAAGTTGAGGTTCATCTGCAATTGGAGTTAGCTTATTCTTGGGCCATGTGCAATGGTGGATAAAATGAATTAAGCAAGTTTTCACGGCTGGTTTCAGAGAGGAAGAAGAATGCATACGACCCTCCTCAAGACGGGTGCTGCAAACGGTAGAGATCTATCTTCTGTGAGAACAGGGGGCCATAGACTTTCTCTCCAGTCCAAAGTGTGTAGTGGCCAGGGAAGGTGAATTCACACATGCTCAGGACAGCTTTTGTCCAAATAATCTTTTTAGAACTACATTGCTGGAAGGGGCCCTGTGAATCATTGAGTCTGGCCATCTCAAGGAGGCCCAGTGGGGGGAAAAACCTCCCAACCTCTGGCTCTGTAGCCAGATGCCTAAACCACTGAGCTACCCTATACTCTGTTGCTCACAGAGTCTGTGCTATAATGGACTCCAGGGCAGTAAATCTGATGGATCCATCAGTTATACAAATACAGTATTCGTGGACAAGTCCTATTATTTCAATGGGACTTACTTCATAATACCCCCGCATAATTAGTTTGCTATAGCTTTTAAAAATTAACTAAAATGGGATCCAGTTTAGTTTGGTGTCAGGGTTTGTATGTTTTTAAATTAGTTTCTTTACAAATTTCCATTTTCCTTCATTGAGAGACAATGCTCTTTCTAAAACAGTGGTTCCCAGTTTTTGGTCCCCAGATTTAAACTCCCAGAAGCCTTTATCACTAGGTGTGCTGGCCAGGATTTCCGGGAGTTGTAGTCCAAGAACATCTGGGGACCCGAGGCTGGGAACCACTGTTCTAAGAGAAGGACTGAGACAATAACATCTAAAAAGATAGATGTCCATATGTTTGTGTGTTTGTGCTTCAGAACAATTGCTTTTCATTATATGGAAATTTGCTGAATTAACCAGTCAGCAAAAACTTGTGTATGATTTATATCTTTGTTTGATTCAGCGAGAACCAGTCTTAGTTCTATGATCCAGTACAGTCTACTCTATCTGTGCTTATGCCTTAAGAAGAATCCTTCTGAAGAAATAGGCTACAGTCTGCAGAACCTAATGTGAAGTTAAATTGGTAGTCTTTAGGGTACTACAAGATTTTTTGTTGTTTTTGCTACAAAGAACTAACATGGCTGCCTCTTGGAAATGTTTACAATACATGGAATGCTTGAGGCACCACAAGACTCTTTGTTGAGTTTGCTGCAATCCGTGTTGCGTATGGCTGGATTCATGAAAACTGTTCCAATGCTTTATCGAAGAGTCTTTCGAAAAGGGTTGCAGGAGGACCCAACAGGTTTTCTCAGGCATTGCAAGATACTGGTAGAACTATATCTGAAGTGTTATGGTTTGTGTGCTTCCTTCCAGAGGGCTTTCTTTCTGCCAGTCTGCTGGCGTGACACTTCTGGAACTGACTCCACTCCTTTTTATGTGGATTGTGTTCTGGTGTTTCACTACATCACTTCACCTAGATGCTCTGCTGAGTAGAGACCCCTCTCTCTCTCTGCTAAACAGGCTACTGAAAGATAGGTGGGTTGGAGGGGGAGAGAAACAGCAGGCTATGCCACAGACGTAGCCACCCCAAGGAGCCATGGAGGCAAGTGCCGAAAGCAGAGCCTTGTTATTCCAACAGACAGCTTCCTTGTTCTTGAAAATACCCTTAACCGGAGATCTAACTTGTGACAAATTGTGTGTGCTGCCCACAAGAGCAGCCCTCCTGGTTTTAAGGCAGGCTTAGCAGTAATTTATTTTAAGGCATCTGTTACCATCGTGTGATTTTTCATGGCTTCTTCTCATTGAAGACAGTCATATTTACGGTGTTCTGTTGCAGTAATGGAATTTGCCACGCTAAGCTTTCTGTTTACGCTGACATCTAGCATACTGTACGTGTCAGTCTTGCCGCTAGCTGCTTCGGACATCCCGAGGATCTGGTGCCACAGATGTATTTATGGGTGCTGTCAAAGGAGAAGAAAGTGACGAGGTGTATCTCAGTTTGTCTATCAAATGTGTTCGACCCTTAAATCCCTCGGGCTGACTCAGTATGGGTGGTCTGGTGTTCCATAGTTTTCCCTCTGATGAAAGAACAACCTTTGGATTTACAGAACTGCTTTAGGATGCTCAGCGTTTTGTCAAGGACAAATTATTGTTTACATTTAGACGTTGCTCTTCATTTACATCATTCAGGGGTATTGCAAACAGCTGCTTTATCTACCACCTCCTTAAAAAAGAGGGGGGGACAACCTTCCCAGCCCCTCTTCATTAGTAACCGTTTTCCAAGGATAATAGTAATTAAGGCTGGTATAATCTGTGCCTTGTGCCTAGCATAATGCTTTAACCCCAGTGTTATGCAGCTACCATTGATGTACAAAGCCTGGCTTCTAACAGTTGAGGGTGACCTTATGTCTCTTTGCATTCTTTCTCCCCCTCCCAGGAAGATTTGCCGGCATTGTAAGTGTCCCCAGGCAGAGCATTTTGAAACGGCAATGCCTTTGGAAATGGAGAAGACGGTGACCAAGCTGATGTTTGACTTCCAGAGGAACTCAACCTCTGATGACGATTCTGGCTGTGCCTTGGAAGAATACGCCTGGGTTCCCCCTGGGCTGAAGCCGGAACAGGTACGTTCCATTGTGGCTCGTGAATGACCTAGATACAAGTCATGAGAGATCACACCAACCATGATCGTATTAATCTTCTATCTCACATGGGGAAATGTCAGAAACAGTCCTTGAAGTCTCTTTGTTGCAGCTGTTCTCTAATGCTCTGGGCATCTACAGAAGCTCTAACGCTTATACAGTGGACCTTTGAACTGCAGAACTGGAAGGGTCCCTATGGACCATCAAGTCCAGCCCATCTCAAGGATGCACAGTGGGGAATCAAACTCCCAACCTCTGACTCCACAGCCAGAGAACTAAGCACTGAGAAGAACACCCATAGCCAGGGCATTACCATCGCACCATTGAGTGGCAGCGTCAAGCCCTGCAAAGAGATCCTCATGTGGTTTCATTCATTCATTCATTCATTCATTTGTTCATTCATTCATTTGTATACCGCACTGATTTCCACTAAGCAGGAACTCTGGGCAGTTTACATCAGGCAAGATAAGGGGGGGGGGAATGCGTGTGTTAAACATTTGTGATCCATTGTCCGTTTGAAAGTGTCCCATTTTAAAATGGAAACATTTCCTTCCTACTTGAAGGGACAGAATTGTGAATATAAAGAGATTGTCCAATTCATCAGTGGTTAGGAAATTCTTAGTCCTGAGATTGAGTGCAATTGATTTTTTTAAAGAGTCATTAAGCTGTTTTTTTTTAAGTCATGGCAGCAAATTCACCCACACCTGAAACCCAGGTGAAGCAATCTAGGAGTTTGGTCTAAACGTTAGGACCTATTGCGCTGAGCCTATGGTAGTCATTTAGGTGGAATGTCCAGGATGTATTTCTTACTCATATTCTGTTTGCTGCAGATGAACCAGGTTTGTTCCAGGTCAGCCAGGAAATAACCTAGTTCTGTTTGAACTCCATTTTAGACCATGTGTGATATAGGAGTTTGAGGAGCAAAGCAGACTTGTATGTTGACCCAGTTTTTTTCAAGATCACACATCACTGGCCAAAGTGGCTCTCAGATGGCAAGAGACCCAGTGTAACATCATATGCAACATGTCAGCAAAATTGCATCCTGAATGAAGTCCCACAATTGCTAAGATGCTCCAAACACCAGTGTAAGAAGTACTAAAAGAGTACAGTTTACAGCATTGGACGTAGACCAATGGAAAATCCATGTTTAAATCCCCACTAAGCCATCACATTTCACTGAATTGCCGTACTCTTAGTCGCTAGATTACTTGAGTTCTAATATTCTGGACATACACAGAAGCTATAACACTTTGAAGATGTTTTAAAGTTGGCCATCTCTACCCAATTGCAGTAGCCCTGTTTCCTACACCAGAACTTTTTTTTTTAAAAAGGAATGGAGTGGATGGGAATCATGGCCCAATCAACCAGATTTATGGAACTGTTACAATTCCAGCACAGGATTATGACAGTTCCTGTCTAGATAAACACTTTCCTATGTGTGGTTTCCTGCTTCAACCTATGCAGAATGACAGTTTGCTAATGCAAATACTTTGGAGATGTGTGCAGAATCTGGCAGTTTCCTGCACAAACAAGCAGTAGAAAAACGAGGAAAATATTGGAAGGGCTTGATTATAATGGAAAGCTGCTATATCTCACTGACACAGGGGAAGCCTCCGTGGGGAGTCTCAGGATGGCTAAGAACGAGCACAATGGGGTGCAGTTGTATCTCGGTCCATGTGGGAGGCATATGGCTAGAGCACAGGAATGGGGGGGGGAGGAAGCATTTATCCCAATGAACCTCTCAACCCGTTCCCTTGGACTGTTGTTGTTACCTCCGCATTACTATAATGGCAAAATGGTGGCAGGCAGTCAAAGGATATACACCAGGTTCAATCTTAGGAATTTCCAGGAAAATGAAAAAAAAATAATTGGCTGGATTCATATTTGTTATGCTATTATTTTGTTTTCCTCGCCAAACTCATACAGTATTTATCCTGCCGCTGGTTCGTGAATAATAGTTTACTCTAATTTCTGAAAAGGACTTAGAATGTAGTTGCATGGTTGAAACTGCAGTGCCACGTGTAGATTCTTGTAGTCCTTTTCTTTTCTTTTCTTTTCTTTTATTAGAGGCAAGTGGCTACTATGGGTGGTTTACAGTCTTCTTGATTGCATTGATGGAATTTTTACTCTTTTCTTTAACTGCTCACATTCTCTTTCAGGTTTAATGTTGCCTTTTATTACTGTAAGATTCCCTCAATTCCCTGTTCTCAGTACTTGAATATGTATTAAATGTACTGGACTGTATATTGTCCCTCATTACTATAAGCCGCCTTGGGTCCTTTTCCAAGGAGAAAGGTGGGGTAAAAATACTAATAAATAAATAAATAAATAAATAAATAAATAAATAAATAAAATTCCCACAACCATTGAAACTGAGTTCATCATCTGGGGTTCAAGAGGTTCCTAAAACATCTTCATACACTTCATATCCCAGGGAACAGTAGGACAGAGAGCTAATATACATGTTGGAGCAGAAGAGAATAAAAAAGGCAAGGGGAAAATCATCTGTGCTCTCTGAAAACTGTCTAGTCACTGCCTCTGATTTAGTGGTAGGAGGACGTACTGGGGGCTATAAAACAGGTTTGAGGGATTGCATGTACCCTGCTCCTGTGTGTCAGGAAAGGTTAATCCTAGTTAAAATAGAAGAACAATTCTGGAATGAGTATAAGCCATTCCCAAAGTATGTGGTCCTTCTTTTTAGGAGGATATACTGCTGGTTGGGCCATGATTCACACTCTATTCCTTTCTTCTTAGTTCTGGTGTAGAAAAAAGGACTACTGCAACTAGAGCAGAGGTGGAAAACTTTAAAACATCCACTGATGTTTTGACCCACAGTTCCTATCATCTGTAGTCTCGGCAGACACTGATAGGAGACAATGGGGACTGTTGCCCCAAAACAACTGCAGGAGTGCCCTCCCCTCCCATAAGTAATATTGTTCTGCTTGTATGCTTTTTAAGAATACTCGCCAGTATTGTGTTACTTATGAGAAGCCTCATGGCGCAGTGGTTAAACTGCTGTACTGCAGCCAAAACTGTGCTCACAACTTGGGGTTCAATTCCAGGTAGCAGGCTCAAGGTTCACTCAACCTTCCATCCTTCTGATGTTGGTAAAGTGAGTACCCAGCTCACTGGGTGAAGGGCAATGGGTGAAGCCTACATGATTGACTTACAAAGCTGCACTGAGAGTGTTTTAAGTGCTCTGAGGCAGTATATAAGCAGCATGGTTTGCTTTTGCTTTTTGGATGGAGAACGCAGGAGTCAGGGCAAGCAGAGCATGGAGGTGAAAGTTGGCAACCTCAGTCTCTAATAAAAGCCTTACTAATACTCCTCAAGGTGTTAAGGGTTCGGGCCTTATCTGATTGCTGGCATGAGACTCCTTACATCATCCCATTGGACAGGAACGCCAACAAATAATTCTTTGTTTAGCCCTGTTCCATGTATGTTTGTGTGAACTCATCCAGTCCTTGGTAGCAGTAGACACCAGCAATTTTATAATGTACTAATCAAAATCCTGTTGAGATTTGGTGCACATGCAAAAAGAATCGCACAAGTGGCTGCAACCAACTGTGGCTAATTCATGAGCTATTTGCTCTGCACCAAGATACCCCATGGGCCTGTGATCAGGAGCATGAATGGGCATGAGACAGACATGTGACTAGCATCTGACTGGTGAACCACAGCAGCTAACATAATTCTTCCGTGATAAAATCCCAACAAGTTTTTGGCCACTGTCCAAATACAGTTGACACTTAACATCCCTTAAAAAGGAACGAGTAAATTATGTGATGAAAGTTAGAGAGACCAAGTGGGGCAGCCTCTCCTCAGCATCTCTGAAACTCAAACTTGGCAGGTTGGGCTTTCCCCATAGTTTCCTTGTTCTTAAGTTGTTTCAGATAAACCTGAAAAGTATTTGGTTGCTTAAAATGAGCACCGCTTTTTGATGCACAATAAATGAATAAGATGGATGCATTACAGTATATAATGAGTGTAAAATATTCACATTTTTCAGGGATTTATGGGTAATTTTTTATTTTATTTTATTTTATTTTATTTATTGTGTGTGTGACCATTTGAGATCTGAACCTTGATTTTCTGAGAGCATTGTCAAGCTTTAGATAATTCTTATGGTGGAAGTTGTGGCCAGAAGCCTCATTATTATAATGTACCTTTAGATTTGCCTCTGATGCTTTTCTTTGACTTGATCCAGAAAATCTCTTCTGCATGTTGAAATGTTTTGACATCCTCCCACTCTTCCTGGGGACTGTAAATGTTATCTGATTAGATCAAAATCTAGCCCTTCCATCTCTCTCTCTCTCTTTTCTCCCAGACTCATTTAAAATAATGTGCAATAAAGATTTTGGCTCCTTAAACTGGGAATATTCCAAATTAAATCTTGTAAATTCAGAGGTAACGTGAATCTTGGCTGTCTTAACAAATGATGCGTAGCCTCTGTGCACCTGTTGCAATTTAGAAGGGCTGCACTTGAAGAAAACAACACATGTCCTTAGATTTCCCAAACACATTTTTTCTCAGTGGCAACAGGTCCCCCCACTCACACTTCAAAAACTCTTTGAACTCTTTGAGTTAAAGCTGCCGTGTGAAGGCTGGCACCAGAGCTCTTTAAGAGATAGAAATGGAAGGAAAAAGCACAAAAGGAAGGACAGGTCTTCTGTCCTTATCATAGCTGAGTAATTGGAGAACCCAGGACTCCACTGCAGTCTGTGAATTGGACGTCTGAGAACAGCAAATGAGAACAGCATGAGAAACATCATTTCCAACTGCTTAGCAACCTATTCTCTTCTCTGAAGGTGCTTAGCAACAGGTGATCTTTCATTCCTAAATGGCAGGCTCTAGATTCCTACATACTAATAGCATTCATGTGCCTTGAGGATTCCATAAGATTCAGTAGCACAGGGGATCAGAACTCAATCCAGACTCAGATTGCAAGTTTCAAATTTGATTGACTTCGATAAGTTTGTTTGTTTGTTTAAATAGGGAAATAACTCTGGTCGGTTAACAATTCTTCTAGCCAAGACACAGGAAATACAAAATAACCAAAAAGAAATAAAGACAAAGGCATAAATTGGCCAACTAACACCACATAAACCATCCCAAATACATTAGCATTATTAAATAAAACTATTAAAAACAATATATCAATACTTATAATGGTAGGTTGATCTATCAGGGAAGCATGTGTTCTTACTTGAAGAATTTCAGGCAAAAATCAAATAATTTGTTGTATGTTGGTTTGTATTGATTGACCCAGCCTTTTCTTGCCAGATTATGTGTTTGCGGTATGGATGGATGTGGTTGTCATTTTTTAAATCCTTTTGTATTTTTGTATTTTGCTACTGGATATTTATTGGGGGCCTTTGCAATGGGTTGTGTTATGTTGTAATCTGTTGTAAACCGCCCAGAGTTCCTGTAGGAAAATCTGGCAGTTAATAAGTATAAACAAACAAACAAACAAACAAACAAAATACACAAAATTTGTGGCACCTTAAAGACTAACTTTTATATTTTAATGTAACATTTTGTGGAAACATCCACTCTTCAGACATAGTGGCAGAAACGTCTTATTTTAAAGAACACATGCTCAGGATGACAGGATATGCCTGCCTAAAAGGCCTTGTTTTTAACAGCCTTTCAAATGTTGCCAACCAAGTTCCTGCAAGTGACATGCAAAGAGTTATCAGTGCAGGATTGAGGCATTTCAAAGGCAGAACTTTGGGGTTCTTGGAGGAGCCACACTCTGGAGGGGCATTTTCCCTCTTTTTCTGATTCGCTTGAATTAGGTAGCACTTAGTTTTCATTCTGATTTGAACATTGGAAATAGCTGGATGCAGTGTGATAGCCCAGAATCTTGATAACATTCAACTAGCAATCTCTTGCCAAAGATACCCCTGCATCTTATTTCCGGGTGTGGGTGTTCAGCTGGACTGCAGAAGATACATGAATATGTTGCTCCTTGCAAATTTGGAAAGAGCTACTGATCAAGAATATAATATAAATGGGGGGAAGTGGTAAAGCTATAAGTATGCATATGCTGTAGGTAACCCGTCGTCAGCAGATACCTGATAACCCTGACCTTAACGTTGGTTCACTCAGAGCTTCCTGGCACAGAGCCCCCTTGGCACCCATTTCCTGTCGACAGCACATACATTTGTCATGCCCGCCGCCAGTATCCTTTTTGATTCATCCACCAAATCCAGTCTTCTCTGCTTTGTGGCACAGTGGTTAAATGCCTGTACTGCAGCTAAGACTGTGCTCACCACCTGCGGTTCAATCCCAGGCAGCCAGCTCAAGGGTGACTCAGCCTTCCGTCCTTCCAAGGTTGGAAATGAGTGCCCACCTTGCTGGGGAAGGGGGCAATGTGTAGCCTGGACAATTAAATGGTAAAACCACCAAGAGGCTGCTTTAAGAACTATGGGGCAGTGTAGAAGCAAGAAGGCTTTTGCTTTTTTGCTTTTGCTTTTATTTTCCTCTCTTTACCTCCCTTGATTCATATGCCATTCCTTGCTTTTGAGGATCACACTCAGCACATAGTGATTGCCAAAAATCACCATAATGTTCAAGAAACATGAAGCAGTCTGCCCTGTTTCAGAAATCAGATTTGCAGAGGAAGGATATGCTTGTGACCACTAACAAACACAATGAGATTCTCAAGCTGGGATAGTCACAAACATACATAAGAACATAAGAAGAGTCATGCTGGATCAGGCCAAAGGCCCATCTTGTCCAGCTTCCTGTATCTGGGAATGGACGAAACTAGATATCTGTCTCCTGATACCACTCCCCTGTATCTGGCCCTTGAAGTACCCCGGTTTTAAGCCTGGAGTTTACACATCTCCATCATGGTTTGTAACCTGTTATGGACTTTTCCTCCAGGAAGCTATCCAATCCCATTTGGAAGGCATCCAAGCTAGATGCCATCACCACATCCTGTGGCAGGGAGTTCCACCGACTAACAACGCGCTGGGTGAAAAAATATTTTCTTTTGTCTGTTGTTACTCTCCCAGCCCTCAATTTGAGTGGATGTCCCCTAGTTCTGGTATTTTGTAAGAAGGAGAAGAGCTTCCCTTCCACTTTACTCATGCCCTGCATATAGCACTTAAGGATTCCATCTTCCTGTGATGGTTGATCTGTAATGCACCGTTGGACCCTAAGCTTATTGCTTACTCTCTCAATTTATTCAGTTATCCTGGCCCCTGTGCCCCCTCCTGCATTTCCGTGGCCTTGCTGCCTATTCCACCCTACTCCTGGAGCTTTCTGTTTTCTTTCTAGGAGCAGCACAGTCCCTAGTTGCCATATGCATCCCCACACACCTTTTGTCTATCTACTCATTCGTTTTCTTCCCCAGACTCTGTGTTGTTGCTGTTGTTCCATGACGGGCTCTTCCCCTTAATGGTTAGGTAGCTCACGAATGCCTCATAACGTCATAGTGGTCTAGCCACTGCCCCAGGGAAATTCGCGGGCAACAGGCAGCACATTTTAACCCTGCTTTAATTTCCATTGCCGAAGAAGACAGGATTTCACAGGTTATAAAGACATAAAAGATAAGGTAATGTTTTGATTTCCTCCTAGAGGAAACTTGTATGAATAGAACCAGATCTCCAGCTGATGTAAATAAGCCAAGTTTGATGCTTTGGTGGAACAACATTGATTTATACCAGCTGAACATCTGGTTCATAATTCATAACCAGACACTACAGAATTCTTTGTTCCTGCTCTGTTAAATTATGAAGAAGGAGTTCATGCTTCATGGTGGAATTTACAGTCTGAGCTACAGAAGCCCTGATTATCTGACTTCTACTCTTTCTCCCTTTCTTAGAACAGGAAGGAGTGTACAGTGGTACCCTGACTTAAGAACAGCTCAACTTAAGAGCGGAAAACTGTTGGTGTTTTAACTGCCGCCTTACAAATTTTAGATATGGTCTGATCAACTTACTTTTTTTTTTCATTTTTTGGATTTTTTAAACTTAAGAGCATGCATTTGGAACGGATTAAATTCATAAGTTGAGGTACCACTGTATATTATATGATTGAGATCCAATGCCTTCCCTGATTGGTGTTGAAACTGACATAGAAAGCTGGAGGTAGGGAGATGTAACTAATTCCCAGCAAGAAAATAGAAAAGGCAACTTGGCAAGGCAACTATTTCCCAACATCTCAGGAAAGAGGGGAAGCATAAAATAGTTAGGATTGGTTTGAAGGTGACAGAGAAGAGTCTCCAGTGCACATTCCAGAACTACCATCGGTGCACTGGAAATTAAGACGTAGGATTCTCTTGCCTTCTTTTTTTTACTCTCTGCTGTACTGAAGCACCTGGGCCATGAATAACAACCAAACCAATATTGTTTTGCCAGCGCTCTTCATGCATGCTCTTCCTTGTCCCATCACCATTTGGATTTAAGCTCCTGATAGAGGGAAAGATCATAGCAATCTGCTCATTCAAAGCAATCTTTCTGCTTCCTTGACAGCGGGACAGATTTGGCATTGTGCTGGGCTACCGAGCTCCCCGCAACCCTGCACAATCCCTTCCAGAGCTCACAGAGTTCATCTCCGCTGCATTGTTGAGATCCCCGCGCCTATTGGTTGCGGGAGACCTCAACGTGCATGCGGATGGTGGGCTTGTTGGTGTAGCTCTGGAGTTCATGGAATCCATGGCTTCCATGGGTCTGTCCCAGCATGTTTTATGCCCCACCCACAGATCTGGTCACACCCTGGATCTGGTGTTTACCTCCATGTCGGGGGATTCGCGTCTGGAGGTGGGGGACCTTGTCTCCCTTCCTGTGTCATGGACAGACCATCACCTGCTTTCATTTTCCCTGGCGATTTCGGCTCCTCCCCCGCGGGACCACCGGCCCACTATCTTGGCCCGCCCCGGAGGCTCCAGGACCCTCAGCGGTTCGGTGAGCTCTTTGGGGACTACCTGGTGGTTTGGCTGACGTTCCGGCCGAGGGTGTGGCGAATCTTTGGCATGAAACAGCTGTCCACACCATTGACCGGATCGCCCCCAAGCCCTCCTCCGCTGCCGAGCCCGGCCCTCCCCATGGTTCACGGGGGAGCTTAGGGCAATGAAGCAGGTTAGGAGGAGGATGGAACGCAGCTGGAGGAAAGCCCGCACGGCGTTGAGTAAGGCTGCCGTTGATGCCCAGTCTAGTCGCTATATCATCGCGATAAGGGAGGCTAGAACATCTTTCACCTCCCTGAGAATTGCTGAGGCCTCGAACCGCCAGGCGGAGCTCTTCCGGGTGGTTCGGGACCTCAGCAATCCTAGTCTGGCCAGGCCTCCTCCTACTGAGTTCAGTAGTGAGCAATTCGCAGCCTTTTTTCGAACTAAGATTGAGGCCATCCGTGCTGGTTTTGACTCCGGTTGCAGTGGTCCTGCCCCGCCATCTCCAGTTGCTGGTCCGCCTTCGTCGCCTCGGTTGGATGCGCTTGGGCCTGTTTCTGCTGTCGAGATCTCCAAGGCTATGGTGCATTGCCGGCCTGCCTCCACTCCTTTCGACCCTTGCCCTGCCTGGCTAATTAGAGCTGCCAGAGGGACTATGGCCGAATGGGCTTCTGCCATCGCCACCGCCTCGTTCAGCGAGGGGGTTTTTCCCTCTCGTCTGAAGGAGACGGTGGTAAAGCCCATCTTGAAAAAACCTGGCCTGGCGGTGGATGATCTGACAAACTATCATCCTATCGCCAATGTCCCGTTTATGGGCAAGGTGATCGAGAGGGTGGCGGCGGTCCGGCTGCAGTCATACTTGGAGGATCGGCAGTGCCTCGATCCTTGCCAGTCCGGGTTCAGGCCCCCGCCGGGTAAAACAGCTTTGGTCGCCCTGCAAGATGACCTTCTCAGGGGCGGCCGACAGGGGTTGCTCTTCCCTGTTGGTCCTCCTGGATCTGTCAGCGGCCTTTGATACCGTCGACCACGGTATCCTGTTGGACCCGCTCTCTGAGGTCGGAATCGGAGGCACTGCTTGCAGTTGGCTCCGTTCCTTCCTGGAGGGCCGGCCAAGTACGTGCAGCATGGGGGAGTTATCGGCCCCTTGGATCCTCCCGTGTGGGGTTCCACAGGGTCGTCTCTGTCCCCCATGCTGTTTAACATCTACGTAAGGCCGTTGGCGGGGTCATCAGGAGTTTTGGAGTCTGCTGTCATCAGTACGCTGATGACACGCAGCTCTATCTCTCCTTTAACACCTCTGCTGTGGAAGCTGTGGAAGTTCTCGACGGGTGCCTGGAGGCCGTACTGGCTTGGACCGGGGGGAACAGGCTTAAGCTCAACCCCGAGAAGACGGAGGTTATGTTCTTCGGGAGCTCGCCGTCGGGGCGGTGGCCCTCTTCCCTGTCTGGGGGAGTCTCCCTCCAGCTCGCGGAGAGGGTGCGGAATCTGGGTGTGTTCCTGGACCCGGCGCTTGCCATGGAGCACCAGGTGGCGTCGGTGACCAGGTCCGCCTATTTCCATCTCCGTCGGATCGCCCAGATCCGCCCATACCTCGACGCGAGCTCCTTGAGAGCAGTGGTCCAAGCTCTGGTGATCTCGAGGCTGGACTACTGTAACGCGCTCTACATGGGGTTGCCCTTGAATCTTCTCCGGCGCTTGCAGCGGGTCCAGAACGCTGGTGGTTGGTGTGCGTCGTTATGACCACATCACCCCAGTCCTGGCCCGCTTGCACTGGTTGCCCGTTGCGGCCCGGATCAGATTCAAGGTCCTGGTTTTAGTTTATAAAACCCTCCATGGCTTGGGACCGGACTACCTGGCAGAGCGTATCGCTCAGCGGTCAACTTCGGCCCGTCCCGTTCGGCAGGCGCGCGCGCACTTGCTTCGGTCGCCACCCCTCGGGAAGCCCGGAGGACGAGCACTCGGACCCGGGCTTTCTCTGTGGCGGCCCCCAGCCTCTGGAATTCCATCCCCAGTGAAGTGCGCTCTGCAGAGTCCCTGCTGGCCTTCCGAAAGGCGCTGAAAACCTACCTTTTTCGTGAGGCCTTTGGCGACAGTTGATTTTTTTCTTTTTTTTTTTTTTTTTTTTTTTTTCTTTTTCTTTTTCTTTCCCGCCAAATAACTTGCATTTTAGTCGAGGTGTCATGTGGTTTTAACAGTGTTTAGGGAGTTTATAGGTTTGTCTGTGATTATTTATTGTATTTTATTGGCTTTGTAGCCTTTTTTGTTGTAAGCCGCTTAGAGTACCCTGTAGATAAGCGGGATATAAATATAATAAATAATAATAAATAATAATAATCACGGCTAAGGGGAAAGTGAAATACTGTCTCCATCTTTTTTAGTATAGATCAGGCCTGTCCAACAGGTAGACCGTGGGCTACTGGTAGCCCGCGAAGGGTTCAAAAGTAGCCCGCTGGCCATCAATAAAAAAGTGAGGGGATATGTTCTCCATCCCTCCCTTTCTCAGCCAAGAGGGGCAGTTCAAGGGCCATGGTGCATTGAGATCTGTTCCCTCCAGAATAGATTAATTGGTTTTCAATGCATTCCTATGGGAAACTGCTGCTCTGCTTACAAAAGTTTTTACTTATGAGCATGGGCTCAGAACGGATAAAATTTGTAAGTAGACATTTTAGTGTAGTAGCCCTCAGGTACTTTGGGCCAGAAAAAGTAGATCTTAGCCTGTTCAAAGTTGAACAGCCCTGGTATAAATGGAACAGATAAATACGCTAGTTGTGTTCTGTCCCGACATTTCCCTGCTTAAATAACCACTGCTGTTTCCTGAAGGATTTTTGCCGCCATGTAATATGTGGGAAGCTCTGGGTGACCTCTTAGGGCGTTTCTAAAGGGCATATTTTTAGAACTTTGGGAATAGAATTAACATTCTGTTGTTGAATTATAATGAGATTTCAGGTATACTTGCCTTGAAATCACTAACCCTAGTTCTTATTGCAGAGGAGTCAATCGTGGAACTGAGCTCTATGCGAACACTGGGTGGCCTGGCCTTCTTGAATAGGGACCATATGGAGAGGTGTTCTGTTTTACATAACACAGTCGTACCTCTTAAGACAAATGCCTCATAAGACAAATAAACTTGTAGGAAGAAAAAAAGGTTCGGGGATAGGCATGCTTCAGATGACAAAAAAATCCCTATGGGTTGCTTCGCAAGACAAAAACCTATTCTGCATGTACCCGGGGGGGGGGGGGAGCTGGTTATTTTTGTCTTTATTCTAGCCTCCAGAATGGATTAATCCATTCCCAATGCATTCCTATGGGAAACTGTGTTTCATAAGAATTTTTTCATAAAACGAAGCGACCCATAGCCTTCGGAACAGATTAATCAATTTCAGTGCATTCCTATGGGAAACCACATTTTGTAAGACAAACTTTTCTTAAAACAAATTGACCCATAGAACAAATTAAATTTGTTTTAAGAGGTACCACTGTAGCAGATTTATGCACCCATGAGCTGAAATCCTGTTACTTACTGTAGTAAGCAGTAATTAGACTAGAGCTGTTGAATCAGCATGGATTTGTTGAGTCAATTCCTCTGTAGAGTCCACCTGTTCAGTGAGCTTACTCTAGTTGAGAATTGGCGATGCCAAACAATAGGATTTCAGCCACATGTAGAATCCAAAGCCTCTCCCATATAATCCCTATAATTTTTAGCCATAGTAAGTCTTGTCTATGTTTCATAGTTTGGGGCTGACATTAAAAGAAAGAATGATTATAAGCACTGGAGGCATGGGATTATATTGCATAGCCTCATTCCTCACTTACTAGGTGGATTAATGTGGGTTTTGTACAACAACAAAAACACAGAGGTTTGTGTTATGCAATGGTTATCCACAGAGACAGACTTACTAGTGTTAGATTTTTGTTTTTGTTTCAGCTGAAATTAAATTTGCATGTAATTTGTTGGCACTTTGCTGGAAAGGCTGCTTAGCCAGTCGGGATGTTTGTGATCACTCACCTACATTTTTTGATTGTCTGATCATGGTTTTCTTAAATGACTTATTTCTTAAAAGAAGATAAACAGTGATTTTTAGGTAATGAGTCTGCTGAACAGAAAAATACTAGTTTCTTTTCATTTCATTTCATTTCATTTCCTTTTCTTATGGAACAGTGCTTAAAGTGCAGCCAAAGCTCTGCTCATTATCCAGGTTCAATTCCAGGTAGCTTGATGTTTATTCAGCCTTTCCAAGGCCAGTAAAAGGAGTGCCTACCTTGCTGTATGATGAGGTGGGGGTGGGGACAAATGAATTGTAAAGTGCCCAGAGCGTGCTTTAAGTGCTATGGGGAGGTTTATAAGCAACACACTTTGCTTTTCTCTTCTTTCCTCTCTTTTCGTCTTTTCTACTCTTGCAAAGGTTGTTTGTATCTTAGGTGCTATATAAAATAAACAAGAAAAAAATGAACAGAGCCATGTTCTGTCCTGCATACACAGTTTCTATTTTGTTCATTAACTTCTTCAGTGGAATTGCAGGAAATGCAAGTTTGAATCAAAATTCTTAATCCTAAATAATGAAGAAGAAGAAGAAGAAGAAGAAGAAGAAGAAGAAGAAGAAGAAGAAGAAGAAGATGATGATGATGATGATGATGATGATGATGATGACGACGACGACGTCGATGTCGGCCATATCAGATTATTCCACTAAATGGAACAATTGTGTGGATGGAACTGTTCCTATTTGAATAGACTGAAGACCTTGCTAAAACCCAAATAAAGCACGCCACTTTTGTGAGCAACTTCAACATTAAGATTAACAATTTTATTTATTTAACAGAATAGAGGAACCTGAAGATATTTTTGGCGACAGTGGACAGCAAGTCAACTAATAAAAAGAATCCTGGGCCTGAGTTCTAAAGTAACAAAAATACAAATTGTATAAAACCTTTCAGAAATTTCTTTTAGTTACTAAAATAGCATTTGACCATATAGTGTGCTGCTTCTAAAGCATCCCCTTGTGCTTAAAGCAATCTCTAGATGGTTTACAATTTAATTACGCAATTTACCAACCTCAGAAGGTTGGAAGGCTGAGTGAACCTTGAACCAGCTAACTCTGGGAGTCAGATTGTGAGCAGAGTCTTAAGTGTGGTACTGCAGTTTAACCACTGTGCTGTGAGGTTCACCGTATAAATTGACTCTTCCGCAACATTTAACTAATTTTAGTAGATAGTCTTCTTACAGGTATTTGAACTTGATTGTGTACAGTACATCTCTGGGCAAAAAAGCTCTGTTTTGGTCTAAGAAAAAAGAGATTTGAATCTCCTGGTGTTTGATTCCAGCTTCTGCTACAGACACTCTGATTATCTGTTTGTTGTGAAATTGTTTAATATGGAAGCGATGAGATGAGAAGTTTTCCTAGGTTAACCCTCAGTTCGTTATACTGCACTTGAAAATTTGTTATAGTTCACACAGAAATTTTTGATTCTGCCTGGATAGTACATTGCAAGTCTTCACACAGCAGCGAGCCCAAATAAAGTACATTTCTCCCCACTGTACATTACATTCTCCTCTGCCATTATTCCAACCTTTTCCCTACCAGTTTTATTTTTATATTCCATTTATGAAGTGACTAAGCACTGAATCAACAAGACATAACCACCTCTGAATTACTGTTGGATTATTTATCTGTTGTAGCTGGTGACAGGTTTTGTGGATCACTGCCTGAGGGAGGTAGTGCTGAACCAACACACCCATCCTTTTGAAGACATTGTGCTCACTGTCATCCCGACATGCCCTGCCGCTGCTCCAAAGGACCCATATACATGATCACACAGAGGGATGGACTATTTATAATTCTAGGATATTTTTGTCCATAAATCTAGTTTATACTGTAATTCCCCGCAGAACTCCGGGACCAGGAGAGGAGAAATGAGCAGGCAGAATAGATGTATCTCAGCCACCATTGCTTCATTCCATGTGGTTTGACTGGAAATAAGAAGGGGGATCTCTTCTCAGTTGCACTGCTCCCCCAGAGTTGCCCCACTGCTCCATGGGAGGGCAGCTCAGTGAGAGTTTCTCTTGTAGTTCAATGGGTTTACGAGACTATGGTACTTATAGACCACTGGAGCAATTTCCTGGAAACAGTGCAACAGAAGGGGGTGTTCTCTTCTGCTTCCCACTCAACACATGCCTAGAGAATCACAATATGCCAGTAGAAAGGCCTCTGTCTTGCCTTCTGGCTTCTCCTCTTTCCTAGTCCCAGAAGTCTCCCTGGGGGATTCTAGATATTTTCTGGGACTGGAAGTCCTAGAATTATGAAAATCCCATTCCTTAATTGCCTAAGGTAGAAATCAAGATGAAACAGTGTCAGTGTCAGCCACCCCACAAAATAAGTCCGCTGGTAGAACAAGATGTATTACACACTCACTGAAAAGGCCAGTTCTAGACATTAGATTTGTTTGTTTGTTTGTTTGTTTGTTTGTGTTTTCTATAAATAGAAAACAAATAGCCAAAAGAATTAAACATGTGTACAATAAATTCAATTTAAACTAAAAAAATCACCAATTTCATAAAAATTAAATTATATATACAACAGCATTATAGATTTAAAAAAATAAAAATAAGGATAAGATAGAAGTTTATTTCTCACATCTAATCTGTCTAGATATCTCCAGTATATTTTAATTACATGTGCCAGGCAGTCTCCCCCTCTCCACTTCATATGTTCACCTGATCTATATAATAGAGGAAAATAGTTCTCTGGATTGCTAGAGAGATGCAGATTTTCAGCTATGTGTGGTATAGGAAGAAAAATATGCAAACTATAAAAATAGTTTACTAAAAACCAATAAAGAAAATATTTTTATTTAAATGATTTTTATTTTATTTTATTTGTCTCACCACCACCACCACCACCACCACCCCAAAAGCACAAAAGCTCACAAAAATGTACACAGAGAAACCCTAGACTCGAACTTTGAGGTCTGTGAGAACTCTTGACTCGATGGATAGGAGAAGCAGTGCAGGCTGAGCGTCCCTATGGATGAACCCCTTCCTAAATCTGAATTTCTTTACAAGCTCTCACACAGAGGGGTCATGAGATAGAGCCATAAGTGGTTTTCACACACGCACCCAGCTGAAACAGTCATAGATCTCATTATGTAAACAGCTCAGCATGCCGACATAACAAATCCGTTCAGAGCAAATGGCCGGGTGGGTAGGGGGTGGGTAACAGTTATCAAGAGTAAGAATTCAGCCTCCACAGATGTGTTGGGGGCCTAGGAAGGCTGCTTCGCTGTAGGACCCGCATGCTTAGCAATATCTTCTCTGCTATGTAATTATTTGATTCCTTTCACTAGTGCCAAATACTGTCCATTTCCCAGAGGCTGGAATGAAATTTTGATACGGGTCCATGCACCCTGACATGCCTTTTGCCGCACTTTCATGTGTGTGTTGTCATGGCTGTTCTAAGGGATTGCCATTTGCAGCAGGGTCTCCTCTATGGTGCAAGGAAAATCGGGCCTGGGTTAGCTTGGACAATGGTTCCCAAACTTGGGTCCCCAGATGTTCCTGGGCTAGCCAGCACATCTAGTGCAGGTCTGTTCAGGGCAGCGCTAGGCCTAAGGTAAGTGTAGGAGGCCTCAGACAACCCCCCAAGTCCTGATCCAATAGCATCTGGGGACCCTAGGTTGGGAACTACATATCTAGGAGGACCCAGTTCTTCTGGGACTTCTGATCCAATAACATCTGAGGACCCTAGGTTGGGAACCGCATATCTAGGAGGACCCAGTTCTTCTGGGACTTCTGATCCAATAACATCTGAGGACCCTAGGTTGGGAACCGCATATCTAGGAGGACCCAGTTCTTCTGGGACTTCTGATCCAATAACATCTGGGCACCCTAGGTTGGGAACCGCATATCTAGGAGGACCCATCTGGGCAGTTCTTCTGGGAACCCAGTTCTTCTGGGACTTCTGATCCAATAACATCTGGGCACCCTAGGTTGGGAACCGCATATCTAGGAGAACCCAGTTCTTCTGGGACTTCTGATCCAATAACATCTGAGGACCCTAGGTTGGGAACTGCATATCTAGGAGAACCCAGTTCTTCTGGGACTTCTGATCCAATAACATCTGGGGACCCTTGGTTGGGAACTGCATATCTAGGAGGACCCAGTTTGTTTGCCTGTTCTTAGTTTTGTTTTGTTCCTGTCTGTTTGTATTTTCTGCCTGCCAGCACCTGTTCCTCTTCTGAGGTCCAGGTTTTATGTCTTTAGTTCATCTGAAACATGAGCATGTTGGCTCCAAAGTGGGTCCTACTGAATTCCTATTATTTGCTTCTCCACTTCTAAGGTAGTAGTAGATGGCCTTGTCCTCCCACTAAAATACAAGAGTAATAAAACGCTACCAGCACCCATCTAATTGCATAGAAACAACTTTTGTTACCTGACCACATATCTAGGTGACTGTATGGGTTTTGCTAAGGAGAAAGGTAAACAAGCTAAACAATATGGAGGATATCCTTTTCCACTTTACCATCCTTCAGACCTTAGACCTGAAGGAAGGGTTCCCAATAATGCTTTCAGGCATGACAGGACAGATGAGATGAGGCACTTTTATATAGCAGATTGATGCCTTGTTTTAGTGGTATTGACTAGAGATGGGCACGAACCAGAGAATTGAGAGGTGGGTTCATGTGCAGACACAATGGGGCCTGGCTTCTCTGCAAAGGAGCTCGACCCGCTGTCCCTGAGGTTGGCAGTGGCAGCGGCATCAGAGGTCTGAGCAGGTAGGGAGGCAACGGGACCAGTGTAAAGGGGCCCGGCAGGCATCCCCTTTTGCCAAACAAAACAGAATGTCGAGGGGACGAAGGTTCTGCACTTCATTTTGTTTTGTCAAAATGGGACCCTCGAACTGGACCACAAACTGAATGATGAGCCACTCTGGTTCATCAGTGTGTTTTTCCCCCTGGTTTGTGGTTCAGTTCATGCCATTTCAAGTGTTAATTATCTCAGGCAAGTGAGGGTTTTATATTTATTATCATATGCATAACGCTGGGATCTAAACAGGTCCTATGGAAACATGTATTTTGGCCAGGACCACTAGGCTTCTCAGCACTGATTTTCCTTCACATATTTTTTTTCTTCAGGGATGCAGTGTAAGATCCCTTTCTTTTTGGATGCCTGTTGCAACTGTTCCTGTGAAATTTTCTTTTATGTTATACAGTATCATAAACTAATGATTGTATCTCACACAAAAAAAGCTGTTGAGTTGGTTGCCTGTCCATTTTATTACGTTACCTCTGGAATTTACAGGACCGTTGATTCACTCAAGACAAAGCTTGTTTATTAATAGTTGTGTTGACAACATGTGATTATGCTGCAAGGTGACACCCTGAAGCTGTTTCCTAGAGGCATGTTTTGCCATCTCAGAAGTTTTTATTGCCTTTATTAGCTCTTTATTTTTTTCCCCATGAGTGTAAGATCTCACGAATAGAAATCCATAGAAAATGCTATGGGAGGGGTTAGATCTAAGAATGATGTGGCGCCAATGAATTTTTCTAGAGTTCTTTTTGTCTCTTATTTTAACATGATATTGCTGATCAAATTGTGTGGTGTACAATTAAAGCCGCAACTTTTGTCAAGGGCATAATTTTCCCTAGCCCCCAACCCTCCCCTTAATATTAATGCAAACAAAAGCTGAAATTCTCATAAATCTGCCTATTTCTTGACAATAGGTGGGATTGTACTGGTGGGAAGATTGTACTGGTGGGAAGATTGTGGCACACTGTCAACCTTTCTACTGTCAATCATCTGGAAGCTGAGTCATGGCAACTGGATCTCTTTTCTTGTGAGATTGAAACATTTCGCTACTCATCCCAGCAGCTTCGTCAGACTGAATCTCCACAGACATGTTTCTAAATAATGGGCCACACTGCAGGGTCACCCTCTGGCCTTCCCCTCATTTGCATGTTTATTAGAGTCGAGTTGGATTGCCAACTCCAGATGATAAACCAGGCAATCGGAGATGTAGCTCCAGATCATCCCAGGGTGCAGGATGCATAGTAATGGGCTCAAGTTACAGGGTGCCAGATTTCAGTTGAACACCAAGAAATACTTCCTAACTGTTAGAGCAGTACAACAGTGGAACCAATTACCTTGTGGGGTGGTGAGTGCTCTAGTGCTGGAGGCATTCAGCCATCTGCCACATCTACTTTGATTCGGATTCCTGCATTGAGCAGGGAATGGCACTCTATGGCCTTATGAGCCTCTTCCAACTCAATTAGTGTATGATTCTATCAATCCTGTTGTATCTCCTGGGACTCCACACCCAACTTTGGAATGCCCTTCCCTCTGAGATCTGCCTGGAACTGACGCTTTTGGCTTTCCGGCGCCAGGCAAAGACCTTCCTGTTTAGCCAGCATTTTAATTATATAATGTTCTTTGAGCTGGATGCATGAGCAGCAGGATTTCATTATTTGTATATTGATTGTTTTAAACGTTGTTATTTTGATGGTTTTACTAACTTGTTTTATAGTTTTAATATATTGTTGTATGTCGCCCAGAGACCACTCAGTAGCGGGGCGGCTAAAACAAATTATCTAAATAAACTGCAGGTTCGAAGGATGGCAGTTGTTCCTAAACGCTGTTTAACGAGGAGGGCTGGTTGAGTTCCAAAATAATAACGCATTTCTGCTTTCTTCATTCATTATTATGCCCCAATGGAAATTACACTTTTCCCATCACTAAAATAATTACAGTAAGTAACAAAGGTAACGGTCACTATAGCAACCAAATTCCTTGTTGTTGAACAAACAATTATTCCATTACACAGAATATTAAAAAAATAATAACTCCTAGTTAGTTATAGCAGCCAGGGGTAGGCTGGCTTGAATGGCAGCAAAGGCAATTCTCCCAGGAACTGCCATCCTTTCTGCCCCTCTTAGTAACAGGCAGCAGAGTGGCATATAGTGGCAGATATGCAACCATGCTTAAGAGCAATTACCGATAATTGGACTTGTGTCCTGTCTAGATTTGGATAATGTGTGTCAATTACTGGGCCATCTGAATGTGTTACTAAAGAGCAATGATTTTATTGCTGTAATTGGAAGCATTGTTTGTGTGTTTCCTTTGCTCCATCTGGGAGTGCGTTTCGGGTTCATTATGTCCCACCCTGGGTTCAAGCTCCCAGGAAAATCTAGTTCTCCCTTTGTTTGTAACAAAGGCAAGCATTTCTATGTTTATCTATCTAATTATATCATTTACATTCCTTTATGAGGCTTTTGGTAGCTTGGTTGTTGCATGGTATAAGCTAAACATCAAGACTGCACATTCAGCAGCCAGCACAAGAAAGAGCTGACCCTCCAGCAAGTTTGCAAGGCAGAAAATTGCATTTAGTTGTGAGAAAGCCAGGGCAAATACAGTTCATTGGGTCAGGCAGAACTCATTCTTAGAATGTGTTGGGTCTTAGTCATCTGAGTAGAAATAGTTCTGGGTGCATGAAAAATAATTATTTTTATACACTGAATTTTAAGAAACTACCACTCAGCTTCTTGCATCACATTCAGTAATGTAGATTATAATTGTCTTTGTTCTTTGGAAAATGAAAATTAGTCATCTTAATCTTCATTGCATGGAACACTTTTAGGGTCTTGTGATCTTATACCTTTGAGATATTCTCAGCATTTCTGGATCTGGCTGAGCTGACTCCTTATACAGTAATACCTTGGTTTACAAGTACCTTGGTTTAAGAGTGTTTTGCAAGACAAGCAAACATTTCTTCTAAATTTTGCTGTGATCAAAGAGCAATGTCTTTCACTACAAGCACTGGAGCAGGTAAGATGATCACAAGTGAGCCAATTGTGGTTCTCTTATCTCCCCTCGCTGGATTGTGTGGGAGTGTCTAGAAAGTTCCATCTTAGGCAAGGACTAAAAATCAGTCAGAAGGAGACAGGAATGGAGGTCTCTCTTGCACCAGCCAGGAAAATTTTCAAAGGTTTAGTGAACGTTAGGCGTCTGTTTTTTATTTTTCTTATATATTTAATTTGTTTTCAAACCATTTCTAGTCATGAGTAGCGATGGGAACGTACCGAAAAAAATGGTGATTCATTTTGGTTTGGTTTATTTTAAGGTTCGTTTCATTTCATTTCATTTCATTAATAGGTATAATCAGGCATAAAAATATTTTTTGCATATTTTTGAAGTGTTTCACATCATTTTAAAATGTTTAAAAACAGCTCTTTCTGTCGATCGCTGCCATTAACAAACTGAAACAAACCATTTTTTCTCGGTTCGGTTTGGTTCGTTTTAAAACCACTCTGAGGTTCATTATTCATTTCGTTCGGTAACAAAATGAATAGCAAATAACAAAATGAACTAAAAGTCACGAGGCAGCTAGTCAAGTGTGTATAGGGTGACAAATTGCACTTTCTTATTGTCAAAGTAAAACACACAGTAAAATCCAGTTGTTAATCCCAAACAGAGCAGATTCCGCAGCCAGGTGCCTAAAACATGGTGTGGATGTGGACTTCCAGCCAACTTTAGTGGTCTTGTCACCAGATGGGCGGTATATAAATCAAATAAATAAATAAATATTTTTTAAAAAAATATTTTGTGAATTTGGGCATTTGGGTGTATAGCATATGATCTATGGTGGGGGCAGAACGAATCATCTGAGTTTCAAGTATGTTTCCGAAACTGATTATGTTCGTAAACCAAGGTATTACTATACACTCCAAACACCACACTTTTTTTGTATGTTTTACCTTAAAATATGTAATAATACAAGTTGGTACACCGCAGGAAGAAAATTCCCTTTTACCTTAATGATAGTGTCTGTCTACCTATGATTGTTCTGTATAGGATGAATTTTATTTGACAGTCATGGCAGTTTAAATAGTGTAAGGAGTAAAATGAGATGCAAATTGTGTCAGTGCAGCTTCTGAAGAACTATTAAAGGATTTTCACATAGGAGTGAGAGTGGCCCAACTCTTAAGCCACATTTGGGTTGTTTTAAATTGATGGAACCAATGCCAGATCTCTTCAGAGCAAACCGTTTCTGCTGGGCAAACATTAGAATAAATATGCTGAAGGGTGTTTTGGGCTTTCAATCAACGGGCACTGCATTTTTGCAAATGCTACTTGGAGCCTGTATTGGAAAAGAGAGAAAAGTTGGTTGCCATAATAGCTCCAAGCAGTTGGGTATCAGTTTATTACTGAGTTCTCTGCTGTCACTTCTTCAAGAAAAGGGCTGGTTCCCCCAGAGTGTCCATGGCCTTTAAAAGAAAGTCCTCTGATATTTCAGTCCTCTCTAAAGAACATGAGTTTTTAGACTGAAAAGCTTTGAAATTTGAGGGGAGAAGGAGGGGAGGGGGAAGCTGTGAGGAATGCTAAGTAAGAGTGATGAGAACCATACATGCATTATAGGCTAATGTAATTGTTCCCCTCAACTCCTTTGGATAAATTTGGCTCAACTTGAAAGATAATCTTCTTGTTTCTTTTTACAAGCCCCCTTCCCCATTTCTTTTGGTCTTTAATGCTTGAAGGAACTGTTAATTTTCAACATGCTTATTACCTGCTTGCTGGTTGATGTCTCCATTTAACCACAGGTGGTCTGAATAGCCCATATCTGTTTGGGGGAGGGGAGGTGATTAGAACATGGCATTTTTGGAAAAGAAGATTGAGATAGATCAATATATTTCTGTCTCACGCTGCTGTGACTGGTTTATGAATTGTTTGTGCATCAGATTAGAATTCCCAGTTCTAATCTGATGCAAGACTAGACTTGCAAGTGTTTTAACGTTCTCCCTTCAAAACCTATGCATCATGTCACTGGCATTTCCCATCACAAAGGTTTTTACGTCTGGTGGACTTAAATTATGTACTGATCTGTTTTACTGGTTTCTGAATGAGCCGTGGATCAATAGTAGAATAGACACAAGTGGTTTCTAGATTTAACTCCTGGAGTTTGTAGTTTAAAGGATCATGTAATGACATTAAGAATCTCCCCCTGAGGCCTCCTGTCAGTCATAGTACCATAGTAGGCTAGACTGAGAACAATTTAAAAGATTACAGAAACAACAACCTTAGAAATACAGGGACAGGAAAGGGACATTTTAGGTCACCAAATCCAGCCCCTGTTGTTGAGGAGGCTCAGTGGAGAATTGGAACACCCAACCTCTGACTACATGGACAGATGTCCCAAGAGCTATCCAGGACATCATGATATGATGGGAGAATTTGGATGATTATATCTTGTCTTAACTCGCCAAGCTGTAAAAAAGTATTACTTGTACACCTTTGTCTAATTAAGGAGGTCTCATATTCACTATGGTTCCACATTTAGCATATATTAGGAAGCTGTGGTTAACAGTTTCATAACAAGCAGGCTACTGAAAGATCTTTAAACCTATTCCTCAGTATTCTGAGTTGTCTTCCAAACTTGTTAACTATATACCCCTGGTTGGACGAATTGAGGAACTACCACGAGAGGAAAGTTCCCTATTAGTTTGTTTGTGAGAAAAGGAAGAAAGTTGCTATATGGGGACAAAAAAAAAGCCACCAGGAAAGGCCTTTCCCTCCATCCTGCTACCCTCACAAGTACATCTTGTGGGAAGTCATGAAAGGGCCTTCTTTGGCTGCTGAGCCCAGACTCTGAAACTCCCTCCCACTAGAGGCCAAGACTGCCCCATCTCTGCTGTCTTTCTGGAAACAGGCACAGACCTTTCTCTTAAGGCAAACTTTCCCTGAATGAGGGACTACGTACTGTGCCTTTTTATGAATCTACATGGCTACACAGACTTTGTGTTTATAGCTACTTATAACTTTATGTTTATGTCTCTCCTTGTGTGATTGCATTGACACTATATTATCAATTGTTAGCGTTAATGTTGCCTTATAACGCTGCAAGATTCCCCTCCATTCCCTGTTTCCCGAACCAATTCTGTCTTAATTGGGTAATGGACTGTATAGTCTCTCCTTACTGTAAGCTGCCTCGGGTCCTTTTCCAAGGAGAAAGGCAGGGTAGAAATACTCAAAATTAAATAATAAATAAATAAAAATTCATTCATATTTTGGCTTATTGAGATATGATTACCCAAATGTGGTTGTGGTATGTAAAGTACTTCCGAAATACTAGATGATGTTATTTGAATATGTTTCACGCTTAAGCTAAATCACTGGATTCAAATGTGGAGAGGGGTCAATCTCTCTTTGGTAATTCCCACCACTACTTACCTGAGGGTATTAGATTGCAGTTGATTAATGGGCAGTGGTTTTAGATGGAGGTATTTGGCCAGGAGGCCTGAGAACAAAAGAACAAAATGGCCTTTAAATCCCACTTGACCCAAACAGAAGCAATGTCAGTGCCAACTCAAGACAAATAATGCAAGCCAAGCTTCAGTATAGAAAACCACGATAGTCTTAGAAGTGCAGATGTGGGAGGTTGAATCATCCAAGTGCACTTCTTGTGGCATCCATAAAAAGCACTACATCCATGGCAGGCTTTAGATGGCCAGAGGTGGTATGAGTCCTCCATGTGAAAGTTGGATTATGAACTTGTAAAATATGAATTATGTATGAGGCAAGAAATGTCTGTAGGACAGCAGAAGACACAAAAAAGGATGGACATTCCGCTCTTTGGAATAATTGAAGTTCATTGGCCAGGATCTTGCAAGGACAAATGAATTCTGTTCTTGGGGGAAAACCTCTGGTTTAGGAAGGCAATCATCTCAGGATGATAGACAAGTGATGAGGGGGAAAAGAAGCAAATGAGATGATGATTTATCAAGGCTTACCTGAGTGGAGCAATTGTTGGAACAGAACTGGTGCTCTTGAAGCAGCCATCGTTCCTTTCAGGTGATGAGGTGCAGGTCAGGACCTGCTTCTTTTGTCTCTGGTGCATTTGATTTCCCAAACTAATTTGCCCAACCCTGCAGAGCTATTTTTCTAATCTGATCTAAGAAAGTTCCAGCAGCTCTCTCAACATCAAATGGGAAAGATCCCACAGGAAGTGCTTGAAAGCATTGTTCACAGACTTTTCCTTCCCCTCCAGGTGTAATGCCCTGGACTGAAGTAGCAGGTAAATACTTAAGTCAGATGGTAATCTGGTAACCATTCATACTTTCTTATCTGTTCCTGTCTATAACAATTGTCTCTGTAGTTTATTATCTTAGGGATCCATGGGACATAATTTGGCAGCCAATCAAGAAAAAATTTAAACCCACTTCAAGGGCAATGTGGGCCCAGTTCCATCCTCTTTAGCAGAACATCTTGGGAGCTGCTGGACCTATAGATCAAGAATACAGCAAGGAATAGATGGGACATTGTATTGCTAATGCAGCTGCTCAGGATGATGGTGGTGCAAAAGGGAAATACTGTAAACAGAAGTATTGTTCATTTTAGTGATGCTTTATGGGCAAGTTTTGCTTAGACTTGTTGTTTCTCCTCTTTTGTATGCAATGTAATTGAACTTTCCTGGTCAGGGACAAGGAGAAGCATGAGCTATAATGGCAAAGTAAGTGGCAATCAGATTGTATTTGTAAATGTATGTCTTAGTTGTTTTTTACCCAAGGAGTGACCTTGGTTAAACAAGTCGGTTGCGGATAAAGGAGAAGTAAATGGTGTCCATGGAGTGAGAGCACTATGGTAATCAATTATCATGGCATGCCTTTTCTTTAGAAGCAACTCTTGCAGTCACCCTTGCAAAAGATTGATAGAGGGCACTTTCAAAATTGTCTCTTGATCCTCGATGTAAGAGTGTGTTATGGCTATTGGCAACTGGTAGTTACAGCTCTGTCTTGCTGGCCTGAAATGGTTGTTCTTAGAAAGCAAAGTTGTGTTTTGCTATCCCTAATGTTTCTAAGCATGTAATTGGTACCAGTTGAATATGGACAGAGTGGTACCAGTAAACCAACCGCACTTAAGTTGGTCTTGACTAAAATGAGTACCATTTATTTCAATGGGTCTTCATTAAAAAAGATTAAATCTGAATCAGACCTGTAGTGTCACGAACTACCTACTGCAAGCATAGTAATCCAGTAAATAAAATCCACAACCTTCCTATGTTTGCCCTTATTTTTATTGTTTATTTTTTCCTAGATCTTATGTACCAGAATATTTAATATTTGTTTCAGGAGGTACACAAAACAGGATCTACATTGTAGGCATTACAACATTGTTTCCTGGAAAGTTATGAATGGCGTCACCAAGTTGCAATCACTTGGCACTAGAAATGGGCACAAAACCCCAAAACAGTGTTTCATTTCATTTTTTGTTCTGTTTTATTTCATTTTGTTTTGTTTTATATGATTTTTAAAAAATTGTAAATGAAATTCTAAAATTGTACAATTCAAATGAATTTTTAAAATAAACTCATTTCATTTTTGTTTTGTTTCATTTTTCTTTTTTAAAAACATGCATACATGTTTTTTCCTGGCTCCAGCAGGAAAAAAGTTTTAAAAGCCTGCCCCTTCCCCGCGCCCAATCAGGTCCCATCAAAGCCAGCACCGATCAGCTGGTGTGTGGGGCTTTTGTGGGGTGGAAAGTTTTAAAAGCCCAGGGCTTTTGAAACTCCCCTAAAGCACTGTGTGCCAGCTGATTGGTGCTGGGGCGAGAAAAGGGGGTTCCCCCCACCCGAGCCCCAATCAGCTGGTGCATGGGAGTTGGGGGAGGGATAAAGTTTTTAAAAATTGCACAAGCACCTTTTCCCCCCACCCCAGCGCCAATCAGCTGGTGCATGGGAGTTGGGGGATGGTGCCACACGTGCCTGCTGATCAGCGCTGGGGTGGGGGAGGTGCTTGTGCAATTTTTTTCTCCTCACCAAAGCCCAGCACGCCAACTGATTGGCACTGGCTTTGGTGGGGGGGAGTTTTAAAAGCCCACCCGTTCCACTCAACCAATCAAACTTTTTTTTCTGGTCAAACCAGCACCGATCAGCTGGCACGCGGGGAATTGGGGGGGAGTTTAAAAAGCCCCGCGCCCGATGCTTCAATGCATTCCTATGGAAAAATGAAACAGAACGAAATGAATATTTCCATTTCATTTTGTTTCATTTTTCTTTGATAGGTCATTTTGTTTTTTGTTTCATTAGGGAACAAAACGAAAAATGGAAAAAAATGAAAAAATGTTTCGTAACCATCTCTACTTGTCACATATACCTGTTCTCCTTCCTTTCTTTCAACAAATGCACACAGAATATCTGGGATAAAAATTGTCCAACTAATCTGTCACTTTTCGTTAGTGGCATACTTTTTATTATGACCAGAGTAGCATTAGAACAAGAAAATCCATTTTTCAGAAGACTATAAAGCCTTAGAGCATAAGTGCCATAATGTATTTGCCAGTAGGTTGGCCCTGTTAAAAGAAGAAATTTCAGCTCTCAGTGGTTACAGGAAACAAGCATACATGAAACCCAGCTGTCTCAGCCTTACTTGCTAACCACACTTCTGACCCAACTGCTGCTCCAGTCTCTGGAATTCCTAAGGCACCTCTGTCTCTTCATTAGGCTCTATAGAGGATACCTCTTCCTATCAGTCCCCTAATGTTTTGCAGTTGCCATGAAACTTCATCCATGTCCTCCTACATACTTGAATGGCAGTCCACAAAAACATAGCCTTGTCAAGAAAGAAATGGGTGAGGATTCTGAAACTCAATGTATTCTCGACGGTTTCCACGGCTGGGACCTGATAGCTATTGTTAATTTTTTCTGGCTGTTTGGCTGTGTTCAGGGACTTTTTCTTCCTGACGTTTTGCCAGTCTCTGTATATACCCCAGAGTACAGAGAGGAGTCCTAGTTCCCTGAGCTCCTTGACCTCTGAAGATGCCGGCCACACAGACTGGCGAAATGTCAGGAAGAAAAACTTCCAGAACACGGCCAAGCAGCTCAAAAAACTCACCACAGCTATTCTGAAACTCCCTTTGAGAACAAGGGTCTTTCTTTCTTTCTTTCTTTCTTTCTTTCTTTCTTTCTTTCTTTCTTTCTTTCTTTCTTTCTTTCTGTCTGTCTGTCTGTCTGTCTGTCTGTCTGTCTGTCTGTCTGTCTGTCTCTCTCTGTCTGTTTGTCTTGCTTGCTTGCTAAAGCTCCCTGAATTCAAGCTAGTAATATTCCTGCTATTTTATGAAAAAAATAATACTGTATTTGGGAAATCCCATGCCAAACAGTTAACAAGGTAAGGCAGGCCAAATTTCTATGCTTTGTATAAAAAAGGACTTTGGGTCAGTCTCTGCCACCTCCATTTTAAAAAAATACTAAATATGAAAAGACCCCTAGTACCTAAAGAGCTGATCCATTTTAGAAGGGTTCATACTGGGAAAGGTGGAAAGACCATCTAATCCGATTTAAAACAAAAATTACACCCTCAGTGCTTATAAAAGGGCAGCCGGGATGTAGTCACTCAGCGATGATGGAGGAACTATTCTCAGAACCGGTGTTATTATAGTGAATGCAAAATGCTCCTTGAAATAACAAAGATGTCTGTAACATGGAAGGCATTGTATACTCTGCTCTACTGCACTTGCACTACTTGGCTTACCAGCAGGTTCACTTAGCTAGCAGCCACAGTGTTAGGGGGCATAGCTAACTCCACTGCCACTGTTGCTGCCACCGTTGTTCATCAGGATGCCCTGCCATGGCAGTTTCCCCTGCTCTTTGTAGGGCCTCCCAGATTAGCTTGTTTTCTCCCATTGGGAAAATTACCCAGTGGGAGAGCACTTCAGACATGGATGCCAGCAAAGGTGTTCACCTAAAGGCAAGCTTCCCTCTAGGGTGCCTGTGTGAGTGCCTGTGTGCTCCACTGCCCTCTTCCACACAGTGCTCCTCCTCCCCTGCACACCCACAGCAACTGGTTTTGTAATTGATCACAATGAAAGCAGCAACATTGGGGCCTGAGGAAGAGATCCCTGCCCAGGGGGGCTGAAAGTTATAGGGAATGATGCATACAGGGAAATCATTAAATGAATCAATCCCCCATCTGTTTCAAAATAAATGGGCTTCTGGTGTAGGAATAAAAAGGCTCACTGCCGCCACCCCAAAACACCCAAATCCCTGTCAGGTTAATCAGGGTTTCTTTGTTGTGTATTCACCTTTGTCTTCACCTTGACTCAAAACACGGTACCTCTGATTCAAAACCCATTTTGTTTGGTAATGGGATCATGCTCTGAGGCAGGTACCTCAGAAGAATTCCCAGTGTGTGTGGTAAAAAAAAAATGGGTTAATTGGGTCAACTGTAAGAAATAGGCCTTCCCCGTTCTGTCTGGTTTTGATCCTCAGATCAAGAAGGCCTGTCTTCACCCCCTGTTGCCTGCTCCTACCGGCTGTCTTTACCTGACAACCGTCTCCTTGGAACATCACAGGCCATGGTGCTTAGACTGCTGTGCTCCAGACGGAACTCCCCTGTTCGGTTAGGGGCCCTAAGCTACTCCTCCGAAGCGATAAGTGAGGCTGAGATGGAAATGTGTGCAGATCATAAACATGAATATTATAAATGGGATCCCCTGAGACCTGGCCTTGCTGCGCTGCACACGCTGTGCTGCACTTTTCATGTTTGCTTTTAATTACATACTCGGAGACTTAAGGAGGGAACCCAGCTCTCCGACAGATTTTATCTGCTGATTATTTTCACAAATTGTTACAGAAAAGGCCTTTGGGGCTGGAGTGTAGGTGGAGGCTGAGTTACCCAGTCCTAGACGGGATGCCAAGGAGCAGTGTCTTCTTAACCTCATTTTCCAAGGCAGGTGCTGACAGATCCACCTCGCCAGGGGAAAACATGCTCACATTCTGGAGACTCACAGAGAAAACGGTAAAGAGCAACATTCATGGATTAAGCTTTCAGGCTGAAAAACACTCTCTGCGTTTTCCCTCCCTCTTAGACCCTTCTCCAAACAGATTTCAGCTTCTGGCCCATTAAAGAGTGTTGGCCTTTGTCGTGTGAGTGAAGGTCTCCATGGTTTCATTGGGGTTTTCTTTTTCTTTTTCCTTTTTTTGGATTCTTGAGTTTTGCTGCTCAGGTGTGACCGATGGCGTGTGTGCTTGTCAGCAGCAACAAACATGGGGGAGAAAAGAAAAAGACCCAGACATTCTACTGCAATCCCTCCTTTCTAACCTTTAGGTTCATCAGTACTACAGCTGCCTGCCAGAAGACAAAGTGCCCTATGTGAATAGCCCAGGGGAGAAAGCCCGTATTAAACAGCTTCTGCACCAGCTGCCACCGCACGACAATGAGGTGAGTCATTTAGCAATAATTGGGGAGACATTGGCTTAGTGCACATAGCAGGGGACAGGACCATCCTTTTGATGCGGCTGCTGCAATTTGCCGGTTAACTAAGTCTCTGGCAACAGATTTGTTCAAGGGCAGTTTTTTTAAAAAAGCAGTGTGGATATTTTTAGAACCAGTATGCCCATGTCCTGGTTGAAGAATTAGAGATATTTATTTTTCCCCCTCTGTGGCACAGAAATGTACGTGGAAAGCATGGTGGGAGCAACCATTTTTAATATATCCTGCGGCTGAAACCCAAGCTGAAAACTCTACTTGTTGCTATCAGGTGTATCTTTATTATTAGATGCCATAAAGCTATGCATTTTCAGTTCAATACAAAATCAGGGGAGATGAAATTTTTCAGCTGCCACATTAAAATGAATGCTCTCTTATTCCATATAATTTTGATATGAATTATCAGCATTCCTGTATATAGAGAAATTGCCGAGACAATTGTAGAGACAGTTTATGCTGGGGGGTTTTATCATCTCGAAAGACAGTTTGCTTGGAGTTTGAAGATTTCATGAGGAGAAACTAGTTCGCACTTTCAGTATAAGATTAAAAATGATTTTTATGGCAGGAAGGCAAATAGCTAACCAAACCAGGAGAGTGCTAAGTGCAATAAATAGCATATCTACAAAAGAACTAAAGGAAGGTATAGTTTCATTAGAGATTTTTAGGGCTTTGAGTCTGTGGAATTAAATGTGATAATTAAAGTATTTGGTTTTGGTAAATATTTTAAAAGAATAAAAGATTAATTATATTCAGAGACTTTCGTGGCTGTACCAGTAAGTGACAGGAAAAGAGAACAGATTAATCTGGTGTTAAACAAGGGTCCCCCTTTTCCTGGTGTTGTTCGCTTTCATTATAAAACTACTAGTGAGTGCTAGTGGACAACATAGAGAATTGGTATTAAATACAGAATCAGAAATGAGTTTATGCACTGACTATACCTTAACAATAGAAAATCCTTTAAATGTTATAGAGAGGGTAAAACTTTGTTTAAAACAGTTTGAAGAGATAACTGGGTTACAGGTAAATTGGCATAAATCAGAAATGATGAAATGGGAAAGACATGGATTTTAATATTTGGAAGGCTATTAAGTATTTAGGTATAAATAACCTCAACCCATTTAAAGTACAGAGTTTTAGAATAATGAAAGAAGTAATAAAACCTAAGTTCATTGATTTCAGGAAAATTTGATTGTCATGTTTTGGCAGAATTGCAGCATACAACATTAATATACTACCCAAGATAATTTTTCTATTTATCTGATAAAGGTTAAGGAAGAAGAGTTGAAGGACTGTAAATAAACATAATTGATAAATTTTGTTTTTGAGATAAGAAGTCAAAGATTAATAACACAATATGGTATAAGTCCCCCAAAGTTGGAGGGTTCGGACTTTACTATTTTAGGCTATATCATATAGCTAATCAGCACTTTTATCATTATTTTATAAAGTGATAGGTAGTTAGATAACTAAAGAATTTGTATCCAGTTTTTTAACAGTAGCAAGATTGATTGTTGCTAGAAATTGGAAAAAAGGATATAATTTTCAATTAAGTTGTTATAGGAAAGTATGGGATATAGCTATGGATGATACACTTGCTTATTTATTTATTTATTTATTTATTTATTTATTTATTTATTTATTTATTATTTTACTGCCCATCTAACCCAATGGTTACTTGGACTGGTTAACATAAATAATAGGAGGATTAAAAATTACATAATCAATGGCAAGATAAATGAAATTACAAGTTAAAATAAATAGTAAAACAATTAAGACATTTAGAAAATATAAACCATTGTTAAGACAGTTTGTTTTTCAATTAAAAAGGTGGCAATTAAATAAAAGGCTGCTGCACTCAGGTCCTAATTAGGAACATTATGAAAGGCCTGATGAAAGAAGAATGTTTTAAAGACCTTTTCAGAGGACATGGGGGGGGACCAAGGCAGATTTCAGCTGTTAAATCATTCCAAAGATGGGTTGTGACGACAGAGAAGATCCATTTTCTTATTTTCTCTTTCCGTACATCCCTCGGAATCAGCACCCTCAGCCATCTGCCTGCAAAGTGTGTGTAGGATGGGGAGTTCCTGTTGGGAGTAGGCGTTCTGCCATATACTGAGGACAAAGTGTTTAGGACTTTATAGGTGAAATGCCATCACTGTGAAGGAGAGCAGGAAACAGATAGGTAGATAGTGCCACTTGCCCAGAGTTGGGGCCTTCACCAGTCTGGCCACAGTGTTCTAGACTTGTTGTCCCAAGAAAGGGACACAGTTGTGCAATCTGCCTGAGATGGAAATAAGCTCACATGCAGAGGAGATAACAAGCAGAGATGCAGTTATAGAACTATGTGGTTAATTTGTTGATTTTGTATTAATAAACGGAAAGGGATAAAGACCAATGCTAGATTTAACACAATTTTGGAAGGTCAAACTGTATAGGTGGTTACTCCTAAATGGTCCCAGTAGTGGGAAACAGTGTATATTTCGACACTTATTAGGTTCCCTCCTTCTGCTTAATCTTGTTTTTGGGGAAAAAAATTAAAAGATGTCACAAAAAGCATTCCAAAAAGTACCAGTTTGTTGTATACAAGTCAGCATGCTGATGCTTGCTAAGTGCAAGTAGCTAAACAAATCATGGACTTTTGGTTACAGTTTATTATATGACCTTTAAACCCCGCAGGATACAGCACTCTGGCTCCCCCCTCCCCAAATAGTACCGATAAATGCATTCAAATGAACCAGGCTTATGTTTCGGACATATTCCAAAGAGAACGCAACAAATTATGTAAGCACAACAGCTACACTGTGGACAGGTCCATTATTTGTTCACCCATTATGGTGAGAGTGACTGGTTTTATTTATTTGTTTTTTTTATCACACACACACACACACACTTATACTTACACTTTAATATGTCTTTGCTAGGCCATGGAGTTCAACCTCCTGCTCAGTGCAGGAATCCAAATCGAAGTACATCTGACAAATGCTTATCTCATTTTTATTTGAATGGCTCCAATGCTGGAGTGCTAACTACCTCCTGAGGTAATTGGTTCCATTGTTGTACAGCTCTAACATTTAGGAAGTTTTTTTTTTACAATATTCAGCCTAAATCTGACTTCCTGTAGTTTGAGCCATTATAGTGTCCTGTGCTCTGCAATGATCAAGAACAGTTCCTGCCCCTCCTCTGTATGACTAACTTTCAAGCATTTGAAAAGTGCTATTATACCTCCCTACAGTTTTTTCAGCCACTGTGGGCTTCAGAGGCCACACTATTATATAGAGCAGGCCTGCCCAACAGGTAGACCGCGAGCTACTGATAGCCCGCGAAGGGTCCAAAAGTAGCCCGCCGGCCATCAATAAAAAAGTGAAGGGATAAGTTCTCCACCCCTCCCTCCCCCATGCCAAGGACCACCACTGCCCAGCAAAGTTCTGGGTCTGCCAGCCCAATGTCTCAGTTGCGTGGGGCAGTTCAAGGGCCATGGTGCATTGAAATCTGTTCCCTCCAGAACAGATTAATTGGTTTTCAGTGCATTCCTATGGGAAACCGCTGCTCTACTTACAAAAGTTTTTTTTTAGCATGTGCTTCGACCGGATACAATTCGTAAGTAGAGGTTTTAGTGTAGTAGCCCTCTGGCTCTTTGGGCTGGAAAAAGTAGACCTCAGCCTGTTCAAAGTTGAACAGCCCTGATATAGAGGCACGTGGCTAAACGTTACCTAAAACCCAGTATTTATCAGAAGAAATATAAGGCAGGCATTCATCCCCACTGATTTGCTCACACCTACAGCTACAAAGGGCTCTTCCTTTCTGAACCAGAATTTCCTTCATATTTGTATAGCTGCAGAGTTTAGGAACGTGAAAGGAACAAAAGTATACCAATCCTTTGAACATGGAAGGGACGGAGGATAAGGATGGCATTTTTCATATCCTGACCAAATTATTTGTTCAACTCCGTAAGGGTCAGTGCAGCCATTACTCCTCTTTGTTTATCATACTTATTCTCATCTGTCTCCAAGGTGATTGTGAGCAGTGTGTGTGGTTCTTCCTACCGATTTTACCTCACAACCCCTACAAAGAAGGTAAACTAGGCTGAGAGATGTTCAGTGAGTTCCATGGTGATACTGGATTTGAATTCAGATCTTTCCGTCCCTCTGGGATTCCAGTACTCTGATCTAGGATGGATGAAGTAAGAGTCACGGGCTGAATGTAACCTCCCAGCACCCCCAGTTTTGTGACACCTCTGGCTGCCATCAGAATTATTGCCATGGCAGTGAAGTGCCACATTTCCTTCCCTAAAACCTAAGAAAAGTGAATCTGTTTTAAAAAGAAGAAGACATGTACTCCTTTTTCTAAAAGGATAATACTGGGATGCATGTGGGTGTGTTTGGCTCTTCCAGGCTGCTTTTGGTGACTAATGGTGGTTTATCCTATTTTTTCTCCTTCTTTTTTGCCACCATCATATCTCCCATTTTTATTGATTTTTATGTTCTGATCAATTGGATTTGTCTTATATTTGTTTGTATAACTGAACTGTATGGATTCTGTTGCTGTGAACCGCCCAGAGTTTCTTCGGAAAATTGGGCAGTATATAAATATAAATATAAATATAAATAAAATAAAATAAATAACATTACACCACCAGTATTGGGCAGCAAATTCCATGGGGGGCACAAGTTCCTGTAAATTTCAGAAAAGGGTGGGGAAAGTTATAATTTTAACTATATTTCCTGGAATAACCCCCAGACAGCATCCCTGCTGACCAGGGTGGCTGTGGGATTCTGGGATTTGTAGTCCAAACAAGTAACTTTTGAAAGCACTAGTCCTGGAAAGAGTTGGATCATCACCCGATTTTCAGAAGTCACCTACTGGTATTTTGCACATCAATGTGCATGCTGTAGTTGTATGATTAGTGATTAGTGACCCCTGCCTTGTCAATAACATGCTTATAATGCAGGCATGTCCAGACTTTGGCCCTCCTGATGTTTTGGACCACAACTCCCAGAATTCTAAGCTTAGATTTCCAATGGCAAAGGACTGCCAGAGTTGTGGTCCAAAAAATCTGGAGGGCCGAAGTTTGGACATGCCTGTTATAATGGGAGTAATTGTCCAATGTATTAAGGGTGTCAAGGGCAGCTGGACATTTGCCACCTGCTGCAGAGGCTACAGCTAAAATGCCTCAATAGAAAATGGTCACTGACTGGATAATTTACCGAGCTGAAGAACCTGGTTACAGAGCCAGTGGTTGGGAGTTCTTCCTGTGTGAAGAGCCAGCCTGTGTGGCCTTGGGCAAGACACCAAGGCCCAGAGCACCCCAGAAGGAAGAATGGTAAGAATTCTGAGGATTTGATACTGAGGATTTCAACCATAGAGCACATAATTAAAGCAAGGTTATATCCAATCGTGTTCACATTCATAGATCCAGAGTGATTCACAAATGTTTAGTCTAATGTGACTATTGGAATTTCAATTAACGGTCAATGCACTGCCCTTGCTTTTTGGACATTTTTTAAAAAAATAGCTTGTTACTAGTAAATATAACCTTTAGGGGTGGTGGAAAATGTGGAGCTTGAAATCAGGCCAGACTTAATGTGTGGTTTACGTGTGTGCATTGGGGGGTGGGTGGGTGGGGGCAGTAGAGTCTTCCAGACTCACAACCTTTCCTTAAAAAAAAAAAAAACCCAAGCATTTTTTTCTGACACTGGGGAAAAGTGGTAGATTTATTTTTGTGTTTCAGCTTCAAAGACACCTACAGAGATCAAAGTGCATAGAGCCAGTGTGAGCCTCTAGCTCTGTACCAGCAGAGTAGGGCATATATTTTTGGTTGTGGTAAACAAGCTTGTTCCGTATCACTGGGGAAAAGATACAGCCAACAATCCTATCTGAAAGCCCTGAAGGAGAAACTATAAGAGAAACCACAACAGATTTTTTTAAAAAGCCTAAATGGAATAGCAAGCTCACAGTAAATAAAGGGATCAGTACCGTGTATTCTAGTGAACTAATTAGGAGACAAGGGAATGTTTTTCAAACAATGCATTACAAATGACAATTTAGGGTTACAAATATGCACTCTGGAAGGAGCAAAACAATTGTTTCAGTCAAACCAACTATAGGCTTAAGGTTTTTACAAAGGCAAAGGGTGGTAGAATTTACAGAAAATGCAAAGAAGGGGTGAGAAAAGTAGGAATTGGATTCAGGGAAAGATTCAGAACCAGAAAAGTTTTAATCTGACTACTAGAACTTGTGGATGCCGTCATAGAAACATGGATTCCTATTGTATTCTGTGGAAAAAAAACCTTTGACAAGAGTCCAATATTCTTCCAAATAGAAGCCAGCTCTTAATTCAGCATCACAAGCAACCTATACTGGCAGCAAAGTGCAGTAATAGAAAAGATCAGATGAAAGACGATGCATAAATATGAAGAGGAGGATAACAAGGATGTACAATCTTGCCTCCACTTTTCAGTTTTTACTCTGAAAACACCTTGACAGAAGAGTAGTCACTACCAGCAAAGTGTGATACACAGATGATATTGTATTATTAGCTGACAGTTCACATACTCTAACAAAATTTACTCTGAGTTGTGAATGAATTAAGCAATGAACATGATTTAAAATTGAATCTTAAGAAAATCAAGTTCATGGTAAAAAGAAACCACCCTTGTTTACCCCAACCAACCAACATTTTGTTTATGTTCCAAAATGAAAGGGAGGAACATACAAATACATCTAATTTGGAAGAGTAGGCCATTCTCTGTTTCATGGTGCTAGGTGCGTTTAATTCTCTTTATGGCATAGTGTCATGGACTTCAATACAGGGAGTAATTAAAAATGTCAGAAACATTTGACTTATGGATTTGTCACAAGACACCAAAAATGTATTGGAAGATCAAGACGTCATAAAATGCTTAAAATGCAGAAAGCCACCATCTTCTGATCACATGATGAGAAATAAAAAGTACAGGAAAAGGAATTGCAGATGAAGTGCTGACAAGAAAAGTAGTTATTAGTTGAACAATCTTAGACATGAGTTTCTATGCAACGTGCCCTCATTTGGTTAGAGCTAGTAGATGCTGAGTTAGAAGAGGCAGGAGCCATGGATACGAGAAGAGCAGCTGCAGCCACCTCTGGTCACAGTCACAGCAGAAAGGATAAGATTATGGGTCGGGACAAGGCCATTAGTATAGGGACATTGGTCCTGACTTTGGTTACCACTTTAATCCACAAGTAGGCACAAGGTGGATTGGTGCGTTCTGATTACATATCTGGGTAATGTGAACTTATTTGACGCTAACACAAAGTACTACTGGAGTAGAAATACGGCTCTGTTGTTAGTCTGTTGGTCTGTGTTGAGAACACAGCCTTCCAAGTATTCTCCACTGCGCAGCTGAAAAAAAATTTGTTTTTATTTCAAAAACCTGTTGTAGAATTAGCTGTAAAATCCTAATGCTGGGATGGAACTGAAAGTCCTTCCTTACCACAGGATCTTCCAAGGATTTTAGCCCCTTGAAGGTCAAAAGGCCCTGGGGTGGAGACTTGGAGTCCCTGTTTAAATTCAGTCTAAGATTTCTCCTACAGTACAATAAACAGTCCCAACATCAGCTTTGTTTGGTTTAATCAATATTATTAAAAGTCATCAGATTTCTAAGAGTCCAGAGGGAAAGTAGGCCTCCTGCCTGATGATGGGGAAAAGTATAAAATCATTCATGCTTTTGGAGAAAGTGCATATAAAGACTTTTTTTCCTCTTCATAATACAAGGACTCCTTAAGAATGTCAAAGGAAAATACTGTTATTTTTTGCCCTATAAGACACATTGGGCCATAAGACACACCTAGTTTTTAGAAGAGAAAAACAAGAAAAATTTTGAACCTATGGTTTTATGGTGGAGGAAGGAGAGGCTGCAAATGAGGTAATTGGAGCTGTGGAATCCAAGCTGCAAAAGGGGAAGTTGCAGGTGAGGTAACTGGGGCTGTGGAATCCAAGCTGCAAAGGGGGAAGTGTGCAAACCAGGTAATTGGAGCTGTGGGATCCAAACTGCAAAAGGGGAGGCTTGTAAATGAGGTCATTGGAGCTGTTGAATCCAGGCTTCAGAAGGGGAGGGCAGTGACTCTGTGGAGACCTCTTTGCAAGCAAGGTGATTTTTGACTGGGGAATCTTGGGTGCAGAAGGGGAGGGGAGGGGTGGGGAGAGGCTCCCTGGAGGAAGCCTCTTTGCACACTGGGGTGATTGGGACCGCAGAATCCCAGCTGCAGCACAAGATGGGAGAGGCTCTGTGTAGGTCTCTTATCTCTAAAAGAAAATATGTGATAAATATGTAGCGGGGACTGCTGTATTCACTCTGTAAGATGCACAGACATTTCCCTTTACTTTTGAGGGTGGGAAAGGTGCATTTTATAGGGCAAAAAATATGGTAATTAGGTGGAGTCATGGCAGACAAAAGGGAGTATTTTTGACTAGAACACACAATTTATGGACTCAATGTGGTGTGACTGTTGTCCATTAGTTTAAAAGAACAAGTCAATTGTCAGAGGCCAAGTCTGTTTATCATGGCTAATTGTGATGGCTACAGGCACCTTCTAGGTTCAGACAGCAAGGATTGCTCTTTTCTTTTCACATTTGTGGTATTTCAAGCCATCCTAAATCAGAAACCCCACAAAGTTGCAAAGGAGAGTTCAAGCCACATATTTAGATTGCCTGCCCTAATCCTAGTTGCATTCTGATTATAGGTTGCTTTTTAATTTATTCTAGTCTTACTGAAATATGTTATAATATGAACCAGGGATGGGCACCTTATGAAAAATGACAGCCATCCAGTGTTTCGTTACGAAATGAAATGAAATGCCATTCCCCCCTAAAATGAAACTATTCATTCTAGAGGAAATGGCAGGGGTGCTTCCTCAAGCTCTCCCTTGTAATGCCCTGAAATTTGGAAAGTTTTGGGTTTCAGAGAATGGAGTTACTAAGTTTCAAAGGGGCTGCAGGGGTGCTTGATTGAAGGAGTATGGATCAGCGTGCTGAGGGGAAGCTGTAAATTAACCCTATACTGTAATCGGTATAGTGCGCCGGACACACTCCTTCCATTAAGCACCCCCACACCTCTTTTAGAGCTTAATAACTCCATTCCCTGTAACCCAAAACTTTCCAAATTTTAAGGGGTTCCCTAAAATCACTTGGGGAAGCTAAGCTTGCCATTCACATGCCTGGGATCAGTAATTTCCCATTGAATTATTTTTTTTAATATATTTTTATTTGTTTCATATCATCGGGATCCCTACATAGGATAGGGTATGGGTGGGGTGGGAAATCTAAGGATAAAACAGGGAAAGTTCAAGTGGTATATTTACAATATTTTTCTATATATTAGTACACAGACTATATTTTAATTTAATAGTGTTGGAGTCTCTTTTTTAAGCTATTTAGTTCTTTTTCGTAAAAGGTATATAGTGGTTTCCAGCAGTCTCTTGCCTTCTGTAATTCTTTGTCCTTTATCAGTTCTGATGTTATATCCATTTCAGCTGCTTCAAAGAATTTTTCCAAAAGTTCTTGTCTGGTTGGTGTTTCTGCAACTTTCCAATATTTGGCATATGAAATTCTTGCTATTGTGACAGTATACAATAACAAATGCTTTATCTTAACATTCTTAATTTCTGTCATAATATTCAATAGAAATATTTCTGGTTTAAATGGAACTGTATAACACAGCATTTTTTGTAAGATCTCATGTACCATTTTCCAATATCTCTTTGCTACATCACAAGTCCACCACATATGATAAAAAGACCCTTCTTTGTTGTTACATTTCCAGCATTTATCTGAGGTATTTCCATATATTTTTGCTACTTTTTGTGGTGTCATATACCATCTATAAAACATCTTATATATGTTTTCTTTTAAATTTATTGCCTTAGTAAATTTTACATTACACTCCCATAACTGGCTCCACTGTGCTAATTCAATATTATGTCCTAGGTTTTGTGCCCATGTTATCATACAGTCTTTCACAATTTCGTCCTGCATTTTCAAATCTAACATGTATTTATAAATTTTCTGAATCAACTTTCCCTCTGTTCCCAAGAGCAGTTTATCCAGTTCAGTTCTCTCTATATAAAAACCCTCTTTCTTATCTTTAATAAACCTCGAGGTCAATTGTGATTTTGCCCACCAATCTAACGTCACTTTTGGGTTTTGAAATTCTTCCTCTGATTTTAGTTCCTCTTCATTTTTCAGTATCTCACAGTATCTCACTAATTTGTTTTCACTCATCAGTGTTGGTTGTGTAAATGCTTCTATTGGTGACACCCACCCGGGTATTTTCCTATAAACTTGTCTCTGAATATTTTCCCACATCCAACAGAGTGCTTTTCTCACCATGTGATTTCCAAAGTATTTCTGTTCCTTAGCCTTCTTATACCAAACAAACGCGTGCCACCCCAACCTTAGATCATGGCCTTCTAATTTCAAAATTCTTTGATTTTCTAATGTAATCCACTCTTTTATCCACACCAGTATACAAGATTTGTAATACAATTCCCAGTCTGGTAGGCCGCAGCCTGCTCTAGAAGTATCATTTTGTAGAGCTTTTTTCCTGATCCTTGGTTTTTTCCCTTGCCATATGAATTTCATTATTACTTTTTCTATCTCCTTGAAAAATGTTTTTTTTAATAGTAATGGAATCATCTGAAATAAAAATAGTAATTTTGGAAGTATCATCATTTTGATTGTGGCTATTCGTCCCAGTAATGATAAATGCAATTTGCTCCATTTTTCCAGATCTATTTGTATATCCTTTAAAAGTTTTAGATAGTTGTCTTGCCATATCGTACTTGCTTTTTTAGTTATCTTTATTCCCAGATATGTAATAGTATTTTCCTCTTTAAAATGTGTTTCCTCCACTAATTCTCTAATTTCTTTTGCTGTCATATTCTTTGTTAAGATTTTAGTCTTTTCTTGATTTATCTTCAGACCAGCCATTTCTCCAAAGTTCTTTATAGTTTTCAACAGGCATCCCACTGAATCAATAGGGTCTTCTAGTATGAAAACTTCATCATCAGCATATGCCTGCAACTTATATTCTTCTTCCTTTATTCTTAACCCTTTTATCGCCTTCTGATCTCTTACTTGTTGATTTAATACTTCTAATGTCAAGATAAATAACAGTGGAGAGAGTGGATAGCCCTGACGTGTTCCCTTCTCTATCTCTATCTTCTCTGTCATATCCATATTAATTTTCACCTTAGCTTCTTGTTTTGTGTATATAGCTTCAATGTTGTTCCTAAATCTTTGGCCTACTCCTATATGTTTTAAGTGGCTTAGCATAAAATTCCAATTGATGTTGTCAAATGCTTTCTCTGCATCAAGGAATATCAATGCCATTTTCTTTTCTGGATGCGCCTCGTAGTATTCTAAAGTGTTGAGGATTATCCTCATGTTATTCCTCATCTGTCGCTTTGGCAAAAAACCCCCATTGAATTATTTTTTAATAATCATGAGAGGAGAGAGATTCCATTTGAACATTCGGAAGAACTTTCTGACGGTTAGAGCTATTCAACAGTATAGCCTGCATAATTAAATTGTAAACTGCCCATAGAGTACTTGAAGTGCTATGAGGCACTTTGCTTTTTTGCTTTGCAGAATACGCTGCCACGGAAGGTGGTGGAGTCTCCTTTGGAGATTTTTAAGCAGAGGCTGGATGGCCATATGTTGGGGGTACTTTGGTGGGGATTCCTACATGGCAGGAGGTTGGACTGGATGTCCCTTGAGGTCTCTTCCAACACCATGATTATATGATTCTAAGACATTCTGTGGAATGCACCTTCTTTTAGGACTTCCAATTTAAGTGGAGTGGGAAATCATTCCATGTCTCAAATATAGTGCTCTATACAATTCAGAATATCTCACATATTCCAGTTTACTTGGTTTACACAAAAGGAGAAAGTTTGGGGCAAACCATAGTTCATGCCATCCTGTGCCATGTTCTCCCTTGCCCATGAAATAAAGGGATGCACCTCAGCATTTGAGATGAGATAAAATCCCTCCAGAACATAATGGATCTTAACTGAGATACTTCATAACTGAGAATAATATTGAGGCACCTTGAAGACTAATATGCATCTGACCAAGTGCTCTGTCATGAACAGAGCCATGTACCAAATTAAACTACTCTTACCTAACTTAGTACCCTCCAGAAGAATTAAGCTGCAGTTCCCATCAAGGGGCGTGGTGGCTCAGTGGACTAAGGCTCTGAAACATGTTGGCTGCAAAGTCAGCAGCTCGGCAGTTCGAATCCTGGGTTCTACGCAGCAAAGCAAGCTCCCGCTGATAACCCCAGCTCCTGCCAACCTAGCAGTTTGAAAGCATGTAAATGCAAGTACATAAATAGGTACCACCGTCAAAAGCAGGAAGGTAAAATGGTGTTTCCTTACAGCCATGCCGCCACATGGCCATGGACTTGCACATTCACTGCCTCTTCGGCTTGAATACAGAGATGAGCACCGCCCCTAGAGTCGGAAACAACTAGCATGCATGTGTGTGGGGAACCTTTACCATTACCTTTCCCATCAAATCAAGCCAGGATGATAGGAATTGTAATCCAAAACACCTGAAAGATGACAGAATAGGGAGTGCTGCAATGTGTGGGGGTTTTTTTTGGGGGGGGGGGAGATACTTGAAGCAACTCTGAGTCTAGTCCAGATGTTTGTTTATAATGAGAATATTTTAAAATAATTCATTTAACTGTGTCTGGAAATTAATTGAAAGCAATTATTCTTGGACCAGCCATCCAGAATTGTATATCTCACACAGCAGTCTCTAGTCAGTACTTAAAAATTATTTTTTCTCTTTCCTATTCTGTGAATGCATTCTGATCTAGTTCTACATTCCACTCTGAGAGTGTGCAGTATCTGCGCTATATGGTTACAGCCATCAGAAACTGTTTTAACTGCCCTGATCCCATTCTTTGACAGAGTCCTTGGATTTGTAGTTTGGTGAGGGACCTGACACCTGAGTGCCTCATTAAACTGTAAATCACAGGATTCAATAGAATTGGGCCACGAGAGTTAATAGTGATGTCCAACCGCTATAACTATGTAGTTAGTATAGACACACTTGGAGACATAAATACAGAATGAACAAATCTATGGCTTTATTCTCCTTCTTGTATGATAGCTATTGTGGATCTGCCTCTTAAGAGGTGAAGAAAGTCTGGTTCTCTTTCTTCCTCTTATTGTATGGGAGCGATATAATAACCACCCTCCTCTCCTAAGGTGCTGCTGTTTGGCTTTCACAGTCTTCTCCTCTCTTAAAAGAGCAGGTGTGGCCTTTCCAAAGTTCAGGATGCCCTTCTCAGTGGGGGGACTGCTTGGGAAAATGATAACAGAGATAACTTTGTTATTGGTAATTCTCAAGCCAGTAAGTAGATCCCTATGGAGTTTTTGAGATTCCATTGATCTACGCCTTTAGAAGCAGACCCTTAGGTTACACTCACTGTTCTGCTCACCAGGATGGTACCGCCTGTGTTGTGGTTGTTCAGTCTAGTGCCGTCCTGTGACGCCTGCACCATCCCAGGCATGCTTGAGATACCTGAGTGAAAAGATGCCTTAACAAGAGCATTGCCACCCATGTCGTTGACATCAAGAGGATGTAAGAAAAGCTTACAGTCAGTGGTAGCAAACCTTTGGCACGCCAGATATTTTGGACCACAAGTCCCACAGGTCCTTTGTCATTGGCAATCTAGGCTCGGAATTCTGGGAGGTGTGTCCAAATCATTACCAACACACACACACACACACACACACACACACACACACACACACACACACACACACACACACACACACACACACACTTGCATTAGCATTTTTATGCTCATTGAGCATGTTTCATCTTCATTGGATTTTTATTTATCATTACTCCCCCCACCTTTTCTTCTTAAAGACCTCTTGTTATCTGCTGGGTGCATTCACAAATCCCTTTTCTAAAGATGCTTAATTGATTACCCTTCCTTTTATGTGGATGCTGCTGTTTTAGATTCATCAGGGTTGGGTTAACATAGAATATGTTTGCTATTAGCATATGTGACAATAAATCAGTTCAGAATTTCTGTTCAGGCAGTGGAGTCATGCTGTAGCATCAACCATGAAGGAATTCTGTATTTAAATCACTCATTTTATTTATTTATTTTACCTTGGTTTATATGGTTTAAAATGTATTCCTTGAGAAGGTGTTTTCAAAAGCATTATTTGATCTCTGGGTCTGAGGCCACTGTATTTCACATTTAATTCCAGAACCAAAACTAGAGGAGAAGACTGAAGCGTGGGCAGACTAATTTTAAAACATGGCCCATTGGCATGTCACAACTGTAGTCAATTGAGTTATTTTCCAGATCCCTCTTAAGCAGCTTGGGTTTTATAACAAGAAATTGGAGCGTATATTTTAATCATTTAAAGGCAAGCCCTTTTAATCATCTTGACAGCAGTTTGTTGGTTTGGCTTAAGTCTGAGCCCTGTTTCAATGTGCAAGGATATTGTAATGGGCCTGCTGCACGTTTTAAAGTCAATGGCTTGCTAAGCTCTTTCTTTTTTTTTTTTTTATTAACATTTTTATTAAAGAATTTAAAATACAAAAGAAAAAAGAACATATTCAAAACATTAACCATATAAAGTCAATCTATCACTAAAGTTCGGCTTCCCTCTGTTCTTCTTGCGGTTTTAACGTTGCTCATCTCCCAGCCTTCCTTTCCAACGAACCCATTCTATATACTTATAGAAAAGGTTCTAAAAGTAGGTAATAGTCCTTCGAGTTCTATCCTAATCCGGAAAGAGTCTTTAATTCATTACAGTTGATCTCCATGTAGTTCTTAAATTTTTGCCAGTCATTTTGGAACCTCTGGTTGTCTTGATCCCTCAATCTGCAAGTCAGTCTGGCCATCTCTGCAAAGTCCAGTAATTTCGCCCTCCATTCATCCAAAGACGGTATATACGTTGTCTTCCAATTCTGGGCCAGGAGCATTCGTGCCGCTGCTGTTGCATATAAAAATAACGTCCTGTCTGCTCCTTTAATTTCATTATCCACCAACCCTAACAGAAAAGTTCAGGTCGTTTTGGGAATGTACACTTTAACATCTTTTTGAGTTCATCATATATCCATGCCCAATACTCCTTCACTTTCTCACAAGTCCACCACATATGATAAAAGTCACCTTGTTTCTTTTTACATTTCCAACAATAATCATCTTTCATCCTGTACATCTTTGCTAATTTCGTTGGAGTAATATACCATCTATACATCATTTTCAACAAGTTTTCTTTTATCAAAGTACATGCGGTAAACTTCATATTCTTTTTCCACAATCTTTCCCACACATCTAACTCAATATTATGACCCAAATCCATAGCCCATTTTATCATACATTCTTTGACTTGTTCATCTTTTAAATTCAACTCCAACAAAAATTATATAATCTAGTCAACAATTTCTTTTTTGGGCCCATAATTATGGTTTGAAACTTGGATTCCTTCTCTCCAAATCCAGACATCCTTCTATCTTTCTGAAAAGTGTCGTGTAACTGATAGTATTGAAACCAACCTGTTAACCTCTCTTTTAACAGTTCATAAGATTTCAGTCTTGGGCCTTTTTCTGAGAAGAATAACACATCCCCATATGTGATCCCCACTCCTTCTGCATCTTTCCTTTTGATCGCCAATGCTTCAATCGGAGATAACCACCTCGGGGTGTGTCTCTCTAATAAAGGTTTCAATCTTTCCCAGACTTGAAGTAATGACTTTCTAATTACGTGATTCATAAAACTTTTATGTACTTTCACTTTATCATACCAAAGATAAGCGTGCCAACCAAATCTATTGTCATGACCTTCTAAATCCAAAAGATCTCCATCAACTAAAGTTATCCATTCTTTTATCCAACCGAGGCAGGCCACTTCATAATATAATCTCAGGTCTGGCATGGCAAAACCTCCCCTTTCCTTAGCATCTGTTAATAATTTAAATCTTATTCTCGGTCTCTTGCCTTGCCAGACGAATTTAGACAATATCTTCTGCCATTCCTTAAAGTGGCCTGTCCCTTTAATTATTGGGATCATTTGAAATAAAAATAACAACCTTGGTAGCACGTTCATCTTTATCATCGAAATTCTTCCCATCAATGACAGATTCAGTCTATTCCATGTTTCCAAATCTCTCTTAATCAAATTCCAAACCCTAATGTAATTATCCTCAAAGAGATTCAAGTTCGTAAGAGATAAATTAATTCCCAAATATTTAACTTTTTTCACAACTGAGAGAGCAGACAATTTTTCAAATTCTTCCCTATCTTTCTTAGTTACATTTTTCAATAAAACCTTTGTCTTATTCTTATTCAGTTTGAAGCCAGCTAAATTACCAAATTCTTCGATTGCCTTCATCACCTCAATAATACTTTCTTTAGGATTCTCTAATGTCAAAACCAAGTCATCAGCAAATGCTTTTAGTTTATATTCCTTATCCGGCTTGCTAAGCTCTTTCGAATGCCACCAAGGTGCCTTTTAAAAGAGCCCCGTCTACAGAACCAGGAAGTAATTTATCCCTTTTCAGCTTGCAGATAAGCAGTAAGTGAATTGCCATTACTGTAGTTGGCTCCAAAAGAGCCAAGACACTGTACAGCAGAGGAATTCCATTGGATCGCTATTACAAAGCATCTCTGTTGTAGCCATCATAGAAATCAGAAAGAAGGCCATAGACCAAAACTGTTGCCTTAATTTTTCTTGAGGTCCACGGCATTTTAAAACTATGCAGCTTTAGAACCATTGTTTTTCTTCTGTATGCTTCTTTGATTCACAGAGAGGCTTTTTATTCCTAGGCCAGCCTTGTCACTTTTTTGTTGCACTAGTAGTGACATGATGGTATATGACATATATGATGGCCCAGTGTCTTCTTGCCAGCCACTGTGATTCTATGGAGCATGTGCACCTGCCAAGTTCCGATATAGCTGATGCAGTGGGTATTCCATTAATCATAAGGGCATCAGTCACAAGGGAGGGGCAGAGGGCAGCGGGGGCAACAGCAGTAAGAGGGGAGCAGAAGATATGGGGGCTTGCAATTACACCCTGTTGTATGGTTAATGTCAGGAAGAAGGTAGCGCACTAACAATGTAAAGTAGAGATGGGCATGAAACGGAAATATAGTGTTTCATTTTGTTTCGTTTCAGTCTTTATTTTGTTTCATTTCATTAGTAACAACTTTTTAAAAAGAATTTTCATCACAAAACTAAATGAAACAAAATGATTCATAAGGCTATAAATAATGGAGAGCTTTCCTTTTTTTTTATTTAACAGGGAGCCCACTGCCTGAGTTTAAATAGCTTTAAATCAAAGACCCTCCTTAAACCTTCCAATCAATTTGCTTTCAAGCAAAGAACCCTCTGTAAACAAGCAGGAAACCTAATAGCTAGCTGCTGCACCTCAGATCAAGAAGATTGGAGAGATAAGCTCAACAGCTGATCGGCGTGGGGAGGGAAGGAAGGAAAACATCAAAAATAACCTCTAGTCCAACCTTATCAGGAAAGGAAAAACCGTCAGTTTATATCATCTTGCATACACAGGCACAGAGCAAGGAAGGGAAACAGATTCCAGTCATCCTTGTGGTCCTAAAACTTCCATGTCTGCAAATTAGAGACAGGCAGCAGAGCTCAGCTCCTGGCTAGCTGCACCACCGATCAAGATTGGAGATAACCTAGCTGTCAACAGCTGAGGTGCAGGGAGGGAAGGAACACAATCAGTTTAACAATAAACCTGTTCTCAAGACAGCTGGAACAAGAGGCCTCTCGCCACTAGGCTGAATCGTTTCATTTCTGAAACAAAAAATTGTATTTCATTTCGTTTATTGATGAAACTGTTTGCCATTTTGTTTCGTTTCGTAACATTTCATAAGCTTACAAAATGATGAAACAACATGTCGTTTTTCGTAAGGTGCCCATCCCTAATGGAAAGCACCCTAAGAAACACGATGGCATAATGTTAGGTGAGCTATTCAGTGGCTAAGTTTTGCAATATAGTGCACTGAGAGGTGTGCCTTGTGGAACAGTGACTAAACTGCAATACTACAGCTAAAACTCTGCTCATAACTGGGGTTCAATCCCAGGCTCGAGGTACAGTCAGCCTTCCATCCTTCCAGCCAGTAAATTGAGTACCCAGCTTGCTTATTCTAGTTTATGTGTATTATTAACTTGTAAACCACTCAGAGTGCTTTAAGTGCTATGGGGTGGCATATAATCAGCATACTTTGCTTTTCCTTTGCTTTCTGTTGCAGGAATAGGAGTGCAATGTTGACAAAAGGCTTGCTCACTCCAATGTATCACAAATTATGAATGTTTCATATCTAGGTACGTTATTGTAACTCACTGGATGAGGAGGAGAAGAGAGAACTCAAACTCTTTAGCAACCAGAGGAAAAGAGAGAACTTGGGCAGAGGAAATGTCCGACCGTTCCCAGTCACGATGACAGGCGCCATTTGTGAGCAGGTAAGGCCATATTTAGCACCCACTGGCAGAAAACCAGTAATAGTTTACAACCAGAGTAACACTCATGAATCAATGGGGATCTGGTGAATCAGCTATTCCATGAGCACTGGCCTACTCTAGTTGTGACTTGCAAATGGGTGTCGGCCACTGTTTGGCTACTGAAGGGTTCTTTGATTCAAAGAGAAAAGCCACCATGTTGTGACAGCATCTTGCCATAGCACATATAGCACATCTCCCAATGCGCTTGGTTGCCGTGTCAGTTTGGGGCAGGCATGTCCAAAGCCCAGTCCAGGGGCCAAATACGGTCCAGTTTAAAATTTTGAGTGGCCCTCAGATTCTTCTCCCTGCCGGCTCAGCCTGTCACTCATCCCCACCGGCCAGACCTTCCCTGTGCTAGCTAGAGACATCAGTTTGCAGTTTTATGGTTTGCCTGCCCTCCCTGCCTCTGTCCATCTCCTCAGCCACCCGCCCTGCCTACCCGCCCCTGGCTCCGTTGCTGTAGCATCTTCCCCACCTCCTTGTGAGGGAGGGCAGCATATGCGAGCAGTGGTGCATCTTGGGAGCATGTGGGCTGATTCCTGGGTCATGCAACAGCCACCGAGCCCTTGGGCGCCTTGAAACCGCGGGTTTTGCAGATGCGCACAGACCACACCCTTCCCCCCTTCAGGCCGAATGGTCGGCCCCCACACATTTTCACTTCACCAAATCTGGCCCACCTTGCAAACAATTTGCACACCCCTGGTTTGGGGGTTTGAAATATAGCATTGCAAGACGAGCAGAGAGCAGAAGAGTTTGTTCTTTATTTTGACCCCACAGAGAATGCTGGAGATGCATTCCTGTTAATTAAATTACCCCCTTGGGTGGAGAGGTTAGTGGGCAGATAACTGGGGTAAGTGGTTAGGTGTTAGTCCAGCACCACTCTTGATCAGCCAGGAAAACAATTTCCCACACACCGTCCACGGGGAAACTCTCTCCCACCCGTGCATTTGTTATGCTATGAGCAATGAGCGAACCAAACTGGCTGAGAGCCAGGCACAAGGGGATGCTTATCAATATGAATGCACCAGTCTCAGAAGAATGTGAGACCAACTCAGAAGCCAAAAAAATTAAAATTAAAAAAAAGCATCTGAAAGCTCAAACCATGTCCTGAGGAACTGATGTGTTTTGAAAAGCATTTCGCGTATGCCAAGTGAAAAGAATTTGCAGATAAACCTGAAACAGATTTGGAACAGAGATTCTGAGTTCCCGGCAATCTCGGTTACAGCTTTCAGTGCTGAGCACTGGTAGTATGTGTTATACATTTTTGTTTGTGCATTTATGTTCAGTTGGAAAGATGGCAGTGCATTAAGATGTGCAGCACTAGATCTGCCCAAAGCTTGATTTTAATATGTAGGCTTCTAGTTTTTCAGTTTGAAAAAAATTGTATATGTGCCATCATCCCCTGGTGCCAATGAGTTTTTTAAAATGCTTAGAGTCAATTTAGGTGGACTTAATAGTAATATTACACTGATTTACAATTACTTCTCTCCCAAAGATGTGAGACAGTGCTGCCTTTTTTTAGCATGGGCTCTAAAAATATTGAATATTACAAATTCAAACTACATTTGGGAATTGTAATGAATACAATTTTGTTTACACTATTATTTTCCATTATATATGGAAAGCTAGTTAAATCATAATATAATAATCTGGCTACCCCTTCCTTCTGCTTCTGATTGTTCCAGTGGGAAGAGATACAATTGGGAGGAATTTTTCACGGTCCGATTTCCTGAAAAGGGTCAAGCTGGACATTATTAGGAATGTGTGTTTTCTCTAGTTCACTAGTTTCTCCTTCTGCAAGGAATTTATGTCAGAAATTCATACCATGATAATCAGTTTAGGCTACAGGAACCAATCATAAAACAAATACAAAGGTGAGGGCAATAATATTCTATGGCAGGACTGCCCAACAGGTAGACCGCGGGCAGGGTTCAAAGTGGCCCACCGGCCATCAATTTAAAAAGTGAGGGCATAAGTTCTCCACCCCTCCCTCCCCCATCCCAAGGACCACCACTGCCCCAGCAAAGCTCTGGGTCTGCCAGCCTATTGTCTCAGCTGAGCGGAGCAGTTCAAGGGGCCATGGCACACTGAAATCTGTTCCCTCCAGAACAGATTAATTGGTTTTCAATGCATTCCTATGGGAAACTGCTGCTCTACTTACAAAAGTTTTTACTTATGAGCATGTGCTCGGAACGGATAAAATTCATAAGTAGAGGTTTTAGTGTAGTAGCCCTCAGGCACTTTGGGCCAGAAAAAGTAGACCTTGGCCTGTTCTAAGTTGAACAGCCCTGTTCTATGTCAAGCAGGTATCCCCTGTCACAGGAGAGAGAGCACCTCTTGTAAAAACATGCCAAACCTCTTAATCTCATTTCACCTAAAGTAATGTGAGAGAAGCCCAGCGTCTCCTGTTTTCCCTTTTACGTGGTAGAAGATGGGTTATGCAAAGAGAGAAGCAAGATATAAACAGGATCTACCTCCCATACTGTTGCTAGCTTACTCCAAGCCTTGCTCATAGATCGGCAGGCTTTGAAGTGTGTGAATGAGCGTTAAATGAGAACTGGGAGATTTGGCATGGCTCTTGTACCCGTAGAATGCGTTTTTAGCACAGAGAGCCTTACGATAGACCCAAATGCTGGCTTGTGAATAACTTAGAAGTCAGACTTTATCGTTTAGTAAAATCTCATTATTTCCCAAACACTGCCATCAGAATAAGATAGCCACTGTTCAGCTCTTATTGCCTTGAAGCAGGTGGTCAGGGCAGATTCCAGTCTAATGTTCTTCTCCTCTTGACAGTGTGGAGGCCAGATCAATGGCGGCGATATCGCTGTCTTTGCATCCAGAGCAGGCCATGGTGTTTGTTGGCACCCGTCCTGCTTTATATGTAGCGTTTGCAATGAGCTGCTGGTAGATCTTATCTATTTCTATCAAGACGGGAAGATTTATTGTGGCCGGCACCACGCAGAATGCCTCAAGCCTCGCTGTGCAGCATGTGATGAGGTAAGGCCAGCCAAAAACTTTGTGGTTCTTTGTCGGTGGTGGTGGGGGTGGTGGGTGCTTAGGTGTGTTTGTCTAAGAATTTTGTGTTAGTTAATGAATTATAGCAGGGCACCCAATACAAGCACTTGCGATTGGGGTTTCCCCACTGTTTTGACCTGTTCTGGGCCTTGTGATCCTAGCAAGCTAAGAACGACCACTTCCGGCCGTACATTAATAGAATATGTATAATATTTTTTTCTCCCTTTCAAAAATGATAAGCAAATCATTGAACACTGAAGGGCAGAGGGAATGCAACATACTGGGGGATCTCTCTTTAGGCCTTAGAAGGAAAGATTCTTAAATCACAGAATCATAGAACAGGGGGTTGGAGGGGGCCTATAAGGCCATCGAACCCACCCCCCCCCGCTCATTAAAACTGTTTTGATGTGAATAGTAGCAGTTGGTGGTGGTGGTGGTGAGAAGAGATGGGCACGAAATGCCAAAATGGCGTTTTGTTTCATTTTTCATTTTTTAAATTTGGTTTGGGTCCTTAAAAACGAAATGAACTTGTTTTTTAAAAAAATAAATTCATATAATTTTTTTGTTTGTTTCATTTTTTGTTTTTGTTTTAAGCCACACCAACAAGCTGGCCCGTGGGCTGTGTCGTCATGGTTGGTTGGTGGGTGGGTGGGTGGGTGGGTTTTTTTGTTTTACCTATCACTCCAACCAGCAGGCCCGCTGGCTGGTTAAGCGCTTTTTTTGGGGTATTGTTTACCTATTGCGCCAACCAGCTGACACACGGGGCGGGTCAGTGTGGTTTTTTTAAAAAATTATCGGTATTTATTTCTTTTTTACCTATCACGCTGACCAGCTGGTCCGCGGACCAGATCGGCTTTTAAAAAAAAACTATCGTGCCAATCAGCTGGCCCGCAGGCTGGGTTAGCACATTTTGTTTGTTTGTCTGTTTTAATTTTTTTTATCCCCCACCCAATCATGCCCAATCAGGTGGGGGAAAGGGTGGGCTTATAAAACTCCCCCCCCGCCACCGAAGCTCTGGGCTACATCTGATTGGCAGTGACTTTGGCTGGGGGGGGGAGTCCGCAGTTTCCCCTGTGTAGGAGGGGGGAACCGCCGGCTTTTCCCAATAGGAATGCATTGCTTCAATCCATTCCTATGGGGAAATGAAAAACGAAGCGAACAAAACAGAAATTTCCATTTTGTTTTGTTTCATTTTTCTTTGATGGGTCTCTTTGTTATTTGTTTCATTCCATAACAAAATGAATAACGAATAACCAAATGAATTAAAAATTCATTTTGTGCCCATTTGTAGTGTGGTGATATATAAGTATTCCAACTGGAGGCATAGCGTTCTTCCACTCTTAAGCAGTTGTTCCCTGGCTGTTCTGTTGGTGGATGTCACTTGGGTGACGGAAGTGTGTGAAGCCCTTGTGCTGCTTGTGTTTTGAAGCCGACCACTGTCTAAAATGCAGAGCTGGAAACCAAGGGTTTTCCTGAGTGTGTCTTAGAGGGTCATTGTCGCATTGCTTAGTTACAGAAATGTGAGCTGTTGCACAGATAAATTGTTAGCGGTTTCATCATGCTATTATATTCCTCCGTCTTAAAATCATCATGCCAAGCTCTGCTGTAATGAAGAGAAGAGGGGAGGGAACTGCAGTATGTCAGGGGACTCACCTGAAGTAGAAAAAACAAATCTGTACAATGATTGGTAACAATAATGAGTGATTTCCAGTTTTATTACTGGAGTCTTGCTTCTACAGCAGGGAAAACAGCAACATGTTGTTAATGTTTCGTGATAGACCAGTTATAGTGAAACAGTGGGGTTTGTGGTTGCTTGGGGATTTGAATACAATGGACTGTTAACCCCACAATGTTGGTCTTCATTAGCCTGTAGCTGTACAGATTAAAAGATGGTTTTACCTACTCTCTGCCCTGCTTTACATACACCAAAAAGTCAGGATTTCAGAACTTTTTTGTCCTGCTCTTCTTACAGATATGTACTTCCCACTTTTCTGTCTCCCATTTGCTTGAAAACAAAAACCCATCTTACACTATATTTCCCCCCAGAGTTTGGGTGATATTACAGCTTTCCAGACTGTAGCTCTTGGAATTTCCAGGTATTTAAATAATGTAACCTTTCTAATCTCTGCACATTTTTCCTTGTTCCATATGCAGTCCATTCTGAGAACAGTTCTTCTCAGTTTATTTATAATGTAGCAGAAAATTAGGACTCCGGTATCAAGATGCCTAGATATAAGGGTCTTGAGACAGCCAAGCTGTTATAAATAAACTAATAATATAGGACAGGGGAAAGGGAATTTGGAACAGCTCATAGCAAAAACTCGTGAAGCTCTGAAATCCTTTTTTTCTTTTCCACAGATTATCTTTGCCGACGAGTGCACGGAAGCTGAGGGAAGGCACTGGCACATGAAGCACTTTTGCTGTTTTGAATGTGAAACCGTGCTGGGTGGCCAGCGATATATCATGAAGGAAGGGCGGCCATATTGCTGCAACTGTTTTGAATCCTTATATGCTGAATATTGTGATACCTGCGCTCAGCACATTGGTAAGGGAGCAGATGAAACCACCCTCTTGTGTTGCTGCCAAGTGTGGGGTTCAGGGTGGGAGACATTCAGACAGCCCTCGATGTGCATTTATAGAAATAGCTTTTATTTTTAAAGCAAAAAAAAACATGACGTGGCATGTCAGTACCCGGTAACGTTATTGTTAAAAGCAAAGCGCAGCTCTAGGCTAGCTGTTGGAATTGATTTGTTTTGAAAGGACATGACAGGCCCTGGCATCTGTTCCTGTCAAGCCTCCAGTAACCACTTGGTGGATACAGATGTCTAGCTGGGCCTATAGTTCAGATTGTGACATCACTCTTGGTGGGAAGATCTGTATGCCACCCATGCCAAGCTCTGAAGGGCCTCTTCATGGCATCAGGGAAAGGACGTAGTGGGATGTTCTAGCTCTGAAAAAAGAAAGAGAGAAAGAGGGGAGGGGAGCAAAACTCATGCAAGCAGGGGAACATATTTTTGTGGCACATTGTTGGGTTTTGGGGTTTCATCTTGGCCTACTAAAAAAAGAGACACCATCTCTGTGAGCCCCCACTGCAGTTCCACTGCTAGAAATGCTCGTAGGGTATTGTGTAGCCCTTTAGAAATTTATTAGACAGCTCTCCCACTGTGGTTTTGGTAATTTTATGTATTAAGAAAAAAATTCCACGGAGAAAGTTTTTTAAAAGAGGGGGAGAAAAAGAGAGAGACTTTTCCCAGACAAGCTTCTACAGAAGGCAAGTGGGGCAGAAAGCCCCAACGGTAGACTCCCATGGAATTGCTGAAGGAACTACCAAGAAGGGAAGATGGAGGCGAGAGTCTTTGTGGCTCTGGGGCAGTGCTCCCCAACCTTTTTGTCCCCACGGACCGGTAAATGTTCGATGATTTTCCGTGGCCCGGGGCTGGGGGTGGGGAGGGGGAGATGGGGGGCGCGGGGGTTGGGTGGGGGAAGGGGAGGGTGTGTGGGGGCAGGGGATGGGGGAGGGAGGAGGGGGTGCGAAGGCCACAGGAGCGGCGGCGGCGGCGGCGGCGGCGCTGCGCCGGCTGGGGGCAAGTGCCGCTCGCCCTCACACGCACGGGCGGGGTGAGGGGGAGCCTGGGGCTCCTGGGCGGGCGGCCCCCCCTCCTCCTCCTGTCGGCGGCTGCGGCGGCCACGGCAGCCGCCCGGGTTCGGCCGCCGCCGCCACCCGCCTCCGGCTGCGGCCTTCGGGCGGACGAGCGGGAGGGGAGGGGAGGGAGGCCGGTGGGGGTGGCGTCCCCGCCCCCCCAGAGAGGCCAGTGTCCTTTCCTCAGCCCTCCCCTCCTCACACACACACACACACACACACACACACACACACACACACACACACACACACACAACTGGCCACCTCCCAGGGAGGCGGGCAAAAGCTCACCCGCGCCGCCGCGCGCCCTCCCCGCCACCAAGACTTGCCCCCTCCCGCCGGGTCTCCGGGCCGAGAAGGGGGAGCCCGAGCGCCTGCCGCCGCGCCCGCCGCCTCTCTCACCTGCTGCTGGAACTTGTCCGCTCTCCCGGGAGGCGGGAGGCGGCCGCTGGGGACTGGCGGAACCCGCCCCGCTCCGAAGGGGCTGCTGCGAGGGCGGTAGCGCGCCTCCTCCTCCTCCTCCTCCTCCTCCCACCGCCACCACCGGAGGAGCAGCAGCAGCAGCTGGGGCGATTGCGGTGGGGGTCTCCAGCGCGGCGAAAACACCCGGCTGGCTCCGTTTTGCGGTCCGGCGGCGGAGGCAGCGGGGGCTCCGCCCTGGAGCGCGCGGCTTCGTGCGGCCCAGGGAGGAGGAGGAGGGAGGAGGTGCACCCACCTCCTCTTCCGACCGAGGGGGCCCCCACGCTGCGGCGGCGGTGCACGCGCGGGGGGGCTCGCCAGCGCCTCTCAGCGCCCCCCTCCCCGCCCGGCCCCCGCGCGCCCGGCCCCCAGCTTCCTGCTGCTGCTGCTGCTGCTGGTGGAGGGCGAGGAGGAGGAGGGTGGAGGAGGAGGAGGAGGACGCGCCGCTTGGCTCCTCCTGCGCTCCTCCAGCCTTCCTCCTCCACCGGCCGCCAAGAGAAGAGGAGGAGGAGGAGGGCGGCGGAGGAAAAGGGGAGGAGCCTCCCGGCCTCCCAGGCGGCCCGGTGCCGAACGGACCGGCAACCACTGCTCTGGGGAACTGCTGCTACCTCCAGCGGTCCAGAGTGATTTCAGTGCCTGGTTCTGAAGAAGCCATAGCACTAGGGTTTGAGTAAAAAAAAAAAAAAAAAAACCCTGGCTGTCATGGGGGGTGGGGGTGGTTGCACGCTATAGGCTTCTCCTGTTCTTGTGATTCTATTGCTGCCATCCTCCTAGTCTTGGTCATTGATCCCCTCTCATGTGCTGCTCGTCCTTGCCGTCTCTTCCTCTTCTTCCCCCTTTTCCTTATAGCAGGGGAGGGTCCCGGTAGCAACTGTAGTGCAAGAACACTGACACATTCTTCTCCTAGTTGAGCAGGGCTGCCATGAGGCAGCTGACCCAGTGGTGGTAGCATAGATCAGGCATGTCCAAACTTCGGCCCTCCAGATGCTTTGGACCACAACTCCCACAGTCCTTTGCCATTAGAAATACAGGCTTGGAATTCTGAGAGTTGTGGTCCAAAACATCAGGAGGGCCGAAGTTTGGTCATGCCTGGCATAGATCATTCAAGGGTGCACACACACACACACTAGAAGGCACTTTAGAACCAAGTGGAATTCACGTTTCACATCACAAATAAGAGGAGACGTGGTTTTGTAGGTATGTGTGGATTTGCTTGTCTTTCTTTATGTTAATGTGTTGCTAGACTTCATGTGGTTGAAGTTGTGGTTTAAAAAGAGAAGTCACTTCCAAGAAGAAGGAAACAAGTTGTATCAGTTACTCGTGAGTCTTCTGAGCTGTTAGAGCAAAGAGCCCAAGGCCCTTGAAGAGAGGTGTGTCTCTTAGGTTGTTTGAATAGTGGTTAAAAAAATGTGAAACCTTTCCTACTGCGGCTTTCATGGGAGAAAAAGAGAGGTTGTATCTGCTATCATCAAAAGGCCGTGTGGCAACCCAAGTAAGGTTTGAGTGAGCATGTGTTGAAGAGGAGAGGAGATAATAGCATTTAAATGGAGAGTCCTGGCTCCTGTGCAACTCTCTGAAATTTTTTTTTTTTGCTGGAATCTTTTTGAGAGTAAAGCAGGGTTCCCAACCTTGGATATTCAGATGTTCTAAGACTACAACTAAAGATGGCAATGAACTACTGGTTGAGTGGTTCGTGTCAGTTTGTTTACCAGCTGAACAGCTGTATGGCATTTCAAAGCTCTGGTTCCTGCAGTGGGCACAGACTCAGAGGCAGCATCTGGAGGAGGCAGGACAGGGAAGCCAGGCCGTGGCCTCCAAGTGCCTGCTCACTGGAGAAGGTGGGGCTTTGAAGTGCGAAACATTGTTCGGGTCAGTAAATGAATCGGCACGACACAGCAGTTCACACTGATCTCTAGCTACAATCCTCAGAAATCATGGCCATCACAGCTAGTGTGAAGGCTTCTGGGAGTTTTATACCAAGAGCATCTGGAGACCCAAGGTTGTTTATTTCAGGTTAGCCATGTTCATCCCTGCCTCCCCCCCCCCTTTGCCTACTAATAAATGCCATTGCTATTTTTCTGAAGCCTGTCCTATGTGTGGATGGTTTATTTTCTTCTTCCCCTTCCCAAATAGCTCAAAAATAGAGATTAGTAATTATTTCTTGGTGCATCAATGTATTTTATATGCCCCTCTTATATTTGTGTAAAGTCCAGTGGTATAGACCATGTGTAAGAAGCTGTGCTTCTGGGTGAGCAGCAGTTTGTAGCTAGAAAGTTGTACGTTTTGGCTGCTTGGAATGCAGGGTAACTACTTGACAGTTAATGCTCCAGGTCGTAATCCCAGGTAAATAGGTATGAGCAAAGGGGAAGATTGTAGCTGGTGATGTAACCTGGAATCTGCATGTCCAGGCAGTAATGTTGTGGTTTTCTTCTTCTGTAATTGTTGCAAAGGAGGCTTAGGGCAGCAAGGGGATTTTTCAGGAGCTTATGTTATAACAATCAAAGACCTCTTGTTTTATAATTATATAATTAAGAAGACACATGTACTTTAGTAGCTGGCCTGTCTAAAGCATCATGTTTCTAAGCAATTTGAAAATGATTTTTCCTTCCTCGTGAATGCACACCATATTTTTTTAATACTTTAAATGAGAAGCTAATATTCCTTCTCTTGAAGCCTAGGAATATTAGAATATAAAACAAGACAAGTCTGATAACATTTTAATTTGCCATTTCCCTGTTCTTAATTTCCTGTTTGTTCCATACTTTGGATGATCATCCAATTCATTGGATGATTGCTTTGCAAGAAGGTCTCTCAAATGTTCATCAATCCCAATAGGCTAGAATTTTAACCTGAGTGAAATTCAGCCCTTGCATCCTCATTTTGAGCTGTTTTAATTCAAAATAACAACAGCTCTTTATATGCAGGTCCTTCCTAAAGTTCCACAGTATTAGATGGGTTCGCCCCCCACTTCAGTTTCCTTAATTCTTGAGTTTATTAGCAGTTGCTTGCGATCTTGAAATTACTGATCCAATCTAGGTATTTCTGGCAAAAAAAAATAGGCTAGTTTTAAATAGGTCATTCTATCAGTTCTATGAATGAAGATGAAAGACCTTGACTCGTCATGTCAATTACATTTCCGGGCAGATCAGATGAGAGGTCACCATTTTGTCCTTCTAGCTTTTCTTATGTCCTTGTTTCTGAACAAGGATGGCACTGGGAGTGACATGAATATATTGTTAGCAAGTCGGGGTAATGTTAGAACGCAAGCAACTGCAGGGATAATACCTGGTCAGAAACAGGGGAAGAACACGACTTATCCCTTTGGGACATGGCATTCTCCCCCCTACCCAGTTTCACCCACAAACTGCCTATGATGATTTGCAAGACCTATGATGAAGTCCTAGTACTTACCCAAGTCACTTGTCTCAGAGACCCACCTACCTACAATGCATTTATGTGTACCAAATTTTCTCATGGAGTTGGCTAGTTCCCAGGATTTACACACTCACACCAGTGGTCCACCTGAGAATGTTAGTCATCTCTTCTTGCAGGGCTTCTTACAGCAAGTTCAACATCAACACAGGCAAACGTTGGCTTTTCTTGGTCTGGCTGTTGGAGTACTGGCAGAGTTACTATTTAATGCCTTATTCTTATTCTGCCCTCCAAGAAACTCCAAGAGAAGTGTTTTCATCTTCATTTATTCATTTGTTCATTCACTCAAGTCACCTACAGCCTAACTTTTCATTGCAAGGCAACTTGATTAAACATCAGATACCACTTAAACATTTCAAAGGAAAATAGGAGCAGCAGCAAGTAAAGCAAAGCCTGCTGCGTATATACTGCTCCATAGCACTTAAAGCACTTTACAGTTTAATTAGGCAGGCTACACACGGCTCCCTTCTCCTGCCCTCCAGCTGGGTTCTCATTATCTTGACCTTGAAAGGATGCGTTGACCTTGAGCCGGCTACCTAAGATTGGACTCCAGGTCATGAGCACAGTTTTGGCTGCACTACATCAGTTTAGTGACTGTGTCACGAGGCTCATAATATTATCCATCATAATTTTTATTAAGTAGTACAGTAATATAATGCTGAAGTGAAAGCAAGGTTTAACAGCAGATCAGATTAAATCACTGCTTGGTTTGAGGGAACATCTCTTGATAAAAAGATCTCTGTTTTGTTAATGTAAAAAGTTCTTGAGGTCTGAATGAATGGAAGAAGATGCCAAGTGAAGCGCTCTAGCAATTTAGGTTGGATCAGTGGGCATCCTCACTAGAAAGACTGCTTCAGTTGTGAAGGCCAAATGCCCCTATTCAAGTGCAGTGTCTAAAAATGCGAAGGGTTCTAATCATGGGAAGGAGGTGAGGATATATTGTACCCATCAGCTCAGCTCCCACGTCCTCATCCTCTCTGAGATAAGACATAAGTGCATGGAGTGTAGAGGTCTGTAGAGGCACGTATGAGTGTGCTTAGCTGAATGCAGTCGAAATACCTCTTCAGAAATTTGCAGAGCTTATTTCAGTGTGGAATGGGAACATGGAAGGTGTTTTTTCTTCATGTTCCCGCCTCCTATATAGGCACCTTCTTGCCCACTCACAACAGCTAAATAAGGCTTCAGAGAAGGACTAATGCAAAAAGAGCTTAGTACCTGATCAGTTTCCAATTAGAGCAAGCTAGAGGGACCTAATGAGTGGTTTCTGAGGCTGAAATTACAACTTTATAGCACCAGAAAGTGGAACTAGACTCCCCAAAAGTGATCACATGGCCTGAACTGATGCAAAGGCATTTAGTTGGGCAGGGGAGTAGAAGCCCCAGCAGTGGAGGTAAAATGGGGGAAATGGCAGATCGGGGAAAGGAATTCTGGGAAGATTTCTATGAACTTTCTAGCTCCTGTAATCATCAAGAAATAATGTGAATCAGCACATCCCAATCCAAGAGCATTTCTCACATTACTTGCCACTCTTACTCTGTTACAGATTAAGCACATTGAAAGCTACATTTCCAATGTGTGGGCCAATGTTGTACTGTTTAGTTACATATTCCTGCAACAACTCCTATTAGAGATGGGCACGAAATGAATTTTTTTCTTCGTTTCATTATTCGTTGTTCGTTTCATTGCAGAACAAAACAAATAATGAACAGACTCATCAAAGAGAAACAAAATGGAAATTTCTGTTTTGTTCACTTGGTTTTTGTTTTCCCATAGGAATGCATTGAAGGAATGCATTCCTATGGGGGAAAGCCGGCAGACACCCCCCCCCCAACACGGGGGAATCCCCAGGCTTTTTCCCCCGCTGGAGCATGGGGCTTCGGCGGGAGAAAAAGGTTTTAAAAGCCCACCCTTTTCCCCACCCAATCAGGCACAACTGGGTAGGGGATTTTTAAAAAGCTTAAAAAATGCGCCACCCAGTCTGCGGTCCAGCTGGTCAGTGCGAGAAGAAAATTTAAAAATAATAAAAAAACATGCCAACCTGGCTGTTGGGCCAGGCTGTCAGTGTGAGATAAAAAAAAAATTAAAACAAAAAACAACCCAAACAAAAAAAGATCTTTTTAAAAAAAAAAATCATTTCATTTTATACGAAATAAAACAATGAAAAGGAAAACATAAAATGAAACAAAATGCCATTTTGGCATTTCGTTCCCATCTCTAATTCCTAATTCCTATGTTTTAGCCCCATGGCGCAGTGGTTAAATGCCTGTACTGCAGGTAAAACTGCTCATGACTTGGGGTTCAATCATGGTTGACTCAGCCTTACATCTTTCTGAGGTCAGTAAAATGAGTACCCAGCTTGCTCGGGGGTGGGGGCAATGTGTAGCCTGCATTACTGTAATTAAAACTGTAAACCGCCCAGAGACTACTTGAAGTGGTATGGGGCGGTATATAAGCAGAACACTTTGCTTTTTTGCTTTTGCTTTTAATTATAGGAAGAGCTCCTTTTAGTCGGAGGAGTTCCATGGCTACAGGAAGGCATAAATACAATGGGTAACATGATGTTCTCTAACGATGCCCTTAATGCCAACATACTTCACTGCTTGTACCTGTTACTAAGGGAACAGCACTTTCCTCCTCCACAGTATCCTTCCCTGAACTCGACTGCAAAAGAAAAGGCATGCTTAAGGATCCAAGTTATAATTAATGCTCCTGCCATAAAATAAATGCAGTTCTGATATACTGAAGCAGGAGCTGATCCCGAAACCTGACGATGCCTGTGGGAAAATCAGTCCCACTGCTTAGAGTAAGTGGACAGTGTGGGCCGTATTTGGAAAGAGAATAGAGTTGGTTTGTAGAGCTCTTCATTCCTGCATGTGTAACCCTTCTTAAAGTTCTGTGGGGTTATTTGCTTGTTTTGATATCTATTGATTAATCTTGCAAACCCAGTTTCATACAATGAGTCTTTTCTTATTCACAATTATATCACAGACAACATAAACAATTATAACGACCAAATGCTAAATTTGTATACCCAAGTCCCCAGCAGCAACACCTACACAGAAGTTGTGTGTAGAATTGCAACATCCAAATGTCCTTTTGAATTTCAAATGTTTTCCTCAACTGGGTTGGTTACCCATAACATAGACAAATCACCTTTGCATGCAAAGTAAAATCCTTAAATAAAATATCAATTCAATGGCATATACATGGATTCACGATGTGGACTGATCCCTCCAACACAAACATAGAGGAATTTTAACTAGACCAAGTTTTCAAGATCCTTAGTAGTCTAAGTAGCTACAGTTAGAGATGGGCATGAAACAATTTTTATATGTTTCATTATTCATTATTTGTTTTGTTATGTAATGAAACAAATAACAAACCGCCCCCACAAAGAAAAATGAAATGAAATGGAAATTTTCATTCCATTCCATTCCGTTTTTCATTTTCCCAATGCATTTCCTATGGGGAAAAACCATGCCCCCCCCCACGTGCTGGGTATGGGAAACCAGGGGATTTTAAAACTATTTTATCCCACCCAAAGTGCCAATAAGCTGTGGTGCAGGTTTGGGGTGGCAAAAAAAAGTTTTAAAATCCCCTCCATCAGGTGTGGGGGGGAAATAGGGGTTTTTAAACTTTTTTTGTTGCCCCAAGCCCGTGCTACAGCTGATTGGCGTTTGGAGCAGCAAAAAAGGGAAAAAAGAAAATGTTTTAAAATTCTTCCTTTCCCCCCACCCCATCGGATGGGGGGAAAGGAAGGGTTTTAAACCATTTTGTCTACCCCAAGCCTGAGCTACAGCTGATTGGCATTTGGGGTAGGAAAAAAAAGAAAAAAGAAAAATGTTTTAAAATTCCTCCTTTCCCCCCACCCCATCGGATGGGGGGAAAGGAAGGGTTTTAAACCATTTTTGGCTACCCCAAGCCTGAGCTACAGCTGATTGGCATTTGGGGTAGAAAAAAAAGAAAAAAGAAAAATGTTTTAAAATTCCTCCTTTCCCCCCACCCCATCAGATGGGGGGGAAGGAGGGGTTTTAAACAATTTTTTGACTACCCCAAGCCCGAGCTACAGCTGATTGGCGTTTGGGGCAGCAAAAAAAGAAAAAAGAAAAATGTTTTAAAATTCCTCCTTTTTCCCCACCCCATCGGATGGGGGGAAAGTAAGGGTTTTAAACCATTTTTTTTGGCTACCCCAAGCCCGAGCTACGAGCTACAGCTGATTGGTGCTTGGGGCAGCAAACATGTTTACAAATCCTGCCTTTTCACGCCAATCAAATTACGCAAGCACCATAGACACACAGTACACTAAAAATGAAACAAAATGAAAAATTAAACATTTTTTTTAAAAAAAATCATTTCAAATGAAACAAAACAAAAGGTAACTGAACAAAACGAGAATTTAAACAAAATGTTATTTTAGCATTTTGTGCCCATCTCTAGCTATAGCAGCTCTTCAGTTTTCCTGTTCTTTCTGATTCAAAAATCTACTCACAGCCCTGGTCTTTCTTAGACCCATCCCCTTGGGCTGAACTGGTATTTCATAGGAATTACACCTTTATATTGAATTTGAGAAGCCTTTTATTAATGGATGGTAGCAAAGAAAAATCCAGTCTTCCTACAAAGACAAGAAAAGAGAAAAATTAATCATTTTGAGTCTTAAAAAGCAAAGCAGCGGTAACTGTGTTGATACAAACAAAATTCAAAAACCCAGTGAATCACATCTTTATAGGCCACTTGAGCGGGCACAACAAAGTGTGCACAAGTATTAAAAAGGTGCATAGTTTCAAGAACATGATTGCTTCTTTTTACCATGGAAGATGGATAATGGAAAGACTGCTTGGTGACTCTGTTTCCACCAACCAAGAAGCCTGTGGGCCCAGACAGGGTGAACTTACTAAGGAGAGGACTATATCATCTAGGACAGTGATGGTGAACCTATGGCACGGGTGCCAAAGGTGGCACTCGGAGCCCTTTCTGTGGGCAGCCGACATTGCCCCTTCATAGCCACCTGTATACAGGTTAAAGTACTGTATTGTCACTTTGCAAAAATATCAGTGGGTTTTGAATTGCAGTTTGGGTACTCGGTCTCTAAAAGGTTCGCCATCACTGATCTAGGATGAAGGAACTGAAATAAAGTTCCAGCTGTCCATGGGGTAACCTAGGCTAAAACCCCTGTCTCACTTGGGAAGACCCATGTCTTTGTCCACAGCATCCATCCCTTCTCTCCTGAAGCCGTGGGCAGACTGGAAGCCCTTTAGGCCTTCCTCTCCATTGTCTCTTCACTGGTTTTCCTGCTTACTTTCAACATACTGTCTGGTGAAGAGGTGGTGTTCTATAAACCTGCACCTTTTTCGGGTGGGGGCGGCATTTGGTTTGGCCTATAAAGGTGTCAGTCACTCAATACAGAGTTCAGAATCGGAACTTCACAATTTCACATGAGTGCCCCATGCAGGCTTCTGAGGTTGAGTGTAAATGCAACCAAGAAGCCTGTAGGATGTTAAAGACATGTACATTTATTGTCAAATAAGCTATAATGCATTCATATGACAAGTTTCCTTTAGTTCACCTATTCCTGTGAAGCTGAGATGGAGATGTGCTTTCTACAGAAGAGCTTCAATTGAAGCATGTCCAGGAACATTTAGGATCCTGATACAAGCGAAAATGCTGCCGGAATGAAGAAGTTGGAGATATTATGTATTCAGACTAGGAAAGATGATGACATTTAGCCACATCTGGGTCTGGTGATGTGAATTAAAAGCTGAAAGAGTGTTACCCTATAAAAACTTAATTGTCCTATAATATGTGATCATACTTATTACAAGTTCAAAGCTGCAGCCTGTGAAACTAGGCGGTGCTTTAGAATTCTTTAATGCAGTAAAGCTGCATCTGTTTCCCACCCAGAGCTCTGACATATTGAAGCCTGAAGAAGGGAGATGAAACAATCAAGAAGAGTCCGTGTAGCTAGCAATTTGGGGGCCATATGCTTAAATGTTGTTTGTTTGTTTGTATTAAAAAAATCCCTCTCCACAATGAAGCCACAAAAAGAATGAAATAGGAGGAAAAGTGTTCTGCTTATATACCGCCCCATACCACTACAAGTAGTCTCTGGGCAGTTTACAATTTTTAATTACAGTGTGCAGGCTACACATTGCCCCCCCAGCGAGCTGGGTACTCATTTTACCGACCTCTGAAGGATGGAAGGCTGAGTGAACCTTGAGCCTGCTACCGGGGATTGAACCCAGGTCGTGAGCACAGTTTTACCTGCAGTACAGGCATTTAACCACTGCGCCACGAGGCTCTCCACGAGGAAGATGCAAATACCAGGACATAGAAAGGGTATGTGGAAAATTGAAACAGAACAACTATACAGTATATGGGTCTGCTCACCCCAACCGTACATGTCTGCCATGCCACAATGCAAAGTGCAGTGGGGATGTGTACATTGATCCACTATCGTCACTAGTGCAATACTCTTGGACAGGGGTGTCCAAACTTTTTGCAAGGAGGGCCAGATTTGGTGAGGTGAAAATCTGTGGGGGCCGACCAGCTGCATTTGGCCCCCGGGCCAGACTTTGGACAAGCTTCTAGGATATGCAAGGAAGCGGGGAGGATGCTGTAACAACACAGCTGGGGGCAGGTAGGCTGGGCAGGTGGCTGGGGGGGATGCACAGAGGCAGGGAGGGCAGGCAAACAGTAAAACTGCAAGCTGAGGTCTCTATCCGGTAAGGGGAGGGGCCAGCTTGTGGGGATGTATGACAGGCTGAGCTGGTGGGAAGAAGAGGCTGTGGGCCGCTCAGAATTTGAAAATGGGCCACATTTGGCCCCCGGGCCTGACTTTGGACATGCCTGCTCTTGGAACATAGAAATCTAACTTATTTTCCCTTCTAGGCCAAGGTCCATTTCCATCTTTATAGCTGGGGCTGTGCATGTATCTTGGCACACACACATGCGAATGCGCGCATGCATGCACACACACACACAGAGGGGGTCTTCAGGATTGCTGGAAGAAAGGTTAAATTTCATCCCCACCATAACAACCCAGCTTTGGTGCTGTTTCAGGAATGGAAATTTAAGAAATCCACACACTCCCCAAAGTCATAACAGGCATCACTGTTACTGCAGCTGGCTTGGGGCCATCCTATAGCGTGACAATATAATTTGTAATCCTATAAATCTCAGAGTTACAAAGTTGAGGAAGGTAAACCTAAACCTAGTTTCCAATGCAGTCTTGTTATAAAAGTTTTGGACATGTCAGTTTATACTTCAGAAATACATTCAGCTGATAAAGTGAACAGATTTCAGAGGTAGGTGGGAAACACGTGATCTGCAGCCAGCTCCCTGCATTTTTTATGAAACTCCAAAAATATGTGCTAATTCATCTCTGTTTAATATGATGGTACTAGCAATCTTTTTTCATTTTCACTAGCCTTACCTGTGTTGGTTAAGCCTCAGGACCTTTTAGTTAGGAACAGTCATTCTTCCTGTTAAGATTACAGTGGACTTAATTCTTTGGGTAATCCATGGGGAGTTCAGCACAAGATCAAAGCGCATTCATTCATTCATTCATTCATTCATTCATTCATCCATCCATCCTTCTTTCTTTGTTTCTTTCTCTCTCTCTTTCTTTCTCTCTTTCTTTCTTTCTGCTTTTTCATGAGGAAGAGGTGATGATAAAGCGGGTGAGCTGGGTGATTTCTTGGGGTTTCTCCTTTCCCCTCTCTATTAAATGCATGGCTGGGGTAGAGAAAATAGGATTATTGTTAACTAGGGAAGGGGTCAAGAACATAGCAGAGAATTGAATAGATATGCCAAAAGAGAAGCTCATGTTTTACTCTGCATCTGAAACAGACAGTTGCTCTAATATTTAGTTTGATTATGCTTTTATTCAGAAATTGCACTTTTAGAACATGATATTACCAAACACATCTACGAGATCAAAATCAACACTCAATGTAGCTAGACCGTTTGGAATCTGCCAGTGAAAATTTATCCTGTGGTGCAGTTTTTTAAACACCTCATTTGTTATATTACATTGGCATTAGAGGTGGACACTTTGTGGACTGACTGGGCACAGGGAGGAGGAGAGGTGGGCCTCCACAGCACCTGTGGTGCCAGAAGTTTGGCTCCATATAAATTTGAATGAAGTACAACGTCCCCAGCTCTAGTTGGCACATTTCAGTCATAAACAAAAGGTTTGGTTACCAAACGAGTAGCAGTATTAATCTGTGCAAGTTTATCAGACAAAGAAACAAAGCAAAGCACGAGACAAAAACATTGATCCACAGAAGCTCACATTGAAACACTTCCCCCTCTCTTTCTTTCTTTCTTTCTTTCTGTTTCTTTCCTGTTTTGTCTAATAAGAATTTTGGTTGTGGCATTTTGTTTTCTTTCATCAAGACTGTAATTTTCTTGAGGCAAAGGGTACAGTATCCCAAGCAATGGGAGGACTGTAAGAAAGTGGAATATTCACTCATTTTCTACATACAGTAACCCCCCCCCGCCGATCGTGGGGGTTAGGGACCCACCCCACCCGTGATCCATGAAAATCCGCGATATGCGGAAGCGGGTGGGGGCACCTGGGGGCGGGGGGTGATCGCAGAAGTCTTGGGGTGGCACGGCGGCAGCGGCAGGGGGATCTGACCTCCCTCTGCCGCCTGCCTGCGCTGCCCGAGACTTCTTGTCCGGGGCCGTCTCCATTCAAATGCATTGCCAATGCATTTCAATGGAGAAAATTTTCCCCATTAGAAAACATTGGCTCAATGCTTTCCAATGGGGAAAAATTGTCCATTGAAATCCATTGACAATGCATTTCAATGGAGATTGCGGCCGCCCCCCGCACGGCCCCAAGACTTCTCGGAGGGGCCCGGGGGGGTGGCGTGGAGTGACCCGATCACCCCCTGCACGGCTCTAAGGCTTTTCAGAGGGGCGGGGGCGGCACGGAGCGACCCAATGCCCCCCCGCCCCCCAGCGGTGCAGGTACTGTGATCCCGCGATGTAATGGGACCGTGGTACCTGAACCAAGAAATGGCGGGGGGTGACTGTACAATAGTACCTTGGCTTACAAGCATAATTCATTCTGGAAACATGCTCGTAAAACAAAATGCTCCTGTGTTCTGTGGCTGCTGTCTTTGCTATCACCCCCGGTTAACTCCTCACCTCGTTGACCGGAACAAAAATATTCTGAAATTGTTGCTCATCCTGCAAAAAGACCAGGGCACTTGTAAACTGAGGTATTATTGTAATGATCTCCCATGTGCACTACGTGGCATAAAGCAGTCCCTTGCTGCTGTCCTCCCCCTCCCCTCCCCACCGCTCCCCTCCCCGTGGAGCCTTCCTGTATATGGAGAGCTGTATGTCTATTAAGTCCAGAGTGACACATCTTTGGAGTTGAGAGCCCCACAATTCCTTCCCATGGGCAGGCTGGTTGAGATGTTAAGCATTTAAAGAAATCTGCAGGGACAAAATCCCCTACGTGTTAGCTCAAGGGCTGGTCTGGGTTACAACAAAGGAAGGATCCGAACTGAATGTTAAAAGTGTCTAGAATTTGTACTGAGCAAAATCTTGATGACCCCTGACAGATAGAAGTCCCATTTTTAGCCCTCCTGGGATACCAGATAAAAAACAATAATAATTCAAAATCAAATTTCCAACCTTTCTGCAATAACTATGACTAATGACCTACTTCGAAAAGAAAAGAAAAGAAAACCCAAGAGAGTCTAAAAATAGGATGTCGTGCCTGATTTTGTATGGTGCAATCTATTTTTAACATCTGCCCTGATGTCCTGGCCATTGGCTTTCTAGATTCTTTCCCATTTTGTGTTACATACATAGAGCACAGGGAGGAAGGGCCGTGCTGCTTCTGCTCCAACATTTGCCCTACCCTGAATGCTTGATTGGTGCTTAATTTACTGAACAGCAGCAGTGGGAAAGGGAAGAAAAGTTGCAGCCCTTTGTCCCATCACGGTCCATGTCTGAATTCTCCCCTCCCTGTGGCTGCTGTTTGCACAGATGGACAGGGAAGAAAACTGCCGTAGACTCCAGTTCAGGGTCTCGGCTGGGACAAACCATGACATGCACTCTGCAGATGCCAGAGCCCTGGCATCCTTTCATTCTGCCAACCCAGATTTCAGCCACCATCCTGGCTGGAGTTCAGTAGATGTAAAATAGCTCATTAATCTGGGATGTCCAAACTTCGGCCCTCCAGATATTTTGGACCACAACTCCCACAGTCCTTTGCCATTGGAAATACAGGCTTGGAATTCTGGGAGTTGTGGTCCAAAATATCAGGAGGGCCGAAGTTTGGACATGCCTGGCTGGTCTAGAGGTTGGGAGTTGGATTTCCACTCTGGTCGCTTTTACACGATCTCTAAAATCCGCTGACAACTTAAATTTGGACCAGAGATCGTGGGGTTTGTTCCTCTTCCCGTGTTCCCACTCTTCCGCACTCCATTGCTTCTGTCTGCAGTGAGGGGAGGGAGAAAAAAAGGGAGAAAAGAATGCAGGCTCACCTCCGCTCACTGTAGGGATTCCAGTCTCAAAGGGTTGGTGGGGACAAAAAAAAAAACAAAAGGCAAGGGGAGCCCGGCGTCCACAGCTTTACAATCCGCAGCAGAAGTTTTTTTACCTCCCAAGACCAGGTACTTCTAAAGTGCGCTGGAGCAGGCTTAGATGGGCGTAGTCGTACTTTATTTTGTTTAAAGTCTGCAGCTGATGGGAAAACAATTTTAAGCTCCACATCTGGGAGCCCTTTGCCTCGGATTTTAGGGGTCGTGTAAAAGCAGCATCTGTCTCCTTGAAAGGGGCCAGAACCGTTGGTACATAGAATCTCTTCCAGCTTTGCCATTCTGAGATTAATGTGAGCATAGGGGGCCAAAGTGTGCTTTACACTATGTCTTGATTGGTCCTAAGCACTTGTAACTGTATCCTGATGAACTATGACACTTAAAAGCATCTCTCTCCCTTATCCGAAGGCATCGATCAGGGCCAGATGACTTACGACGGCCAGCACTGGCACGCCACCGAGACTTGCTTTTGTTGCGCCCAGTGCAAGAAGTCTCTGCTCGGGCGACCGTTCCTGCCAAAGCAAGGGCAGATCTTCTGCTCCAGAGCCTGCAGTGTGGGCGACGACCCAAACGGCTCAGATTCATCCGACTCCGCCTTCCAAAGTGCCAGGGCCAAAGAATCGCGCCGCAGCGCCAAGATTGGCAAGAACAGGAACAAAGGAGAAGAGAACGCCACCAGCCCGAATAGCCAGCTGCAGGTGACCTCAAGCAGGCTTTCGACTGATGTGGATCCGCTCTCCTTGCAGATGGACTTGCTCAGCTTATCCAGCCAAACCCCAAGTCTGAACAGGGACCACATCTGGAGGAGCAGAGATGAACTCTATCACTACGGGAACAAAATGGACCCAAGTCAGTCGCAAAACCCTCTCCAGTTGCTCAGCCAGTGCAACATAAGGACTTCCTACAACCCAGGGCAGAGCCCAAGTGCCCAGCAGGAGATGTGGGGTAAACATTTCAGCAACCCAAAGAGGAGTTCCTCACTGGCGATGAAAGGACGCAGTGGCAGCTTCATCCAGGAATGCCGAGAAGATTATTACTCAGGAAGGCTACCATCGCAGGAGAGTTACAGTGACGTGTCTAACCAGAGCTTTGGTGAATCCAGAGGGAGTTACAAGGTCTCCAAGTATGACCAGGATGAAGATGGCAGTATGTCTTCACAGCATTGCCGAACCCGGCATCCTATTAGCGCACTGAAATTCACCGAGGAGTTGACACCCACGGAGCAGACGCCGAGGGGTTCCATGGAGTCTCTTGCTCTTTCCAATGCCACAGGTAGGCTGCTTTTCCAGAATGTATTGCTGTATGAGAGGTGCATGTGTAGAGTGTGTGTGTGTGTGTGAAATTCCAGGTAGGAATAGTTGCCTAGAGCTGGTATGGCTCAGTGGGTTGGAGCACCTGGCTGCAGAGGCAAACGGTGGGACTTTGAATTACCTTTATGCTTCCAAGGAGGGGAGCTGCTGGCCAAGGTCACTGGAGTGTTTGTGGTTCATGGGGTTACAGACCTTGCTCTCTGTCAAACCTTAGGCATGCTGTCCAGTCCAAAGCACTATGAGGAGGGTTCTGAATACTTTATGCCTAGAAGTTCCTGAGAGGGCCGCCATTAAATCAGAAACAACTTGGTGGCTCAGAGTTATAGTTATGTTGTTGTTTTTTTGTCTTAACTTTTTCTGCTGCCAAGAGAGGAGCCCTAAAGGTGGACAAAATATGAGTGGGAATGATGTCCATTATAGAGTAAAATACTATTGCAATTATGGAGTAATGTGACAAACAAAAACAACACTCGTTGATTTAGACTTCAGCAAGGGGTAGATTACACATTCTGGGATGTATTGCAAGCTAAGCTCCCGGCCAAATGGATAAATAGACCCTTTGTAGACTAATAATGTTGAAACTATCATCTGAAGGGTACAAACGTTCTAGGAGCTGTCAGCCTGTTCTGTATCTCCAGCTGCCAGGGAATAACTCGATGTTTAGCTTAGGGGATGAAATCTGTTTGTTCTGATGCCTTTAGCTTTTTGGGATGGAACAGGTGAATGTGAAATGAAATGAACTACTCCGTAGCCTCTCTTTCTCTTCTCTGCTTCTATGTTTCCAATTTCATTTCTTATTGATTGAGGCCCAGGCATGAAGCGAAAGCCATGTTCATTACGTACTGTGGAAGCCACAACCTGCTGTGTGTGTTGGATGGACCGGAGTAGGGAGGCTCAACTAAAGGGGGCTGATTTTTCAAGTGTGATTTGGCTTTCTGAGAATTTCTGTGGTTTCCCAGTAACTTGACGGTGCTAAGTGGATGTCTCTAGGATCAGAGCCTTGCCTTGCCTTGCTTGCATATGCATATATATATAAATACACACACACACACACACACACACACACACACACACACACACACACACACACACACACACACACACACACACACACACAGCGGTACCTTGTATAAAGGAATTAATTCATTCCCAATGAAATTATGTTAAGCAATTTTTCCTTTGTACAATTTTCCCATAGGAATGCATTGAAAATGGAGTAATCCTTAATCACGACCATTTTTATGTTGTACAGATTCACCCCTCCAGAATTTTTTATGTTGTACAGATTTTATGTTATACAAACCATTTGTTGTACAAGGGTCCACACTGTGCTCGTGATCTGGAGTCCAACTCATTTTATTTTATTTTATTTTATTTTATTTTATTTTATTCAAGAGCTGTCCCCTGTACACTTTGTGGTCTCAAACAGCCCCACACTTTTTGCTTTCCTCTCATTTTTGGCTTTCCTACCCTGGGACGAGCAAGAGTGTGGTGCGAAGAGCCAGCTCTCAGGGGAATCATTTATGAGAGGCTTCAGGGCACTGGGTCCTCCTGTGTCTCTTAAAATGGAGCTCTTTTGGCACTTGAATTCCAAAAGCAGCAAAAGACAGCCCTGCATGGAATGAGCTTCTAGTCCAGGCCTGCCCAAAGTCTGGCCCGGGGGCCAAATCCAGCCCTTCAGGCCATTCTGAGTGGCCCGCGGCTGGCTGGCCCGCCCCTCCCTCCCCCTCCTTCGCCCCATGTTTTTTTTTAAAAAAAAAATCTTCCGCCAGCACTGACACCACTGGGAAGCTTAAGGGCCTGGGTGGGCCGGCCGGCCGGTGAGCAGAAGCTTGTGGGGCTGGGTGGGCGGGCAAGGGGGTGGGCCACTACCACCAGCACCGCTGGGAAGCTTGTGGGGCTGGGTGCACACACAGGGGCAGGCTGCCGCCACCGGCATCACTGGGAACCTTGTGAAGCTAGGCACCCGCCTTCCTTCCTGTGGGTGGGGTTGCAAGGGGTCAGTGGGTGGGGCTTGCAGTGGGATGGCAGGGTCAGGGAGCAACCGGCCCCTGACACATTCTCAGCCACCAAATCTGGCCCTCCTTACAAAAAGTTTGGGCACCCCTGTTCTAGTCCAAAGTCAACAAAGAAATAAGACAATGGAGAAAAAGGAAGGGAAAATAACTGCTCGAGGCCCATGGGAGAATTCTTGTGATGGAACTGCTCTCTCTCTCCCCAACTCCACCCAAAAACAATAGCTCCAGACAGGGCTTTGGAGGACTGGGAAGCCCTCCTGGAACTGCTTTCCAGAGGTGCAAAGGGCGGTAGGAGGACAGGATGAGACTAAAGTTTCCAGCCAGTGATAGCCATCTGTACTCCATTCATGGCAGGGAGTGAATACAAGCCCATGTAGTTACAGATATATAAGATGGGAATTGAGGGCGAAGGTGTTAAATCTAATCTGGAAGGAAAAAAAGCTGTCCTTCCAGACAGGCAGTTTTGAGTTCTCTTTGTTCAAAAATAAAAAAAGACACTAGTGCATATCTCAGACATCTCTAATAGTGCTAATAAAACCGTTTCCATCCATTAAGGGGAGAAACAGGTCTGGTCGCTGTCGTCAGAGCTCTCTGCAGAGAGCTGTGTTGCACTGTGTTTAAAACTGGGAATGGTCGATATATCTTAAATGGCCATTTCGAAATATGCAAGATAAGGAACATACCATGGAACCCCTTATGGAGACCGTCTTCCTCTTGAAATGACACTTTAACAAGGAAGGCACAGAACAGACAAAAGGCGTGCAATCAAGTGGAAAAACAAGAGAGACTTGCCTTTCCCTGCTAGCTTGCCATACACTTATTTTTATATTTATCCTATGTTTATTTTTATGCTTGGAATAAAGTGGCTTTGCCAGCAGCCCAGGGTAAGGTGCACAGTACTCAGACACTGAACCTGTGCACTGGACCTGTGCACATCTCTCCTCCCCACCATGGAAATAAAATTAAATAACAACAAATAAATACAGCGTCCTTTATGAATGCCACAGCCACTGGCATACGTAACGATTGTTGTCTGCCTAATGAGAGTTTCTGCTGCACTTCTTGTCTGTCCTGCAGGACGGACCGGTGTATACTCTTCCCTTAGTTCTCTTGTAACCATGACGATTAACTGTAGACACATGCAGACATTTCTGGCACTATTTGGCATCTCCTGACATGAATAGAACAATCCCTTTTCCTGGGCTCTTTGCCTTTCCCTTCTTACACTGATAATTTGTGGCTCGTTGTAGATCTCATGGTCAGATGAGGTTGTAATGTGGGCCTTGCACTCTGATCCATAATAAATTCTTCAGACAGCCTCCCTTTTAGGATTCAGAAAGCTAGGAAATGGCCCCGTGTCCCTGCAGTGTTGTTGCCCCTGTGGCCAGTAGGAGACGAGATGGCAAGTTTTACATAGCAAAGGGCAGCCTGAATGTCAACAACAGCAATAGCGGCGGTCAAGATGGTCTACCGAATACCCTCTTCTGCTCACTGCCATTCACAAGTGACACACCACCCAAGGAAAATCCCAGAAATAGGCTCCTTGTTTCGTCAATTAACCAATTCTCACCCAGGCAAGCAATTGTTTTTCAACAACTGTGAAAGGTCATTCAGTTTCAAAGTTATACATATTTGTTGGGGACCCAGATACCATTTTTCAAAGCAAAAAGGTGGCTTCAAGCAGTGATGGCAAACCTTCTAGAGACCGAGTGCCCAAACGGTGGTTCAAAACCCACTTATTTTTTGCAAAGTGCCAGTACGACAATTTAAGCTGAATACAGTGGTGCCCCGGGTTACAAATGCTTTGGGTGCTACCCTTCGGGAAAGCGAGGATCGAAGAGCAGGGGTGCCAGCCTTTAGGAAAGTGAGGATCGAAGAGCAGGTTTTTTAATTTGCCATGGCAGCAGCACCCTCGCTGTGGCTGCGGGAAATTAAAAAGAAAAACTGCTCTGCAATCCTCGCTTTCCCGAAGGGGCTACACTTCAGGAAAGTGGGGACCAAAGAACAGGGGTGCTCTAGGCAATAGACAGCCAGAAGTTAAATGTTGAACAACTCCCAGAAACCCCTTGTGAGAACAGCGTGTGGTGGAGGATTGATTTACTAGTTGCAGTCCAAGAAGCCTCTATTAATCAGCCATCTTTTTCGGGCAATTCTTTTGCAGAATATTGACAGCCAGCAGTTAAATGTTGAACATAAGGGATCAACCAGGTGCCACGAGAATGCCATTTGTGTGTTAAGGTGGGAGATTGATTTACTATGCTGGGGCACTGAAGCCTTGATATTAATTTTCAGCCATCTTTTTCAACACCGCAATTCTTTTGCAGAATATTGTAGGACTGGACAACTGAGGTGTAATCAACACAGCTTGCTAAGGGAAACAATCAACCCATTCTTATGACCCGAGGAAAATGCCATTTGTGGGTGTAAAGTAAGGAGCTTGTTTGTGTACTCTGGGGCACTGTGGGCCTTGTTGTTGACAAACCCATCCTCCTTCAACACCGTCTGTGCCATATGGAGATGATTGTGATTATCATGGCTGTATTTGGATGCAATTGTTGATTACTGAATAATAATTGAAAACCAGATGTTGATGTGAGTGCCAGCTGTGCTACCCAGAGTAGCTGTGGGGGATTCCTCCTGAGACATGATCTCCATGAATTCAAAACTCTTTTAACTACTTGAACTTAGATGTATTAAAGTAGGGAAACACGGTACAAAGTAAGAGTAGGTGCCAGTGGCATTCCACTCCCACAGTCTACAAAAGGACTGAGTAGCCTCCAGTAGCCGCCGCCACCCTGTCCAGTCTCTTTCCCATCCTGCATTTTTGCTATTGAGGGTCAAACAGCTTATAGTCTGCTTGTGGAGTCAGGTCTACAAAATGCTAGCTGCTCACCCGTGAGGGAGGTCCTTAGTCCTTCCGGTTGTCATCTCTGGTGTTCCTTTTGGCACTTTGTGAAGGACAGAATAGATCAATATGAATTTACATACCAGATAGAGGGCAATTTATAGGCCAGTGATCACAATGTCGGATAAGATACTGAATCAACAAGACTCCAGACAGTGAGTCATGGGTTGAAAAAATGTGCATTAAAATTTTATATGAGGTAACTTACTCCTGATTGGTTAATGTTGGTACTGTATATGTGATTAGATGAGGAAAATGTTATTTATCTTTGGGACTTTAGACGTAAACTGAGAGAGGCTATTTCATTTTGTTGCTTGATGTCTATAGTGTATACTGCATATTTAATGACTGCTGAGACATTTTGTCTGAGAGATTGATGTATATATGTAAATAGACTTAGAAAGAGACCATTCTGAGACTGGGGATTATTCCTCAATGAGGATTAGCATTCTGAAATCTTGCACCCTAGCTCTGTGTTGTTGCTTTTTACTGAACCACCTATCATGTGCTATGTTGCATACTTAATTTAACACACCTTGAGTGCCTTCACTGAGCAAAGGTGGAGGAGCATGGGTGCCCCACTGGATGCCAGGGTCTCCAAAGAGCTTGTGTTGTGGTGAACTGGGGATAGGAGCTCCTCTGCCTCATCTTCTCATTTTGGCCACTGGGACCTCCATCTTGACATCTCTCCAACAGTTCTGCATGTACATATAGCCTATGTCCCTGGTTGGCAGAGAAGACAGAGTCTAGCTCCTCTTCAGCCTTAGCCTCAATCCTCCAAGCCTGTTGAATCTTCTACATGGGACTTATTGTCCTCTTCCTCCTTCTCCTCTTTTAATCCCTAATATTTCTTTCTGGGTCACAGCCCCAGTTCCTCATCAAGGTGGCCCATGTCATCTCCCTCCTCCTCTCTACCAACAGACTTCTCTCCTGTATTTGCCCCCTCTTGGGGCCTGGGAGGTGGGTTCTCTGTGGGGCCTCTAGGGGGTATGGGAAAATGGTGAAAAGACCACCAGGAGCTCTGGGAGCAACCTTCACAACATGAGAAGATGGAATCAGACTAGATTCTATTTAGAGTGCTGTGTGTTGGACAGACATTCCCTACTCCAAGGTCAGCTATTAGCAAGAGTGAGGTGGTCACCTTAAGCAGCTGAGTACTTGGGCTCTGGCAGTTTGTTTACATTGACAGAGAGAGAGAGAGAGAGAGAGAGAGAGAGAGAGAGAGAGAGAGAGGGAGAGGTAAATGTGAGAAGATGGTTTGGCCATATAAGTCAGGGGTCCTCAAACTTTTTAAACAGGGGGGCAGTTCACTGTCCCTCAGATACTGTAGAGGGCCAGACTATACAGTGATACCTTTACTTGCAGTTGCTTCGACAACCAAATTATTCCACTTAGGAATGCTGCTCTCTGCTCCGCACGACAGATGACTTTGGCCTATCAAAGTCAGCTGTTTTGTGGAGCAGAGAGCAGTGTTCTCTGCCCATCGCTGCCACCAACTCCTCTTCCTTGGTTGCTTCAATCTCTGCAAAAGAAATTGAAGCAACCAAGAAGGAGGAAGAGGTGGCCATCATGCTCTTCCTTCTTCCACCACTACCAGAATGGAGCTTTGCTTCCGGCAGTGGCTCTCCTGGGCCCCACCGGCCACTGTGGCAGGCCCAAATGCCAGGCAGCCTTTCGGATCACCCCCACCACCCCTCCCACCACTGATTGGGTTGATAAACCAGAGGTGGCGGGAGCGATCTTAGCCTGCCACGGCTGCTTCCAATGCAGGCCACTTGGCATCTCCGGCTCCTTCTTTTCCCCTCCCACTCTCCTCTCTTCTCACCCCTCCTACCTTTCCTTCCTTCCTTCCTGTTCACACTCTCTCACCTGTTGCCCAGGGCTCCTTCGCTGTTTCTTCTGCTGCCTCCACCTCCAGCTGGGCCTCCCAATTTGAACTGCTCTGCTTGGCTTAAGGGCTGATCATCTGGGTGGTGGTGGGAGCGGGAAGCGCACCAGGCTCTCCCAGTTTAAACTGCCCCACTGAGCTGAAGGCACACCAGTGATCTGGGCAGCGGGGAAGGGGTAAGTGGGTGCCCCTCAGCTGAATGAAGCAGTAGCAGAGGCTGGCTCGCTTGCTTGCCTTCAAAGTAAGGTGAGGGTGTGCAGGGGTGTGTGTGCTGTAGTTGCTCCCGCGGGCCGGATTCAGGACCCTAGAGGGCTGTATCCGGCCCCCAGGCCTTAGTTTGAGGATCCCTGGTATAAGTGTCATGCCTGAAGCATAAAGTGGTACACTAGATAGTTGCATACTATTTGCATGTAATCTGCTGTTTGTGGAGCCTCATTCTTCTTCTGAATGCCAGGCTTCTCCTAGGACAGTGACACAATGTTTTGTCTCATCTCCAAATGTCCTGGCACTTCTAGCGTCACTATGACAATCCTCATGTGTCAAATTCCATTGATCATCTCCCTTTGATTTGCCTCCCAAACAGAATTCTTATGTTGTATGAGTGGGATCAATTCAAAACAATTCCATCCACATTCTTTCTCCTTGCACTTTTAAGATGAATCAATACCAATTGCACAGAAACGGATGGATTTCATGTCCTGAGAGACTGAGAAATTATCATAACTGCAGGCAGTTGTAATTCAGAAATGAACAAGAAAAAGAAAATGCACCAATATTTGAAAGTAGCTTCATCTGTCCAAATCTCTTTCTTTGATATTTTGCAGTTTCTTAAAACCTTTATAAATTCTTATGAAATAAGGAATATTGTCAGTAGCCTTTGAATTATCTTTCTAAAATCAAAAGGAAGTAAATAACCCCAAACCCTTGAAATGAAAAACAAGTTATAGATAGCTAGATTTTGAGCCCCTTGGTGTAGAGACCCACCATCTGATTCTTTGTAAACTGCAATGTACGTCAGCAGCAATAAGTAAAGGACAGTAATAAGTTGTACCCAATGGCAGTCACTTCCAAAGACATCTTTTCTGTAGCCACCCTACAACAGCCCAGTCCATGTAAACTCTGTGGAACTGCTCTAGATGGGGCTCAGTTCTCCTGAAAATCGTCCCCCTCCTCGTTTTGCTAAGGATGGGAGTACACTTTACAGGGTTGATTCACTCCCTGTATTATGTTTGAAATTGCAGCCAGTGTTTGCACAAGAGTGTGGACTGATTCAGGAATTCACAATTTATACTGGATGCAGTGTGATTCACATTCGAGTCCACTGCCCCCCTTCTATCCTTCTGTCCTCTGGTTCTGCCTCTGCTGATCCTTCATTCCTTTGGTCCCACCTCTGCTGATCTGACAGGGAACTGACAGGGGGCATTAGTATGGGAAATGATGACTGACGACATGACCCAGCAATAAGGTGATAGAGCCATCTAACGCTAATCTCATCATATATGTAATAATTATTTTTTAAAAAAAGAAAGAGAGAGAGGATGATCAAGGGAGAGGAAATAATGTGGTAACATGTCTCCTTGGCCTGTACATCATGCCTCAACTGCCCATACCTCCTTACAAAAACATCACAACTAACCACACATGGAAAATGTTCTGTTCAAATGTCCTGCCTTGGAAAAACTGGAAGCTCTGCAGTGACAGAGGAAAGAAAAACTTGGGGAGCAAAAAGGACTGGACTGATTCAAAGTGGGCTTCACATCATTAGGTCAGTAGAAAATATTTTGGATTCACCAAATTTATGAGTGGAGCAAATCCTGTGGTATTTGACCATGTTGCTGCAAACCTAAATAAAAACAAGAGTGACCACATCAGCTGTAAATACTACTACTGTGTTACTCCTATTTTCCATGAATTGTATAATTTGGATAATAACAAATTATAACAAATAACAAAGCACTTGATCCATTTTTAATTATGTTCGTTAGTTACCGTGAGTTCTGAAGAGGGAACAAGATTGGAAATCCACGTTAATCAACAAAATTAATCAGTCGACAGATTAACTACCTGCTCTTGCCACTTTTGAAGATATATTGTAGTGGTGCATGCTAAGTTTTGGTCTGTACAAGGATATTTGGGATGCATGTGCAGATCTATAGGCATGAACCATTGTTGATTTGATGCCTCATTGGTTCACCAAGGACTGATTGTGGGCGAAAAGACTCCTCCCATACTGTTCTTCTTTATCTTTCATGTAGTGTTTCTTTTTACCCTTCCTTCCTTCCTTCCTTCCATCCTTCCTTCCTTCCTTCCTTCCTTCCTTCCTTCCTTCCTTTTCCTTCCTTCCTTCCATTTTATCCCTCCCATCTGGCTGAAGGCCACTGTGGGCAGCTAACAATCCACCAAACCAAAATGCAACAAATACAAAAATAACTTTAAAAATCACAGATTAAAACAAAAAATAAATTGGCCAATTAACAACACTTATAACTTCCAAATACATTTTCCCTTAAGTTTTTCTCCCCCCCCCTTTTTTTTACTGGTTTTTTCTCCTTTGTTTCTTTGTACATATGTGAATGTATCCAGCTACAATGACCTGTTACATATTAATAAAATGTATAATTAGTTAATTAATTAATAAATAAAATGTATAATTAATTAATTAATTAATTAATAAAATAATGTATAATTAATTAATAAAATGTATAATTAATTAATAAAATTAATAAAATGTACCTTTTTTAAAAAAAAGAGGAAATTGCACAGAAATTGTTCAATCAATCAATCACAAATCCATAGCAAACTGGTGTACTTCATTCCCCAATGTGCTGCCACTAGTCATACACTTGGCACTTCTGCCTACCAGTGGGCAATCCCAGCCCAACTTTCTGAAAAGGAATGTGATTTGCTTGCTTGCAGCTCTAGCTGGCAGGCACTGGGATGGTGGCAGCCGAGTCCCCCTCTGTCATTGCAGCAATCTTTAAATTTAACATGACGTCACTGTTTTCATTTTTAAATATTTGAACGTTTAGTGGGTTTGTAAAAATGCATATGAAAAATAGTGAATTACCCATTAATATCATTTATTTACTTTTCAAATCCAGTGGGTGACATTGTTTCCCATGAACTCACAGAAGCACACTAATTTAATAGAAACTCATTCTCACATAATATCCAAGCGATATTATGTCTATAGCTTTTCTGATCCAACTCCTTGTATACAAGGCAGTGCTTTTAGAAAGTACAGTATACCCAAATAACTGGCACGGAGATATCCATTATCTGGAGAAGGCTTTTTTGATTGAAAAAATTGTTGTGAAACCTACTGTCCTTTCTCCTAAAAAGAGTAAGAAAGGGGTACAAGATAGAACAGCTCTAATGAGCAAATAGGGCAGATGCCTGAAAAATTAAAATGTGTATAAAATGAGAAAATTGGTTTGAATGAGGAATATCACACGGCATAGCAGAACTGTTTAAACAGGTTTTCTGAATGTCAGTATATGCTGTGTATGACAATTTTCATCTTCCATCCTGCAAAATAAAACCCTGACTACTGAATAACCCCAGTACAATGGTAGAAAATAACCTTAGAACTGCAGAGCTGGAGGGGACCTTAGGGATTTTGGAGTACAGTCCCTGTCAAGGAGGCTCAGTGAAGAATCAAACTCCTAACCTTCCTAATGCTGCGACCCTTTTACTACAGTTCATCGTGTGGTGGTGACCCCTTGCCCTCCTTGGAAATGGCCATAGGCCCTCTTTGGCAGGCCACTGCGGCAGGTGCCATAGAGAACTTCCCCCTCTGCAGGCACCCTCAGCCAATCACAGCCTCCAGTGCCATTGACTGACATCCCCTCCAACCTATCAAGCTGTAACTCACTCTCTCCGCTTCCTCCCCCCCCTCCTCCAGACCCAAATCGTTTGTGCCTTTTTCTTCACTGGCTCATGGCGCCCCTTGTGAAATGGTCATTAGACACCCCCCCCAAAAAGGGGTCCCGACCCCCAGGTTGAGAACCACTGTCTTAACCTCTGGCTCCACAGCCAGAGACCTAAACTGCAGAGCCATCCAGCAGAGGGAATCATTTTGTTTCAAAGAATGAATAATTTTGTTCACATTAGGTGATACCTCAAATATATTTACTATATATGAGACGTATCAGCTTCTTGAGCCATGGACTGCTGGTTCAGTTCACCATTAAAAAGGAAAAGGAGTAATTTTAAGCATGTGCCAGGCAAGGCCTGTGCAAATGCAACATGCAGTCGTAGATTTGAGGGCCTTGAAAGCTAGCTTTGCCAGAGTAGGAAGAAGGCTAAAAACATTTTTTAGGACTTGAATTTTTAAAAAAATAAGAATTCCAAGACAGTGTAACTGAAAAGGGTATTTTATGTCTCATGAAGAGGCACTTTCGACATCTAGTTTAGCAATGTGCATTTATTCCAGAAACATTGTGATACATCTGCTGTAATACAAAATAGTGATCACTGAAATGCAGAACTATTGCATAAACAGTTTGATTAAAAATAATGATGTGCTGACATGTCAGTTCTGACTAATGGCAAACCTACCCATCATTTAGAATAATGAATAATTATATAAAATAAATGTGTGGATATATGATAAACAGTTGTACTATATAAACTAGGAATTCTGAAATGATCTTTATCACAATATCCCTCAGGCATAAATCCCCTGCAAGCTTATCAGCTTGTGTAAATTAAAGATAGTTTCTTGATTTAGACATCTTCTTGGCCCTGTACATTGGTTACAGAACTGGTGCCCTCCAACTTTTAATTTGGACTGTGGTCTTCCATTCCATGTGTTTTTCCTTCTTTTTTATAGCAGCCAGCTCGTAATTTCCTTTATTTAACTAAAAAAACAGATTTTTGATATGACCCAGTTTTGTGGAAAAAAATAAATGTAAAAGCTGACAGTCAAAAAATTAGCTTTTTCTGAATTGTCTAACTAGGTCATTCGCAGTGCTGTTGGGAAAAATTGGGAAATGTTCAGTATACAATACAGCTGGACTTACATGTGCATGTGCATATGACTGGAAGATTTGGTTTGGAATACAAATCAGCTTTTTTAGATATTTGTCTTGTATTCCAGCCATGTTTTTCCGTGGAAAGTAAGGAGTATTTATATCCAGAAATTTAATTTAGGCAGACGGCTCCACACAGAGAGAGAAACTGGATCACCTTACATGCCCACACAGGCTAAACCCTGGCCAAGGTACCAGCTTGGAGGCCTCTTTGAAGGCCTCAAATGGGGACCCATGTTCACTGTTTGCAGTTCTTCAGTCAGAAACCTACAGATAGTACTGCAAAAGCCAGCTCATCAAGCAGGGTGTTTGCAGGAGAAGAAAATGCATTGCTTTCAGCCAGAGCTCTATAGCAACACAGGAAGCTTTCTCATACTGATTTAGACCATTAATCTATGCTGCCCAATATTTTTCCAGCGTCTCTTCCCTGGCTCTTCTTGCAAGAACCCTGGGTATGCCTGATGCTCCACCATCCAAGGACTAGCCAGACCTGGATTGACTTGGCCTCTAATCGGACAAAATGGCGATGGACAGGGGAGGATTGTGGTACTTAGTGAAAGTAGTATCTCATGTCCCATATCCATAGGGCTGGGCTAGAGTTACAAGCTGAAGGTTTGCATTATAAGCTCCAACAATGACTACTGCACTTCTGCTCATGGGCCCTGAGCTGCTTCAGAAGCAGCTCCCATGCAGTTACCTGCCTGAGCAGCAGCCTAGATGAAGAAAGCCTTTGTGTCCCTCCCCTTTGGTCCATCTGCTGGTCCTTTGAGAGAAATGCCACGTAAGTGGTACCCCGACATATGACGACCCCGACAACCGAGAATCCCGACTTACGAGCGGGCTTCCATTGTCTTCCCCTCCACCGCTTTATGATCAAGATAGGGTTCTCCCCTGAGTAACAATGGTTCATTGGGATGAAGAAGTGTCGGGTTGTTTAAAATGACTTTTATTCACCATGGCAAGCACTTTTAGCTACACTTGCCTCAGTGGCTAAAAGTCATTTTAAACATTGCACGCTGCTCCCCGCGCCCTGCCGGGGGTGGGGGTTCAGGAAAAGTGCCACGTGATGTTTAAAATGACTTTTAGCCACAGAGGCAAGTGTAGCTAAAAGTCATTTTAAACATTGCACTCTGCTTCTCCTGACACACACCCCGGGCGTGGAGGAAAGGCGCACTATGTTTAAAATGACTTTAAGCAACTGAGCCAAGTGCTTGGCTCAGTTGCTTAAAGTCATTTTAAACGAACTTCCACTTCTCCTAGCAGGCATCTGATGGGAGGAGGGGGAGAAGGGGCAGTCAGTTTAAAATGCCTTTAACCAACTGAGCCAAGCGCTTAAAGACATTTTTCAACAACCCACTGTTCCCCCCCCCAACGCGCCCAATGTGGGGGAAGCCACAGGTCATTTAAAGCAGTTTCCCATAGGAATGCATTAAAATCCATCCCTCCAGAACAGATTAATTGACTTTCAGTGCATTCCTATGGGAGACCCCTCCCTGACTTATGAGCTAATCAAGTTACGAACAGAATGGATCAATTTTGTAAGTCGAGGTATCACTGTACCTTGTGTGTATGGTGGCAGGGATAAGATTGATAGAAATACAGGTTGAAATTGTTTTAAGTTCTACCTCCTGCAGCCAGATGATGAGCATTTGTGTTACTGAGAATAAGAGAAATTTCAAAAATGGCAGCATTCCCCCCTCCTTTTTGCAGTCAAAAGAACAATAGATAAGATGGGACACTGATTGGTGAAAAATTATGAGTCATTGATTCAGAAGGGACGTTGAAAGTTGAATAGATTTATTTCACAGCCTGTCATTTTCATCCCTCTCATGATCTGTTGGATATCTTCCAACAGTCCACCACTTTTCTACTATTCCACTAAGTGTGGGTCCTTTACTAATTGTTAGCAGCAAAGCCACACACATTCTGTAGCTACAAGCAAACATTTTCATTACTAATCTTTTATGCTCTTATTGGCACTTTAAGTTGCCACAAATAACCCTAAAGTACCTTTATAGTATCTTTTACTATGTTGTTAATTGATTTTTCAATAGAAATTGCAAACATGTGTCTTCTTTCGTCCTATATAAAGAGAATGATGAACCACTTTGAGAATTTGTGTTGGAAAGGTGCATATAAAATTTAGTAACCTAAGTAAAAGAGCCTTCCTCAGCCTTGGCCTCTTACAGATGGATTTTAGATTATTTTGAGTTCTTTCCAGCCTTCAGACAATTCTTGATGAAACTCGGGTCAAAGCGCTGCAGGGACCGGCATGAAACTCATTTCTCTCTTCCTCTTTCAGGGTGGCTTGGCCTTGATTTTTATTTTTATTTTCGAAAGTATTTAGTGCAGAACCCCCCCTCCCCGGAACGAAAATGTCTGCAGCAAGTATTTTCACAAATCAGAAGCAGCTTGCAGTACTTATTTGGTTCAGAACAGATGTTTACACGCCCCTCAAGTGCCATTTGGAGACATATACTTTGCTCTGCAGACTGGACCAAGTTGATAAGTCAGATAGATAGCTTTCCGAAATTCTGGAATGGTTTTATGCCACCGCCTTCCTCATTGTGCTCAAGATGAATTTAAAAAGCCCTCTGTGCATATGGCCCTGCACATTCTCTTAAATCTTAGAAACACAAATTCTTTTCAGTAATTCATGATGATCACATATGTATAAACACAATTATGTGATTTTTATCTTGATGCAATTATAAGTTATAATTACAAAAATAGTTGGAGCATATTTAATCACATTGCTGAAAATGCTTAATATTGGTCTGGCACTTTGAAGGTATTATCTTATTTGAGAATATTTGGAATCCATGGGGTGTGACAGATAAAGCACTGAGTAGCAGAATCCATTTTATTCCTACAGAAGAGTGCCTGTGGTTTAAACCGGAGGAAAAGGCAAGCAACAGTTCTCGTGGCAAGAGCCTCGTGGTGCAGTGGTTAAATGCCTGTACTGCAGGTAAAACTGTGCTCACCACCAGGGGTTCAATCCCAGGTAGCAGGCTCTAGGTTGACTCAGCCTTCCATCCTTCCGAGGTCGGTAAAATAAGTATCCAGCTTGCTGGGGGGGCAATGTGTAGCCAGCACACTGTAATTAAAACTGTAAACTGTTCAGAGACTACTTGAAGTAGTATGGGGCAGTATATAAGCAGAACACTTTTATACTGTATAAGAAAACTTCTAGGTCATCCAGTCTGTGATGCAGACCTTGTGAGTAGGTGATATATTACTGCTCAATCAGTAATACCCAATCAGCTGTCTGGTGTTACTCTTGTACATCAGGTACAGACATATCAGTACATACAGTATGTACTGATGCAATGACTGCAGTATAAAACTTTTAAAAGTTATTACAGCCCATCTGGCTAGGAGATTCAGGGTATTGTATTCCCAAAATGGACCCAGCTGCCCTCCTGAAGATGCATTCACTGGCGTCTTTGCATAAAACCCTCCTGCTCTAGAGGTTTAAATTTGTATTCTAATTCAGAAATCCACAGCGATATAGATAAGACTTTGGAAGAAGGCAGGTCAATTCAAAGACACTAAAAGAGAAATGTGCGGTGAATCTAGCATCACAATCAGGAAGCAAGGCAGCTCTGAGAAGTCATTAGCAATGTGGTTCTAGTCGTTCCTCTTCGCCAGCTACAGGTCTGAATAATATTGCTGCCCTGTCTATAGATCTTCCCCCTAAGAGGATTGAATTAAAGATATTGCAACTAGAGATGGGTACAAAACAAAAAGTGACACAGTTTAATTGTTTCATAACGTAATGAAATGAAATGAAAGAAACCGTTTCGGCCTGAAGCAAACAGCTTTTGGGGCATTCAGTAACCAAACCGGGGATCCGCTGGATCTTGATTCAGGCAAAGTGGTGGAGTGAGTTCCAGCAGCTGGAGTAAAGATTTTGAAGTTCTCTGCTCTGCTCTCCTGTTGTTGTTGCCACTGCCATCCATCTGGTTTTGACAGCTCGAGCTGTCAAAAACAGCTGGGTGGCGGTGGTGATAATGGGAAAGCGGAGGTGAGGCGAAATTCAAAATCTGCTCCGCTCTCCCCCCTTCTTGCCTCCACCACAGACACCCAGCTGGTTTTGAGCTGGGCGCTGGTGGCGACAATGGGAGAGCGGAGCAGGTGGCACAAAATTCAAAACCCTGCTCCCCTCTCCCATTCTCGCCACTGCCACCCAGCTGGTTTTGACAGCTCAGGCTGTGGGGAGGGGGGACTGTGGCTTTACTCCAGCTAAAGCCATGGGCCCTCCTCCCCACAGCCCAAGCTGTCAAAACCAGCTGGGTGGTGGCAGCTTCTGAATCGTTTTGTTTCATTAAAAAAAAATCATTACTAACAAAATTACTAAAGAAATGAAATGAAACCCTCTTGCCCATCTCTAATTGCAACTGATTCCTCTGGCAGTGAGTACGTCCTTTGTTCAAATGCAACTTTGGGTTGAAAGAGGTAGGGAGGGGCATCTCCACCCTTTGAGAAGGAAGAGAAAATCCACCTATTTCACCAAAGCCTACCCTCGCCTGGATTTTACCATCAATCTTCCTCATCAGGCACCTAGTCCATAGCTACAGTCCATGTGGTGGTGAATCTTGCTGTTACTGGAGGGGATCTGAAACTGCCAAGCAGCTTCCAGACCAAAGACAAATGTTCCTCATTCCAAACATCATTCAAAAGACATTCAGAGTCCTCCCCCCCATACTGCAAGCTCACCCTAGTAAATGGGTTGGGTTGGGTTGCCGGGGGGAGGGGATGACAAAAGACAAGATTGCTGATAGTGGCTCCTTATTACTGTTTGGGAGCACTGGAAACAACATTTCCCATGCTGTGTGTGCACATGTACATATGTGTGTGGTAGGCACTTTGGATATTTTTGAATGGGCACCCCTGCCCAGTATGCTAAAGGAATCCCCCATTGGAAGGGGATAGGGCTCACCATGCCTATGCATAGATGCATATTTGAATGCTTCTTTCCCTACACAAATTGAGAGTCCTGGCTCTGAGGCCAATGGCCACAGCAGATCTTCTTCAGATGGAAAGCGACAGTCTGTGGCCATCGTGCCTGGCTCAGTTCCATGGAGCTGGCCATCGCCTTTGCTATTCCTCGCCTTCTGTCATGAAGAGAGAAAGGATCATGAGCATCTGTTTCATACAGAAGTTTTGAGAATGGGCTTCTCTTTGCCGGCATGTGCACATGTTGTGGAAGGATGCTTTGTCTCTCCCTTCAGCCCCCAAAGCATCAAAGGGTTTGGAGATGAAATGCAGCAAAATGCATTTCTTTCCTGAACTCAATACTCCGTTCACAGCCAGAAACACAGTATTTATTTATTTATTTATTTTTACAACTTATATGCCGCCCACTACCCAAAGGTCTCTGGGCGGCTTACAATCAAGGAATTAAAACAGTTAAAAACATCAAACAACAATAAATAATTAAAACAACAATAAAAACCTTATACTAAAACATCACACTAAAATTGCCATCAGAAGACCCACAATCTAAATTGTATCAATTAAAAAACTTCTGGAACAGGAAGGTTTTTACCTGGCGCCGAAATATCATCAGTGTTGGCGCCAGGCGAATCTCACTTGGGAGGGCATTCCATAGCTTGGGGGCAGCTGCCGAAAAGGCCCTGTTCCTACAAGCCATCCCTTTCACCTCCTTGAGGGATGGCTCTTTCAGGAGGGCCCCCTGGCTTGATCTTAATTGCCGGGTAGGTTCATATGGAAGGAGGCGGTCCTTCAGGTATTCAGGTCCTAAGCCATTTAGGGCTTTATATGTCAAAACAAGCACTTTGAATTGGGCTTGGTAACCAATGTAGGCTAAGAATCGGCGTGATGTGATCCCTAGCGGCCCCACCACTTACTAGCCGCTGCGATTCTGAACCAGTTGCAATCGCCGAACCGTCTTCAAAGGCAGCCCCATGTAGAGCGCATTGCACTAATCAATACGGGATTTACCAGTGCATGCTAACTGTTATGAGGCTCCGTTCATCCAGGTTTGATGGCTGGAGAAAGGCACCCCTGGCCACCGAGTCCACCTGGGCTTCTTAGACCAGGGTCCAGGAGCACCCCCAAGCTGCGGACCCTGTCCCTTAGGGGGAGTGCAACCCCGTGAACAGGGAAGTGTCCCTCTAACCTGTCTGGCGATAAGCACCCACTAACAGCACTTCCGTCTTGTCTGGATTGAGTTTCAATTTGTTAACCCTCATCCAGTCCATTATCTGGCCCAGACACGAGTTCAGCACAGAAACCGCCTCACCTGGCTTGGTGGAAAACGAGAGGTAGAGCTGAGTATCATCAGCATATTGCTGAGTCCTCAGCCCAAACCTCCTGATGACCTCTCCCAGTGGTTCCATGTAAATGTTGAACAGCATGGGAGACAGTATAGAGAGAACCCCATGACATAAATGCCACGCAGAGCAACTGTCCCCCAGCACCACCTTCTGGACACGGTCAGCCAGGAAGGAATGGAACCATCGAACATGCTTCCAACTCCCAACCTGGCCAGCCTATCAGAAGGACACCATGGTCGATGGTGTCGAGCCGCTGAGAGGTCCAGGAAAGGGTTGCACTCCCCTGTCTCTCTCCCGGCAGAGGTCATCATCATACAGGGCGACCAAGGCAGTCTCTGTTGAAACCAGATTGAAATGGATCCAGAAAATCCGTTTCATCCAGCAGTGCCTGGAGTTGCCCGGCCACCACCCGCTCCAACACCTTGCCCAAATAAGGGAGGTTCGCTACTGGACAGTAGTTAACCACCAGTAGATGGGCATGTTCTCCCTCCTTTCTCCCGTCTTCTCAATCTCTTTCATTCCCCCATACCCTAAAAGCAGGAGTCATCGGGATGCAGATCTCCAATCCTCTTTTCCCTCAAATCCTTTTTCTCTGCTATTTTGGATGGCTGGATGGGGGCCATGTTGGTCTGAAGAGGAGGAAGGACCTGAGAATCATTTCAGGACCTCACTCAATATCTGACATAACTGTGCATCCACATAAGGACCAAAAGAGGGAGAAAGAGATGAAGGCCTTCATCTCAGATCATCCGTAGAGACTAGGCAAAATTGAGGAGGAAGGAAAAACACATTTATTTTTCCATTGCAGAATGAAGCCAGTTTCTTCTCAGTGAGGAAAACAAAATGCTGTTCTTCCACTAAGATCAGATGTGGGCAGCCCGAGAGAAATTCCACTCCCTATCCTGCCTGTTCCAAAACACAGTGTCCAGAAAAATAGAGTAGTCATGCAACACTTTCACCCCCCCCCGCCTCATGCTGTGTGCCTGCCTTTCTGCTGTCTCTGCTGGGCTTTACAGATGAAGTGTTGAAATTTCTTAAAAGGCTTGCGCCCTTGAGTTCTTTGGGAAGAAAGGAATGCCTTGTTTTCCATTCTGGCAGGTCGATCAATGACAAAGTCAGAAGGCCAACCGGGAGAGAGAGAGGGTGCTCGCTGGCAGGCATGGGATGGCGCCCCAGCCTAATCCAACTCTCGAGGACACCTCAGTGGGCTTTTTTGCAGGAGTCCCAACTTGCATGGCTGAGACCTTAAGATCAGCTTGCCATACTTTTTGGGAAAGGACAATGTCCCCTTCTCCTTTTTCCTCGAAGCCAGTTTCTTTTTCTGGCATGGGAAAATTGTGGAGAGCCTCCTTCACCAATGTCCTGGGTCTCCTGTCCACTTATTCTCTGGCTTGTTGCTATTTAGTAGGGCTGTGCCAAATATCTTTTGGTTTCTGGCTGAGCTCAAAACAGCAGATTTAGTGGGGCAAAATGTCTTAAGAAGCAAGCAAACAAACAAACAACCTCCCCTCTGCTTGTTATAAATACTTGCCTTTTAAAGATTTCTACAGAGCTCCTCTTCCTGGACTGTTACCTTGAGAGGGTTTCTTTGGGGCTGCTGCTACATTTTCCTTCCTGGAATAGTCAAGTGGCTCCAGCCAGTCACTGTCAGGAAAGAGAGTTTCACTTTGCCATTTCACGATCAGATTTTTTAAAAAAAAGATTTGGTCCTGCTGGCTGGAGGATTCTGGGAGTTTAGGAAAAAAGCTTTACCAAGCTGGGATAACTGTGAGAAGGGAAAGGGCTCTCCCACTTTCATGGGAAGCACCCCTCTGTTTCCATCTCTGATGGATCTCATGTGGCAGGGCCCAATTTCTAGGGGAAACATCAAAGCGATACATAATAGGTTGCCAGATCTAAGCCGTAATGCAACCTAAGCCCCAGATCGTTAACTATGGGACTGAGCCTTGATGTTGACTATCCAAATGCAATAGAAATAAATTTTTCTGAAGCTCAGCCTGCAAAGTCAGTGCCAGTCAACTAGAAAGGAATACAGGGCCAAATTTAACTTGCTTTCTGCAGCACATCCCACAAACAAGGGCTATTAAAACCAGAAGGGTACTTTGCTTCTTTTTCTTTTTACAAGCTAGGAGAGGAATGTGTGATTATTCTTATAGATGTGGGTTTTGCTGAAGCAGCAATGGACTCCTGCCGGCACTAGAAAAGATCTCAGAAACTAAAAGAAGTAATTGGATAAAACTCATAGAAGAAATAAACATGTCAAGAAACATGCCTGGAGATTATTAAAGCGGTTTAACAACAGCCCATCCAAAGGGGCTGCTCATGCAAACATTTCACCAAATCAAATAGCCCAACAACTCATCTTTAAAAGAACATCGGACCTGGACATCACTGTAGGACATGAAGAGCGACTGAGATCAGTGACCTTACAAGACCATTCAGCTGAAGCAAACTGGAGGAGAGGAGGAGGACCACCCCATCGTATTTGTAGCTGTAAAAATGGCAAGGCAGCAGGCCTGGGTGACATTGGTATACAACAGGCAAAACATTTTGGCACAATTATGAAGAAATGATGCCTTAATTTCATTAATAGGTGTGTTGACCTTCTCAGGATTCCAAAAACATTGGGAAGAAGCACATGTGATTGCTGTTTTATTTGGCAAAAAAATTATAGTCTAAAAAAACTTCAAGCCCATTCCAGAACTCGGTCATCTTTATAAAGTCCTAGCAAAAAAAAATCCTTAACTGTCTTATGGAATGGTGGGACCACTCTTCATCCCACAACAGGTTTCCTTTACACCTGGAGAGAATTCTAGAGTATTATACATCTATATCACTTCAGCAGGTCAGCAGGTAGAGGGAAATAAGGAAGATTGCACTGTTCAGCATCAAGGACTATTGCAAAAATTCTCTAACCTAACCAAGGATTATAACATAACTGAAGTGATTGCAATATTTTAGCAAAATCACAGATTTTTTTGTTAACATTCAAGAACAGTGTAGCCAAGGGACTAAAAAGAATATCCAGGACAATGTACTTGCTTCTGTTTTATTCAGTAACTATACCAATGACCAAGCACTTCCTCAAGTTCTGTTTATCCAGCTGATCTCACACTGGTTGCCTAACTGATCATCTTTACAAGGTGCATTAGAAGTGCTGCCTAGATGCCCTGAGCACATCCAGTCTCACCTGATCTTGGAAACTAAGCAGGGTTGGGCCTGGCTAGTACTTGGATGGGCGACCACCAGGGAATACCACGTGCTGTAGGCGCCTGGAGTAGGAACTGGCAAGCCATTCCAGTATTCCTGCCAAGAAAACTCCATGGACATGGGGTCATGAAGAGTCTGCCACGACTGTAACGGCACAACAACAAATGATTATGATAGACATAAACTTAAATCCAAGGCTACTAAGACTTAAATATGAGTCTTCAAACCTGAGAAACAAGTACAGTACGTATGGTTGAAGCCTCAGGTTATGGGGAAGCGCACCCAACTGGATCATTGTTTTGTTCCCAATGTTACACAGATAGTACCCATAAGAAACACTGCCAAACTAAAAGCGAGGCCTTCCTAAGGAACAATATTCTTCTAAAGTGATAAATAACCCATTGGGCCACACAGCCACAAACACTGAGAACTACACACTTGACACTATGCTACTCTACAGTTGTAGATTAATTAGCCCATGCAAAACAGGGAGACACATACCACAATAGAATCATTACTGGATGCCTGAAGCCAACTCAAATTAGGGTTACCTAGCAGGCATTTCACTCAGGGATTTACACACACCGGGGGCAGAGAGAGAGAGAGAGAGAGAGAGAGAGCAGCTAATAGTGTGAGATACAAAGGACCTACAGCAGGCCTGTCCAACAGTAGCCCGTGGAAGGGTTCAAAAGTAGCCCTCCAGCCATCAATAAAAAATGTGAGGGGATAAGTTCTCCACCTCTACCTCACCCTCCCCAAAGACCACCACTGCCCCAGCAAAGCTCTAGGTCTGCAAACCTTCTGTCTCAGCCAAGCGGGGCAGTTCAAGGGCCATGGCACAGTCCCCTTCTCTCCCTACCGGCCAGATGATCAGCATGCCACTGTCTTGTGACCAATTGAGTTGTTGCTGCAGAGCGGAGAAAGGGGAGTGGAGGGGACTTCCACAGCTGCCTCACAGAGACTGTGATCTGCCGCTCTTCCTGCTCCCCTTCTGAGCCATTCCCTCCTCCTTGCGCCACCATGGCAATGTGATTGTCCTGCTGCTGACTTGGCCCATCCCAGCTGCCCAGAGAACATGGCAGAAGTGAGTGAGAGTTATGGGCGGCAGCAGCAGTGGCAGCGAGGAGGCTGGAAGGGAGAAGGGGGAAAACAGGAGAAGTAGAGTCAAGTCAGGCCCCACAGGTTGGGAGGGAAAGTGCACCTTTTTAAACAAGTCTTCCAGTAGCCCAGGCAAGTGGAAGGGGTGATCTGCGCAAGCATGCACGCGCCTCCCTTGTACCCATCCACACCGGCTTGAGTGGGTGTAAGGGAACGATGTGCATGGTCAGCCTTACCATAGGAATGCATTGAAATATGTTCCCTCCAGAAAGGATTAATTGATTTTCAATGCGTTCCTGTGGGGATTTTTTTTAACTTATGAGCATGTGCTCGGAACAGATAAAATTCATAAGTAGAGGTTTTAGTGTAGTAGCCCTCAGGCACTTTCATCTGGAAAAAGTTGACCTCGGCCTGTTAAAAGTCGGACAGCCCTGACCTACAGTATATGAAGTGTGTATCCACTTCTTGGCTACCATCACAACCTTTCCTGATTAAAATCAAGGAATTCTCCCCCCCATATATATATAAATTTGTGTGTGTGTGTGTGTGTGTGTGTGTGTGTGTGTGTGTGTGTGTGTGTGTGTGTGTGTGTGTGTGTGTGTGTGTGTGCGTGCGTGTGTGTGTGTGTGTGTGAACCTTGAAGGAAATCATCCTGGCTGTAATGTGGAAAAAAATAACCTCCGAAATGGATGGAAGCCCAGGGAAGTCGAGCTCCAGTCACACAGAGAACTGGAATATTGAAAAGACTACAGACTAGAGCTGACAGAACCAAAAGGAACCTAAGAAACTGGAGAGAGGGGATTGTCTCAACATGGTTCTTTTTGAATGTTAAGAAGATGCCTTTTCAGACTTACATCATTGTACTCTATGCCTCTCAACATGTATTGTGGGGTGAAAAAATAATCTCTTTCTTAATTGTACTGTGTTGTTTATGGCACAGACAAAAGAAAAAATGGAATAGGCACAGGTCTTCTATTGCTTAGGATGAAAGGCAAAATTTTGGGAAGACCAATATCTGTTCGGCCATCAGTCACAAAATTGTTTGTTCTTCTCCTCTCCTCTCCTCTCCTCTCCTCTCCTCTCCTCTTCGCTACTTTCCTTTCCTTTCCAAGAACCAGAGTGCCCACCCAAGTAGGCACAATGTCATAGGAAGGCATGGAGAAACTGGTCGCTTCGCATCTGGACAAGGGTCATGTCTTGGTGGTAAAATATGCCTTTACTTGGCCCAGTTTCCACAATGAGCCTGTCCTGTATCTTGCCAAGCCAAGTGCACCTTTTTTTAACTGTGCCTCTTGTGTGCTGTTTTAGGCACATAAAGAGGGTGTTAACCAGTAGCTACTACATGTGCAACTCTGTTCCCTTGGAGACATACCCAAGTCTAATCTTAAATGTCTTAGCATCTGCTCAAAAATGTTCTGCTCAGTTTGATCATCAGTGCCTGACTCTATAAAACCCAGTGGGGAAGTTGAGTGTCATGTGTCACATAAACAAGTTGGCAAGTCATAACAAACAGCATTGACCAGACTCTGGTCTGGGCCACAATCTTATCTATGTTGCCGATCCAACCATCAGATTTTGAATTTGGAAATTAAAAATCATCATTATCCATATTGTCAGTGCAACTCCATATTCCCAAATGCCAAACTACAAGCCATACCTGTACCCACAGGAGGTTCCAGGTAGCGTCTTGTTTGTTTTGTGTTTGGTATCTAATGAGAGAAAAATCCAACAAACCTCTCTGTACCCTTCTACTGCTCTTTCTGAAGCAGTGCATGGTTTCTTCTCCTGGCTTTCCTTTGGTTGAATTATGATCCTTTCCTCCACCTAATCCCTCCTATGGATTGAAATGCGATTCGGGGCTGAACTGCAGACAGCTGGGTGGACACCTTTCTATCTCAATGTAGGGCTGGAAAGGTGAAAACACGAATGGGAAGCAGAAGCACGTGAGCCATCGTTTAGACATATATGACTGTGGCGGAAATAGAGAAGGGTTGTATTTCATGGATGCAACACATGCTTTGCATGCAGACGGCCCCTTGCTCAGTTCCTTCATTGTCCAGCTAAAGCTGGGAAGGATTCCCTACTGTAATCCCATAGAGAGTTGTTGTTGATCTGTGCTGATAGCACTCAGGTCAACCTAGTTGTAATGTAGCGTCCTGCATTCCTAAAAGGCATCATGCCAGTAGAGATTCCATGCAAGCATAGCCAGTGGAGATGTCACAGTGACCTAACCAGAAAACTGTCCATAGCATGATGGTGGCATTCAAAACTCAGTTGGCTTGACTGCCTACCTGATTCCCTCCAATCTTCAGGTTCCCTTTGCTTTCTTCTGATGCTGTCTTCTGCGTTGAAGTCCATTTGCTTATTTATGGCTTGCTCTGTGTGTGTGTGTGTGTGTGTGTGTGTGTGTGTGTGTGTGTGTGTGTGTGTGTGTGTGTGTGTGTGTGATTTTTTCTTTACATTATATACTCTCTCTCTCTCTCTCTCTCTCTATGTATATATATATATATATATATATATATATATATATATATATATATTTTTTTTAGATTTTCACGGGTATAGGTATGCATGTTAGGGTGGATTCGGGTTTCTTCCCGTGTAGAAATCTGGTTGTTTTGGCGACGTTTCGACGAGTCTCACTCGTCATCTTCAGGCTGGTGTTCTGGCTTCTTTCTTCTTGAAGCAAAGCGTGGTCTCAGTTGAAGTCCTTCTATAAATACTGCTGGGGGTGTGTGGTTTGCTTGCTTTGTTGCTGATTGCAGGTTCCTTTGTTCCTTTGTTCTTTTGTGATCTGCTGTGTGGCTGAGGCGATCTATATATATATATATATATATATATATATATATATATATATATATATATATATATATATATATATATATATATATATATATATATATATATATATATATTTTGTTTTCGTAGATTTTCACGGGTATAGGTATGCATGTTAGGGTGGATTCGGGTTTCTTCCCGTGTAGAAATCTGGTTGTTTTGGCGACGTTTCGACGAGGTCTCACTCGTCATCTTCAGGCTGGTGTTCTGGCTTCTTTCTTCTTGAAGCAAAGCGTGGTCTCAGTTGAAGTCCTTCTATAAATACTGCTGGGGGTGTGGTTTGCTTGCTCTGTTGCTGATTGTAGGTTCCTTTGTTCCTTTGTTCTTTTGTGATCTGCTGTGTGGCTGAGGCGATCGTTAAGGGATTAACTGCTGGTGGCTGTTTAGATGGCTGTTTACATGCTGGTGGGTTAGATGGCTGGTAGGTTCTGGCAGTATCCTGGGCTTTGGTGGAGTGGGGTCCTGTGTCTTGTGAATTCATTTTGGTCTGGCTACGTGTCTGTGGTCTCCCAATGTTTTTGGGGGTGTGTGAGTGTGCTCCATGTGGTGACTGGAGTGGGGTGCCGCAGTAGATGGTGCAGTCGTGGTTTTGTTATTGGATGGTGGTTTCGTTTCATCTGTGGGAAGGGTCTGGGTTTGTGTTTGGTGTGGATGGAAGGTGGTGGCATCTTGTGTCCTTTTGGACCTGGTGTCAGTCTTTGTGACAGAGGCTCGTCTGTTGACCAGGGCTAGTTTCCAGATGTCAGGCAAGCGGGAGGTGTCATCACGTTTATTCATGTTGTTTGGGTGTTTCTCTATTTCAATGGCTTCCATGATTATTCGACTGTTGAAGTGTTCAGTTTTGGAGATGAGTTTGGTTCTTTCAAAGTCAATTTCATGACCTGTTGTTTTTATGTGCTGGAAGAGAGAGGAAGATTTTTCTTCTTTTTGACTGCGTTCTTGTGTTCTGCGATGCGTGCGCTTATTCTCCTGTTTGCCTGTCCGATGTATGTGGCTGGACAGACTTTGCATGGTATTTCGTAGACTCCTTGGTTTTCTAGCTCAATCTTGTCTTTGGGGTTTCTTAAAATGTTGGCTATTTTTTGGTCGGTGCAAAAGGCTGTCTTGATATTGTGTTTGTGGAGAATTTTGCTGATTTTGTCTGTGGTGCCTTTGATGTAAGGGAGGAGGGCGGTGCCGTTGTTCTCTTCTGTTTCTTGGTTCTTGGGGGTGTTTCCTTTTGGATTAGTTTGGTGATGGTGTTTTTTGGAATCCGTTCGCAATTAAAACATTCGAGAGAGTGTGTAATTCAGTTTTTAGGTCGTCTTTGTCAGCGAGGCGTTTGGTTCTGGAGATGAGGGTTTTGCTACGGAGTTGATCTGTGCAGGGTGGTGGTGTGATTGTGCATTTAAGTAGCGGTTTGTATGTGTTTTTTTCTGGTAGATGGTATGTCCTAAGGAGCCGTCGGGTTTTTTGTAGATTAGGACGTCCAGGAAGGGAAGTTGGTTGTTGGCTTCTATTTCCATAGTGAATTGTATTTTGGGGTGTAGGCTGTTGAGATGTGTGAGGAAGTTGTTCAGTTTATCTTTCCCGTGTGGCCAGATAACAAAGGTGTCGTCAACATATCTGAGCCAGAGTTTGGGTTTATGTTCGGACTTCTGTAACGCGTTGGTTTCAAAGTGTTCCATATATAGGTTTGCGATGACCGGTGAGAGGGTGATCCCATGGGTGCTCCTTCTATCTGTTTGTATCTTTGTCCATTGTGGATGAAGTATGTGTTGGTTAGGCAGTGGTTGGTCAGATCTAGGATGTGTTTGGGGGTTGTATTTGTTGTGGATAGCTGTCAAGGCTTCTTGAATGGGCACTTGTGTGAAGAGCGAAACAACATCGAAGCTCACGAGTAGGTCATTGGGTTGTAGGTCTTGTTTCTTTATAATTTCTATGAAGTGGAACGAGTTTTGTACGTATGAAGTGATGGATTCTGCATAGGGCTGGAGTTGTTTGGCAAGAAATTTGGCGAGGTTTTGTAGAGGTGAGCCTATGGAGCTGACTATGGGTCTGAGAGGTGTTCCTTCTTTGTGAATCTTGGGGAGGCCGTAGAGCTTGGGGCATCTGGATGATTTCTCTCTGGGGATGATGCTTGGCTTGATTTCTTCACTTAAGGGAGAGGCTTTTATTTTGGCTTTGGTGGTTTTTTCCAGGTAGGTGGTGGGGTCTGTGTTCAAAGGTATGTAAGCAGGGTCTTGTAGTAGGTTGGATAGTTTGGCTTGGTAGTCGGATGTGTTCATCACCACTGTGGCATTGCCTTTGTCTGCTGGGAGAATGATTATGTTGTTGTCTTTCCTCAGGTTGGAGAGGGCTTTTTGTTCTTCTTTGTGTAAATTGCTTCTGGGTGGTTTGCTGGAGCAGAGGACATTGGTGACTTCAAGTCTGATTTTGTTGGCTTCATCTGGGTTGATTTTGGTTAGGCTGGCTTCCACTCCGCATATGATGTTTTCGGTGGGGATGTGTCTGGGGGCAGCTGCAAAGTTGAATCCTTTGGAAAGGACTTTGGTCTCTGCGATGGTGAGTGTCCTGTCTGATATGTTGTGAACTGTTTGTTTCATGGGCTGTTGTGGGGGTTGGGCTTCTGGCGTTTTCCAGTTTGTGGAGTTTGTTGGTGTGTGTGTCTGTCTTGTGGGAGGTCTCTGTTTCAGCTCTCCAGGCGGCGAGTTGCTTGGATTTGTTCCAGAGTGTTGGGTGGATTTTGTTGCTGAGTTTGAGGTGGAGAGTGAGTAGGTCTCTGTTGGTTTGATCTAGTAGGTATCTTTTCCTGTGTAGTTCGCTTCTGATTAGGGCTAGTTCTGTTCTTTTCAGGATCCTTTCGCTGGATGGGGTTTTTGAGTGGAATTTCAGTTGGAAGCTTGTGGGGATCACATTTTTGTCTCGGCAGTTGCGTAGGAATGCAATGTCACATAAGATGGTGGCTCTTCGGACTTCTAGTTTCTCGTAGGTTCTGGTCAGCTGGAAGGTTTCCTCCCCGTAGAGGTCGGATATTTGTTTTCGTAGATTTTCACGGGTATAGGTATGCATGTTAGGGTGGAAACTGGAAAAACGCCAGAAGCGTTTCCCACCGAAAACATCATATGCGGAGTGGAAGCCAGCCTAACCAAAATCAACCCAGATGAAGCCAACAAAATCAGACTCGAAGTCACCAATGTCCTCTGCTCCAGCAAACCACCCAGAAGCAATTTACACAAAGAAGAACAAAAAGCCCTCACCAACCTGAGGAAAGACAACAACATAATCATTCTCCCAGCAGACAAAGGCAATGCCACAGTGGTGATGAACACATCCGACTACCAAGCCAAACTATCCAACCTACTACAAGACCCTGCTTACATACCTTTGAACACAGACCCCACCACCTACCTGGAAAAAACCACCAAAGCCAAAATAAAAGCCTCTCCCTTAAGTGAAGAAATCAAGCCAAGCATCATCCCCAGAGAGAAATCATCCAGATGCCCCAAGCTCTACGGCCTCCCAAGATTCACAAAGAAGGAACACCTCTCAGACCCATAGTCAGCTCCATAGGCTCACCTCTACAAAACCTCGCCAAATTTCTTGCCAAACAACTCCAGCCCTATGCAGAATCCATCACTTCATACGTACAAAACTCGTTCCACTTCATAGAAATTATAAAGAAACAAGACCTACAACCCAATGACCTACTCGTGAGCTTCGATGTTGTTTCGCTCTTCACACAAGTGCCCATTCAAGAAGCCTTGACAGCTATCCACAACAAATACAACCCCCAAACACATCCTAGATCTGACCAACCACTGCCTAACCAACACATACTTCATCCACAATGGACAAAGATACAAACAGATAGAAGGAGCACCCATGGGATCACCCCTCTCACCGGTCATCGCAAACCTATATATGGAACACTTTGAAACCAACGTTACAGAAGTCCGAACATAAACCCAAACTCTGGCTCAGATATGTTGACGACACCTTTGTTATCTGGCCACACGGGAAAGATAAACTGAACAACTTCCTCACACATCTCAACAGCCTACACCCCAAAATACAATTCACTATGGAAATAGAAGCCAACAACCAACTTCCCTTCCTGGACGTCCTAATCTACAAAAAACCGACGGCTCCTTAGGACATACCATCTACCAGAAAAAAACACATACAAACCGCTACTTAAATGCACAATCACACCACCACCCTGCACAGATCAACTCCGTAGCAAAACCCTCATCTCCAGAACCAAACGCCTCGCTGACAAAGACCACCTAAAAACTGAATTACACACTCTCTCGAATGTTTTAATTGCGAACGGATTCCAAAAAACACCATCACCAAACTAATCCAAAAGGAAACACCCCCAAGAACCAAGAAACAGAAGAGAACAACGGCACCGCCCTCCTCCCTTACATCAAAGGCACCACAGACAAAATCAGCAAAATTCTCCACAAACACAATATCAAGACAGCCTTTGCACCGATCAAAAAAAAAAAGCCAACATTTTAAGAAACCCCAAAGACAAGATTGAGCTAGAAAACCAAGGAGTCTACGAAATACCATGCAAAGTCTGTCCAGCCACATACATCGGACAGACAAACAGGAGAATAAGCGCACGCATCGCAGAACACAAGAACGCAGTCAAAAAAGAAGAAAAATCTTCCTCTCTCTTCCAGCACATAAAAACAACAGGTCATGAAATTGACTTTGAAAGAACCAAACTCATCTCCAAAACTGAACACTTCAACAGTCGAATAATCATGGAAGCCATTGAAATAGAGAAACACCCAAACAACATGAATAAACGTGATGACACCTCCCGCTTGCCTGACATCTGGAAACTAGCCCTGGTCAACAGACGAGCCTCTGTCACAAAGACTGACACCAGGTCCAAAAGGACACAAGATGCCACCACCTTCCATCCACACCAAACACAAACCCAGACCCTTCCCACAGATGAAACGAAACCACCATCCAATAACAAAACCACGACTGCACCATCTACTGCGGCACCCCACTCCAGTCACCACATGGAGCACACTCACACACCCCAAAAACATTGGGAGACCACAGACACGTAGCCAGACCAAAATGAATTCACAAGACACAGGACCCCACTCCACCAAAGCCCAGGATACTGCCAGAACCCACCAGCCATCTAACCCACCAGCATCTAAACAGCCATCTAAACAGCCACCAGCAGTTAATCCCTTAACGATCGCCTCAGCCACACAGCAGATCACAAAAGAACAAAGGAACAAAGGAACCTGCAATCAGCAACAAAGCAAGCAAACCACATCCCCCCAGCAGTATTTATAGAAGGACTTCAACTGAGACCACGCTTTGCTTCAAGAAGAAAGAAGCCAGAACACCAGCCTGAAGATGACGAGTGAGACCTCGTCGAAACGTCGCCAAAACAACCAGATTTCTACACGGGAAGAAACCCGAATCCACCCTAACATGCATACCTATACCCGTGAAAATCTACGAAAACATATATATATATATATATATTTGCCATTTCAAGGTGAATCTCCTTAGGGAAAAATCCTTGAGTAGGCATTCAAATAAATCTCATTTCATGGGGCTACATGAAATCCATAGCACATAGCAAGCTAGAAGTGTCCTGCCTGTGATGGGGATGACAGGAAGAATGTGCAGACTTAGATGAAGATATCAAGTGGTTCCCAAGAAATAGCTTCTTTGATTGGAGTGCTCACCTGGAGTAAAGGGATCTAATGTTGTACTACTCTAACAGTTAAGCTTGTCTGTTTCAATCAACATCTGGTTTTTGGTACCTTGAGCCCATTATTATGTCTTGGTGTGATGGTGTGTATGTAATGGTGTGATTCAGCCCAGCCTCTGTATGACCTCTCAAGTATAGTAAAACCTTGGTTTACAAGTACCTTGGCCTATGAGTGTTCTGCAAGACAAGCAAACATTTCTTATAAATTGTACCTTGATCAATGAGCAATGTCTTGCAATACAAGCACTACTGGATTGTGAGTGATTGTCTAGAATGCTCCATCTCAGGCAAGCCCCAAAAGCAGTGGGAGGAGAGAGGAAGGGAGGTCTCCTTCGCACCACCATGAAGGTTTTCAAAAGTGAGTGCAGGTTAGGGTTCTGTTTTATTTTTCTTTATATTTATACTTTTATTTAATTTGTTTTATTTTTCTTTATATTTTGTATTTTCTTTATTATTTTATATTGTATTACAGTATTGTATTTTTGGGCTGTAGAACAAATATTTGAGTTTCCATGACTTCTTATGGGGAAATTTGCTTTGATATACAAGTGTTTTGGATTACAAGCATGTTTCTGGAATGATTTATACTCTTAAACCAAGGTTTTACTGTATTTGAAACCTGCTATCATATCACCCCTCAGCATTCTTCTCTCAAGTCTATATACACCCAGTTCCTTCAATCTTTCCTCATAGGGCTTGGTTTTCTGTCCTCTCATTATGCTTGTTGCTGTCCTCTGAACTTGTTCCAATTTGTCAACATCCTTAAAATGTGTGATATTCAGAACTGGACGCTATATCCTTGATGAAGCCTAACCAGTGCTGAAGAGAGGGAAATGAGTACCTTACAAGGTTTGAAAACTATGCATTTGTTACAATAGTTATAGAAGATGCTCAATTCTTGAGCACTAGTTGTATCTGGGGCTTCCACTGAGAAACATTAAAGGGCTTAAGTGCTTTGTGATTGAATCTCATTTATTACTCAAGGAAATATTTGTTCTTCTTGTTGTTTTCAGGGAAAAAACAGTGCTTCTTCACAACAATAGATTTCTGGTGTTTGCTGCCATGGGATTTAGAGAGCTTCTAGAGAATTGGAGAATGTGTGAATTTTTTTATTATTTACAATTTTGTAACTCATTATAGTTGTCATTCTTCAAAATGTTATGGTTAACACGTTAACAACAAATCACCAACACACCGTTTTTATTTTTAACAAGGTATTTTCAAAAAAGGAAACCTTTCAAAAATCGAAAATGAACCACAACTTCTTTGAAATGACCCTAAAGAGCAATCATTTTGAAATGCTACTTGTTAAATATGTTTTAAAAGTTAATGTTGATGTTAAAGGCAAAAAGGAACCTCATTATCCCCCAAAAAAAGTAGCATGCTTGTAATGAATTACCCCTAAATTCTTGGAGAAGACCACTTGCTGACTACAGGCCCTGGCTTTCTTTGGCTATTATGCTATAAAGAGGGGAGCAGACCTACAATCAAAAGATATCTTAGAATGTCAAATATCTTACCTCTTCCAGTGCCAGAGGTGTCCCAGAAAGTGTACAAGTAGGATTTTCTATATACAGTGGGAGCTCCATATCCATGGAGGATCAATTCCAAGCTCCCCTGTGGATGCTGAAAAACATTGATTATAGCAAATGCTATACATAATGTGGTATGTAGCTCCCTCAAGTGGCTGGTTCTGGTAATGACACCATAGAAGTGTGTGTGTTTGTTTAATACTTGTTAACCACCCGACTTTCCCTTTGGAACTTTGGACGGTGTACAATTGTCCCCCACCCTTTCGCGGTTCATATACTGCGGTCCTGGTACATGCGGGTCTGCAGTATATGAAAAAAGGCCTCCTGGGGTAAGGAGGAAAGGTCTTCCCAGGCCCGTTGGAGGCCCCAAAAGGGTTTCCCCGCAAACCAGAAGTGACTTTTGGTAAACCAGAAGTGACCTCCGGATCACTAGAAAGCACTTTTAGGGCCTCCAAGGGCCTGGGAAGACCCTTGCAGGCCCGTTTGGAGCAGCGCCAGGCCTGGGGTAAGTACAAGAGCCCCCAGAGAGACCCCAATCTCGACCCGACCCAACATCTGCATATTGCGGATTTTCAATTATCGTGGGTTGGGTCGGGTCGCTAACCCCCGCGATAGGCGGGGGTTTACTGTACCGCAAATTACAAAATAAAAAACTTGCCCCCTCAAAAACAACCCCCAAACAAAACAAAACAAAGAAGAAGATAAAAAACAGAACAACAGCCCTATAATAAACACAGACACCGGTAAGAAAGGGCTAGGACAGACAATACAAAACAACTAACAACTAACCATTGTGCACTCAGCGATCTCCAAAGCTTTTCCTAAAGAGCCAGGTATTTAACGCTCTCCTGAAGGCCGGCAGAGACTCCGCCAGCCTCATCTCCTTCGTCACTTTGTTCCAACGTGCCGGGGCAGCCACTGAGAAGGCCCAATTCCAGGTAGAAACACTTTGGGCCTCCCTTGAAGTGGCCATCCAGAGCGAGAGGGTGAGAGAGGCTCTGGTCAGTCAGGCAAAGCATCCACTCAGCCAGACAGACAGGACCCAAGCCACAGATGGTTTTGTAAACCAAAACCAATACCTTGAACCTTATTTGGGAGGCAACGGGCAGCCAATGCAGGCGAGCCAGGATGGGGGTGATGCGGTCATTTCTCTAATGAACACTGTACATAGCATAGTCTCTGGCTCCTTCGAACACTGAGTTCTGGTGACTTCATCTTTAGAAATAAATATTTATAATATTTTTCTTTTAATATTTTTCAATATTTTCAGATTGTGGATAAGTGAATCTACACATGCTGGTCCTGTAGATATGGGGGGTCTCATTGTGCAAAGCTGCGCTATAAAACTTCAGTCATGAATACTTAAAATCATAGAATCACAGAATGGTGACGTTGGAAGGGGCCTACAAGCCGTCAGGTCCAGACCCCTGCTCCATGGAGGAATGCAAATCAAAGGACATCAACCAGCTGGTTGTCCAGATTTTTCTTGAACGCCCCCAGTGTTGGAGCACTTGCCACCTCTTGAGATAATTGGTTCCATTGCCACACATCCAGAATGAGTGGCTGGGACTCCAGTCCCTCAAATATTATGCCGCTCTTTGGAAGTAATCTTTGTCTTGGCATTTGGAGCTAGATGATAGTCCTGGAAAACATCTAAGTTCTTGCTTGAGGTATTGCAGTGCTGCCTGCTTTTAAATGTGGGTAGAAAAGGAGGTTTTTTTTTGGGGGGGGGGATGCTCCATAAGTTTGGTAACTGTGGTGTGGGTAGTTTTTATTACATACTTTTTATTACTGTAACCTTTGAATCAAATGGAGGTTTGCCAAGTTCCACAGGATTCCTAAGTTAGTGCATGCAGGATTGCCACCAATTTAGAAATTTTTAATGGACTATTTTTTTAAAAAAATGCATTTGGTCTTACACAATTGAAACTGCATTATTGAAACTGCATAAATTAAGGGGTTGGTTTTTTTAAAAAGGATGCTTGTTGGCTAGAAGTTTACTGATAAGTTGACATCCTTGATCGTGAGGCATGCTTCCATGCTCTCCACATTTTTTCAAGGTCTGCCCACATATCCCAGAGTTCACCTCCCTTTGAAGGCACTAATGACACAATCCACTCAATCAGCAAATATGAACTGGCCAAAGGCTCTGCTCTTTGCCAAAGCTGACTTCAAAATAAATCTGAAGTTGCATTACTAAGCCAGAATTTCGGGGGTGGGGGGTGGGGATCAAAGTACATTTTCTTCTGAAATGACAGCGCTCTGTGCTGTCAGATATTTTTAGACTGTCATATTTCAACAAGTACCTTTTCCAACATGCGTCAGACTTAACAAGGTTTGGCATGAGATCGTGTCATGAGATTTAAGGAAAACCTAATATTAGTGCTGTTCAAGATAGAAACTTGGATCACAACGGGCCAAGTTAATACAATGGCATGTGTATACGTGTGCTCATGCTTAGGTTGAATGCCTGCATTTCCATTGAAATAACAATGAATCCCAGTATAGAAACTCACTACTGTAAAAATAGTTGTGGTCTGCTGTGAGATGGTTCATGCCCTTCTGCTTTTGAGTTATTTACTCAAGGACTGCCTCCACTGGCTTCAGGTGGTAACTCTTGGGATGGTAAGTGCCAGCTCAAGTCATGCAAGCCGGACCCGGGGTGGGGGGGGGGGGTGGGGAGGTGAATGTTGCCAGATTAAAAATAGGGGAGGAGGGGAAATGAGTTTTCATTTTTAACTTTCCCATCTGAAGCACTTGCCTCCATCCTTAGCCCACCTGGAGCTTTTCAGGAAAGGTCTAAAGACTTGGGGCCATTTTTGTTAAGCTCACTTTGGCATTCTGAGTGGGGGGGGGACGAGGGGAGGTATAATGCTGCAGCAGGAAATGAGGAAGGCCAATTAGGAGATGGACTGACAATGAAAGAAGCCACAGGCTTGAGTTTCAAAAGCTGAGCAGGGCTGTTAAGAGTAGGATTTCAGTTCATAGGATCGCCATGGGTTTGATGCAGCAGCAGCAGCAGCAGCAGTAACAACAACAACAACAACATAATACACCGGTGCCTATGTCAGCTCAGACTTGCTAGTTAGATTTGAGCAGGTCATTGCTCACCAATACAATCAGTGAAATCTCCACTTGAACTCTTGACTCTGAAGTTTAAAATATACAGTTAGTATTATTAAAAGACCCGGCTTGGCTGTGGACGATTTGTCCAACTATCGCCCCATAGCCAATGTTCCCTTTTTGGGCAAGGTAATTGAGCGAGTCGCTGCCCTGCGTCTCCAGTTGTTCCTGGAGGAGAACCATGTCCTGGATCCCTTCCAGTCCGGGTTCAGGCCGCATCATGGGACTGAGACGGCTCTGGTCGTGCTGCATGATGATCTGTTGAGGAGGGCCGACGGGGGTTGCTCTACCCTGCTGGTCCTTCTCGAGGTTTTGATTGGTATCTTGCTGGAGCGGCTCAGGTGGGGATTGGGGCCAGGCCTTGTGCTGGCTCCGGTCCTTCCTTGAGGGCCGCACCCAGCGAGTGAGCTTGGGGGTGAGTTGTCGGCTCCCTGGACACTCTCTTGGGGGTGCCTCAGGGTCGTCACTCTCCCCCCATGCTCTTTAACATCTATATGAAGCCGCTGGCTGAGATCATCCGGAGTTATGGAGTCTGCTGCCATCAGTACGCTGATGACACGCAGCTCTATCTCTCCTTTTCCACCGGTGCAGTGGAGGCCGTTCGGACCCTTGACCGTTGCCTGGCTGCGGTTCTGGACTGGACCAGGACTCACAGACTCAGGCTCAACCCTGGCAAGACGAGGTTATGTTCTTCGGGGGTACCTCGGAGGGGTACTGTGGCCCTCTTCCCAGTCTGGGCGGGTCCGCCCTCCAGCTGGCACAAAGAGTGAGGAATCTGGGCGTCGTCCTGGACCCGGATCTGACTCTGGAACCCCAGGTGTCAGCCGTGGTCAGGTCGGCCTTTTATCATCTAAGGCTTATCGCCCAGATTCGCCCATACCTCGATGAGGACTCCTTGAGGACTGTGGTACAGGCACTGGTCATGTCGAGGCTGGATTATTGCAACGCTCTCTACATGGGGCTCCCCTTGAACCTTGTTCGGCGATTGCAGCGGGTCCAGAATACGGCAGCCAGGCTGGTGGTTGGTGCGCGCCGCTTTGACCGCGCCACCCCCATCCTGGCTCGCCTACACTGGTTACCCATTGCCTCCCGAATAAGGTTCAAGGTGTTGGTTTTGGTTTACAAAACCCTCCATGGCTTGGCCCCTGCCTATTTGGTGGAGCGTCTTTCCCGACAATCAGATCTAGCCCGACCCACCCGCTCTTCGGTGGCCCTTTCGCTGAGGACTGTCACTCCGAGGGAGGCCCGTAAAACAAGAACTCAAGGACGGGCCTTCTCGGTAGTGGCACCAACAATGTGGAACAAACTTCCCGGTGAATTACGGCAGGCTCCCTCGCTGGCGTCATTTAGAAAAAACCTTAAGACCTTTCTTTTCCGCGACGCCTTTGGCGATCTCTAGGGACCCAATTGTGGTTTGTTTTTTTTTACACCCGCCGATCTATTTATTCTTAGAAATTGCTGTTTTAGCTGTTGTATTGATTATTGTTTTACCTTTACTGTTGTAAACCGCCCTGAGTCCTACTATGGGAAATAGAGCGGTATATAAGTGCAATAAATAAATAAATAAATAAATAAATAAATAAATAAATAAATAAATAATACAGTATGTGTAATCCACCAGGGGCGTGGTGGCTCAGCGGACTAAGGCTTCCTAAAACTGTCAGTTGCAAAGTTGGCAGCTTGGCAGTTCGAATCCCGGGTGCCACGCAGCGGAGCGAGCTCCCGCTAATGACCCCAGCTCCTGCCAACCTACCAGTTCGAAAGCATGTAAATGCAAGTAGATAAATAGGTACCGCTATTAAAAAGCAGGAAGGTAAAACAGTGTTTCCTTGCAGCCATGCCGGCCACGTGGCCATGGACTTGCACAACACTGGCTCTTCGGTTTGAATACAGAGATGAGAACCGCCCCTAGAGTCGGATACGACTAGCATGCATGTACAGGGGGAGCCTTTTTATGTGTAATCTATAGATTGACAGTGCAAGTTTTCATGATTATATATACTCATGTCAATCCATTTCATATTGGTTCTTCCTCTTTTTCTGCTGCAATGCTCTCACACCTTAATTTTTCATTCTGAATGCCAACTAACAAAGTGGCTCAAAGTTTTTAATACTTTTATAGGAATGCTCAAGCTGGACTATATGCTCAGTACTGTAAAAACTGGAAGGTCCGTGTCCAGACAACATAGTCGTCCCATCCCCCCCGTGCTGTAGTTACAACAGCTGGGAAAATAACGCCACCCTAGATAGCTTGTAGATCTAGGATGGGAGGAGATAAGGGCCTTTTATTAGACAACAAATGAAAAACAAAATGAAAGAGGCTTTTGTTTCATTCTGTTAGACAGTGTTTTAGAAATGAATTGTTCATTTCAATGAAACAACCAGTGATTTTTTAAATTTTGCTTAACTTTCTATTCCCCTTTTTCATTTGTCCAGGCTTGTTTGTTTTTACTTTTAATTTCAACACCCGGGCTCTCTGCATAGATGAGATTTGTCTTTTTCTTTTTAAAATATATTTTTCTTATATTATGAGAAAAGATAAAAAAGAGAGAGGGGGAAACACACTTCTTCTCTCTGTCTCTAACACGCCCACATATATACATATACATTAAAAGACTGTACATTTTTTCATCGTATTTCATCTGATAGAGTTAATAGCTAAGTTCAACTTATATCCAATTCTTATTGTTCTCTTTTTTCTTTTTCATGTTCTGTTGCCTGTCAGATTTTGGAATAGATTGATTACTCACAGTTTGCCTGGTTTTTATAGAGTAATTTTTGGAGTGCCACTATTGCCTACTTTTGGAATACAGGTGTGTTGCCTTTCCCCTGCTTTTCTGGAGGGAAGGTTCTATCAGGGTTCTATCCGGATTTTAATGCCAGAAAATGAACAAGGAGATGCGAAATGAAAAGATCAGGAAGTCGCGGTCCCCTTCACTTGAAGCATGAATGAAATGAAAATGATTAGAGACATCCCTGAAAGAAAGCAAAACAAAAATGAAATGCCACGTTTTTGCCATACATTTGTCTACTTGGAGGTCAATTCCTCACTGGGCCACCCAGAAAAAAGAGTGAACCTGTGAAGCTTTGGGCAAGCTGCACAGTCTCAGAAGAGAACAGCCAACTACTTCTATATATGTGTTGTGCCCAGGAAGCTCTGGCAAGGATCACCATAGGTTAGAATCAATTTGATGGTACACCACTGTTATTATTAAATGCCCTTCCAGGTCTAAGTTTTATCACATTTCTACAACTAAATTTAGCTGCTTCGTGCATTAGGAATAATAGGCAGCCTTGTGGACACCGGTACCCTGGAATGGTCCTTGCACCGCCTGTGGGCCAGAAGACCCTTTCACCCCGAGATCTTATGGCTTTGAGTAATAAGATATCTCAATAAAAGGTTCTGTTCTGACAGGGCTGTGCATCCAAACCCAGCATGTAGGAAATCATATTTGCACAAACACAGCAAGCTGCCTTGTCTATCCATCATCCCTCCCTTTAAATGTCCAGAAAGCCCGTAAAGCTGAATTGTAGACAGGATTACAGCCAGGGTACATGTCTTGGGCTCTGTCTAAAGAATTTGCTGATGAGTTTGTTCAGAAAGCCTGCTGGAAAAAAGACAAAAGCTGAAAAGAACCAAGTGCCAAAATAAACATTATGTGTTTGATTTTTGAGGGCAGGGAGGGGCCAGCAAGAAGGAAGGATTCTCCTCTAATTGAAATAGTTTCTGAGCTCTGTCATCCTGACAGCCTAGGCGCTTCACATCATCACTGCCAGAAACAAATCCAACCTTCCAGTAATCAGAAAATCCCATGTGTCTGTTTTGCGGGGGGCGGGGGGGGGAGGGACAGCTCTGAAAAACTGGGTTCTGGCGGAAGAGAGGGACGTTCTGGGTATATTTCAGTGCACATTGGAGGAAAGGGTGCTTGGCTTCCAAGCACTGATCTCGGGGCAGCTTGACTTGCTCGCTGTGAAAGACGTTTTCACAGAGCCGACGACATCCCGCCGTGATGAGTCGGGATGGGCTGGAGAGGGAGACAGGAGGAACTAATGAATGAGCAGACTGGTTGTCTGCATCTCTTCCCGAGGAGGCATAATATGGTTGATGACTAAGATGGAAGGTAGCTGGGGATGAAGAATGGGGGGCTCCTAACAAAACGGGCCGTCCCTATGTTATTTTCTCTTATAGAAATTGTGATACTAATGTCCAGTGAGGAAGACTCCTTATTTCTTCAGGCTACAGCTCCCACCGTCCTGCAGCTGATAAAATGGAAAGCTAGTGACACATTGGGCACAAATGTTCTCTGATGGGGTGCAAGTCCTTGCTATGTCTTTTGCATCCATCAGCATCAGAGCCTGCCAGGCATTACATCTGGGGCCTTCTGGATGCAAAACATGAACTCCAGCGCTTAGCTGCACTCACCCTTCATGAGCTTCTATTAGGATCTACAAGTAGTAATAAATACAGTGGCACCTTGTATAAAGGAATTAATTCGTTCCAAATGAAATTATGTTAAGCAAATTTTCCTTTATACAAATTCCCATAGGAATGCATTGAAAACGGAGTGATCCCATTTTTATGTTGTACAGATTCACCCCATAGACAATTCTGTTAAGCAAATTTCCCCTATCTCCAGAATTTTTATGTTGTACAAATTTTATGTTATACAAACCGTTTGTTATACAAGGGTCCACTGTAATTGCTGGTACTGGGCTGCCATTTTCTGTGGCAGCTTGATGTTTTGTCACCTGTAGTTTTATCCGATTGATATATAATTCCTGGTCCAGCATAGCGAAGAAAGTTCCCTCAACATCTCTCAAAACTTAAAAAAGTTAACATCTGTAGGTTTTGATTATTCTCATATACATTTCCTTGCATTTGGTTTTCAGAAATATGCTACTATTTTGTAAATGGAAATGAATTTGAATTGAGAGCAGGCTGCCATGTCTCATCCTGTCCAGACCTAGCAGGGCTGTTATGCAAAATCTGTCTGTCACCCCTGTGGCCCTCTTGTTCTCCACAGAGAGGCTGACAAAGGGAGAGGGGTGGTGGAAACATCTCAGCACTACAGATCCTGCCTTCAGAGGATTCGCAGAGGATAGCCTGGGAGAGAGCTGATGCTGTCCAGCAGTTTTCTTCAGTGGTTTAAAACCTACACAAGAATTCCTTCTGGGCCAAAGCTGCATAGATATTTCGGGGCAGATGGAAGCTTTAGGCAGTCAGTGGGATTCGTCATCTAAAGCTTGAACTGCAGATTTTTAATGCCATCTGGTTAGAGGAGGTAACTCTGTTTATGCACCAAAATGAGCAAAGTATTATAGAATTCAGACAAACCACATCAACGTTTTGTCAAAGGGTTTCCACCTTTTCTATTGTAATGGACAAATCATGCATAATGTCCTACTTTGATACCATTTATAAGGCAGTATGTTTAAGTTTACCACTGAAGAATATTGATTCATAGGATAAAAGTGTTGTGGTCTTCCAAGCTTTGTGTGCTTAGGAACTCACCGGTTTAAATTCACAACCTTAAATTAAATTCACAAACTTAAATTCACAACCTTAGAAGGGATAGTCTTCCAAAAAAGCTGAATTTAACCCAGTAATTTTCAGACTCAGTTCTAGGGAACCTCCCATTCCTCAGTCAGCCGCTTACCAGTGGCGAAACTAGGGGGCGAAGGGGGTCACTTGCCCTCAAGCACAGCAATCTAGGGGAGCACCAAATGGATGTTTTGTGGCACGAGCTCCTTCCCGGAGCAGGCAGCCTCATTTGGAAGAAGAGGAGGAGAGAAAGAAAAGAGATTGGCGTCCGCGACTGCTGCGGCTGGCATAGAGGGATGGGCGAGCGAGCAGCATCTGGGGGCACCAAACTGATGCCAATTCACCTCTTCCGCTCTCTTGCTTGAGAAGGAAAAAAGAAACTGCCCTGTGAGCTGTTTAAATCTCTGCGGAGGCAGAAAGGCTGGGTGTCCTCTCCCCCCCCCACTTCCTTCAGTCACTCAGCCTGGTTGACGCAGCCTTCCATCCTTCTGAGGTTGGTAAAATGAGTACCCAGCTTGCTGGGGAGTGGAATGTGTAGCCTGCATACTGTAATTAAATCGTAAACCGCCTAGTGACTACTTGAAGTGGTATGGGGCAGTTTATAAGCAGAACACTTTGCTTTTTGCTTTTTACTACAGGCTAAAATGCCATCCATACACACATACACACACACACAAGCACCCGCACACAGGTGGAGGCCCGTGAGCACCTTCCATTCCCTTCACTCATTTGCTCCCCTCCCACCCTCCCTTGCATGTACCCCCCAAAGTGCACTTCCTCCGGTGCTTCCTTCATCCTTCCTGCCTGAAGGGTGAAGCTGCCCTTGACCACCATGTTGCTTTTTGTCAGGGCTCAGCTCGGCTTGGGTGTTCTCTCCCTTGGTGTCCATCCCTAGCAGGCAGCCAAGGCAGGCTGGATGGAGGGGTGCAGGTGGAGGTGGGCAAGAAATAGGAGCAAGAAAGAGCTGTAGTGGTAGTGGCCGTGGTGGCGGCCGGTGAGGATTAGGGGCAAAAGCAACAGGAGGGAAGGAAGAAAGGGACCCATGGGCACCAAGAGTAGCAGTCATGGCAGGCATTCTTCCCATTGCTGCTCTTGGGCTCCTGGGACTGGGGGGGGGAGAGAGAACCTGCCCAAGTCATGCCTTTGCACCCAGTCCTCAGCCCTGTGGAGAGGAGGAGGAGAAACTGCTCCAGAAAATGGCTGCCCATTTGACTGCAGCTCCCTTTGTGCGGAATTCAGATTTCTTAACCCCCTACTCCACTCCACCCCACTCCATGTTTCCCCTTTTTCCCTAACCTCCAGGATCGATGAGCTAACCTGCTCTGAGGCAACACAGGTGTGGATCCCCCTGCCCCCCACAAACCTAACAAGATTGATTCCCCTGTTAAGAGCTGGAAAAAGGTGCCTCGTAAGGAGGGCCAGACATACAGTTACTGTATAAGGGTAAACAGATGGGGGGGGCACAAAACTGACCTTGTCCCCAGGCATGCAAACTCTAGCTAGGCCTCTGTCACTGACCAGCTATTTTTGTGCTGAGATGATCCCTGATGAAGGACTGGCTCCTCTTAAAGACAACTTATTGATCTTTCATAAGAAATACACAATTGCAAAAATAGGTTACAGGTGATACCTTTATAGGCCACTATTAAAAATAAAAAAAGGAACATTGCAAGCTTTCGAGTGCAAATCACCCATCTTCAAAGCAGGTCCCAAAAGTTCAGACATGGTAAAAGATGTGCTTTACCAGGAGGTTCCTTGGTTAGATGGTGTCCTTAAAGTCTATGGCTAGGTGATGTTGCAGCCAGGGCAGGAGTCTTGTTACAGGCAACATGCACAGTTGTAAAAAGCTGCTTCTTAAGTCACACCATTCTTCAAAGGAATACATTAACTCAGCGTCATTCTAGATGATAGACCTTGCACATAATTAGAAGCTCTGCTCCCTCAAGCAGTAAAGGACAGTTGTCCTCCCAAATGCTTCTCCTTACCTTTGTATGTTGCATTCCATCGAGTTTTGTTTTGTCGTTAGTCGTTGATAAGTAAATGCAGGCGTAATTTGCGAGTCTGATTGCTGAGGCACCACTTCTGATGAAATGGAAATAAATTGTTCTATTGGCATGGAATCTAGAAATATACCTTAATTACACCCTGAGGCAGAGTTTGGAAAGGAGTTCAGTCCATCTGGCATGATGACTAGGTTCAAAACAACCTACATTCTATGTGGGGACTGAATTATGAGAATTGTGAGCCATGCACCAGAATTGTGTGGCAGATAACCAGGGCCAAAGAGGCAGGACTTGGAAAAGTTACTGAGAGTTCAACCTCTAGTCCTGGCTATGTTACAGTTCCAGTGTCACCTGAGGGTGGCAGGTGGGGTCTGAGATTTACAGTCCAGAACATTTTGTCTGGGAAAAGTTGTGTGAAGTTGGTAAGTTGGAAATTGTTCCTCAAAAGAGTAGGTGTAAGAGGTTTAATTAAGTTATTGCCTGAGGAAAAATTGCTACCTTCTTCTGGGATACGGGGCGGGGACTCTTAAACTGAGATGTTGCGGAATGTAGTATATGTAAATGTAATCAGCTAAAAGGCAAACAGTTAATCAGCTAAAATGTTTTGCTTAGCAGCCCTGTTTTTATGGCCCCAAACAATGCCTAATTAACATTTATACAGTTATTATCAAGTGCAGAACTTATTTATAATCCGTTGTATTCTATAGCCATGGATGAATTATCTCAAGGGTGAACCTGCATATGGATAAGCCAGTCTCTAGTGTTGTTCCCATGTATAGCCATTCAGGTAACTCTTCATTAAAATTAGTTGTACATTAGTAAAAATTTAGAAGAAGTTCACCAATTACTAGACCTAAAACCAGAGCTTGGAAAAATGGACACCTGGGTAAAAATCAAGACTCAAGAAGTGCAGGCCTTTACAGACCACATCAATGCAGTGGACCCTAATATTAGGTTCACTAGGGAAGACACCCAAGATAACAGTCTGGCTTTCCTGGATTGTGCAGTCATCACCAGACCCTACCATGCCCTGGGAACAGAAGTTTAAAGGAACCCCACCCACACAGATCAGTACTTATTATTCGACTCCCACCATCCATTACAACACAAATTAGGAGTCATCAGGGACCCTAAACCACAGAGCAGAGAGCATTCCCCACCTCCAGAGAAGCCAAGAAAAAGGAAGACAGGCACCTGAAGACAGCACTTAAGACTTGTGAATATCCCAAGTGGGCCTTCAACAAAGTAGTGTCCCGACCCAGAAGAACAAGAGATCAGCCTGAGACCCAGAGTCGATGGAAGAACCTGGTCATTCCCTGTATGGCTGGAATGCCTGAGAAGCTTAAAGGGATTTTTGGCAAACACCACATCCCTGCTTATTTCAAGCCCACAAACACACTAAGGCAGAGACTCGTCCACCCAAACCCGACACCAAAACACAAAAGGAGCAATATAGTATATGCAGCCCAATGCAGTGAGAAGTGTGCAGACCTCTACATTGGAGAAACTAAACAGCCATTAAACAGGAGGATGGCCCAACATAGAAGGGGCAATAGCTCAGGACCAGAATCAGCAGTACACCTCCACTTGAAGGACAAAGGGCACACATTCAAATATGAGGTTGCACAGATATTAGACAGAGATAGGTGGTTCGAGAGAGGGGAAGCCACTCATGTGTATATTGAAAACCCCTTTCTCAATATTTATTTATTTTATTTATTTATTAGGCTTATATACCGCCCATCTTCCCGAAGGAACTCCGGGCGGTTTACAGCATAGCAATATAAGAATAACAGCAATTAAATAAAACAATTAAAAATGGATGAAACAGATGATCAGACTAAGCAATGAAAAGTAGTGTTTGCAGATGGCGGGGTAGGGGAAGCAAAGTGTTCTGCTTATATACCGCCCCATACCACTACAAGTAGTCTCTGGGCAGTTTACAATTTTTTAAATTACAGTGTGCAGGCTACACATTGCCCCCCCCCCGCAAGCTGGGTATTCATTTTACCGACCTCGGAAGGATGGAAGGCTGAGTGAACCTTGAGCCTGCTACCAGGGATTGAACCCAGGTCGTGAGCACAGTTTTACCTGCAGTACAGACATTTAACCACTGCGCCACGAGGCTCAGTGGGGGACTCGGGCACAATCTGTCTGCCACATATCAAGCTGTCCTTTCATTATTTCCCAGACAAATCAGAAGCACTTCACATTTCTGCCAGGCAGCAAGGGCACAGCTAATGACCCCTACTTAATGGGTGTTGGGAAGGATTGCATAGATGGGACTTTCACACACCATTGTCATCCAAGCCATTGTCCACCTGCTGAGCCTATCCAGACCAGGGTGAGGTGAAATCAAAGTGAACTATAAATTGAGGGCTTCACCCTAACGTTTCTGTGGCTGACAAAGCTGCTTGGATGAGTTGTGAAACATTTTAAACTCACAAGAAAAGAAGTCCAGTTGCCATGAAGTCCAGACAAACTCACGTGAATGACTGAGAATGTTTACAGACATTCCAGCAGGAGTTGTTTAACAGGCAACATCTGTGATAGTGCATGCAACTCTAGTTGCTGTTCCCAACTTATCATTGAAATTTATTTCTTTGTTGTGTTTATTTTAGAGTATCTTTCTCTTTCTCCTTGAAAAAGGACCCAAGGCAACTTACTGCTTTTTAATTGATACAGTGGGATAACTCTAGTAAGGATACACACGTGGATTTTGGGCTTAATTTAATTCACATTTCCAAGTTTATCTAAACAGATGCTGGTGAACACTATTGGAGCAGGTAACCTCATGTTCCTTACCTGTCTGTGTACTACTGCCCTCTCCTGTTCCTCTTCATATTGCATGGACTTTGTGCAACTGATATCTTTTCAAGCTAAAGCTTTGGTTCAGATTATCTGCCAAGATTCTCAGTCATCCAGGTGAGTTTATCTGGAAGTTCAGTCATGGCAACTGGACTTCTTTTCTTGAGAGACTGAAATGTTTCACTACTCATCCAAGCAGCTTCGTTGGTCTAAGGAAAGTTAGTGACATAAGAACATAGGAAGAGCCATGCTGGATCAAGGCCAAAGGCCCATCTAGTCCAGCTTCCTGTATGTCACAGTGGCTCCACCAAATGTGTCCAGGAGCGCACAAGATTAGATCTCTGTTTCCTGATACCACTCCCTTGCATCTGGCCCTTGAAGTACTCTGGTTTTAAGCCTGGAGATTACACATCTCCATCATGGTTTGTAATCTGTGATGGACTTTTCTTCCAGGAATCTGTCTAATTCCATTTTGAAGGCATCCAGGCCAGATGCCATCACCACATCCTGTGGCAGGGAATTCCACAGACTAACAACACACTGGGTAAAAAAAAATTATTTTGTCCTCATTCTTCCAACCCTCAATTTGAGTGGATGTTCCCTAGTTCTTGTATTTTGTGAGAGGCAGAAGAGTGTCCCTCTATCCACTTTACTCATGCCCTGCATAATTTTGTACATCTCAATCATATCCCCCCTCAGGTGCCATTTTTCCAGACTAAAGAGCCCCAAATGTTTTAGCCTTTCCTCATAAGGGAGATCCCACAGCCCAGTAATCATTTTAGTTGCTCTCCTTTGCACCTTTTTCAGTTCCACTATGTCTTTTTTGAGATGCAGTGCACAATACTCCAGGTGTGGCCTTACTATTGTTTTGTACAATGGCACATTGGGGAGACACCTTCATTGAGCTGTCCACCAGCACACCAAGATCACTTTCCTGATCCATCACGGATAGCTCAGAGCCCATGAGTTGATAGATAAAGTTTGGATTGTTTGCCCCAATATGCATTACTTTACATTTTGCTACAGTGAAACACATTTGCCATTTCACAGCCCATTCCCCCAGTTTGGAGAGATCCTTTTGGTGCTCTTTACAATCTTCTCCGATTTTTACTACACAGAAAAGTTTTGTGTTGTCTGCAAACTTGGCCATCTCACTGCTTATCCCTATCTCCAGGTCATTTATGAACAGATTAAAAAGCACTGGTCCCAGGAGAGATCCCTGGGGCACACCACTTTTCACCTCTCTCCATTGTGAAAATTGCCCATTGACACATCCTCTTTGTTTCCTGGATCTCAACCAGTTCTCAATCCATAAAAGGACCTGCCCTCTTAGCCCCTAACTTTGCAATTTTCTCAGCAGCCTTTGGTGAGGGACTGTGTCAAAAGCCTTCTGAAAATCAAGATAGACAATATCCCCTGGTTTACCAGCGAGTCCTCCATTTTACAGTTCACCTTTATTTTACATCACCCTGGTCTGAATAGCCTCATAAGTTGGACAAAGGTCTGAACAGGCTCATTAGGTGGGCCAAGGCCTAGGGTGTATGAAAGTTTCACCTATGCTTTGGTTCAGAGTAGTGAACATCTGCTTGATTCTCCTATGCAATGCATGTTTTAGGCAGAATCTCACACAAGGCAAGAGATCATCAGCACTTCTAGATAGAAATGGCCGACTATGTATGGCTGATGAACTAGCCAAGGATGCTTTATCATTGAAATGAATGTCGTTTGTGGAGTATTTGATGTTCCTCCAGTGGAAACACACGATATGGTGTGCTCCTTTGCACAGGCTTTAAAATGAGACATCCACTCGGCTCCTTCTAAGCAGAGACCAAACACTCTTTTTGTTATTACCTGTCTTCAGTCTGTGATGCAGTCAAATCATTTTTGCTAATGTTTCCTTTGCTATTCTTTTCCATCCCTTGGTCAGTATTATCTGCTGCCTTATGATTAGTTTTAGTTTTTTAATTTTTCTTTCTATTGATGTGATGTGGCTCCCCCCTCTTAGACAATTGTAAGATGTTTTGAATGCATCTATTGGAACAGGAAGGCAGGGTGTAAATTTCTTCAATTAAGTAACTCAGTTTAATAAGTCAGTACTCTTTTGGCAACATGAGGTAATTGGTTTAGCCTCAAGGACTTCCTTTAGTTTCTGTATTCTGGTTTATAGACGCAATATGGTTTTTCATCTTGCTTAGAAAACTAGAACCTAGTAGATAAAATGCCCAAGCCTTTCCCTAAATGTATTGGCTGGTAATTCTACAGTGTTCTTGTAAGGCTTGTGTAACTAGCTGAGCCTAGTTGCAGCTAACTGACAAACTGTTGGGGCATTGGTCCAGTTGATTGCATGAGCAGGTACGCACCCAAGACATGTGCCAACATGCCATCCAGTAACCACAATTAGTTGTGACAAGTTGTACAGATCTTCGATGGGCATCAGTACCATTTACACCTGTTAAAAATAACTCTGACCATTGCTTTGTGCTAGGGTGAGAACTGGTTGAACGATGTAATGGGAGTTGAATGATGTAATGGGATGAAGGAACTGAAATAAAGTTCCAGCTCTCCATGGGGTATCCTAGGCTAAAACCACTGTCTCACTTCGGAAGACCCATTTCTTTGTCCACAGCATCCATCCCTTCTCTCCTGAAGCCATGGGCAGACTGGAAGTGTTTTAGGCCTTCCTCTCCATTGTCTCTTCCCCTGTGTTCCTCCTTACTTTCAAACATACTGTCTGGAGCCTCGTGGTGTAGTGGTTAAACACCTGTACTGCAGGTAAAACTGTGCTCACGACCTGGGATTCAATTCCAGGTAGCAGGCTCATGGTTGACTCAGCCTTCCATCTTTCCGAGGTCGGTAAAATGAGTAACCAGCTTGCTGGGGGGGGGGGCAATGTGTAGCCTGCATACTGTAATTAAAACTGTAAACTGCCCAGAGACTACTTGAAGTGGTATAGGGCGGTATATAAGCAGACCAGTTTTGCTTTAATGGGAGTTTCCCCACCCTACCCCCCGGAATGTCATTTTGTGAATGGTAGTAAGGAGAAGTGGGTATCCATCTTCACTGCCGTCATTGGTGTTGTCAACATTCAGGCTGCCTTATGCTACGTCAACCTTGGCACCCTTTTCCCTGCTACCAACTGGGGCACCAAATTGTGCAGCAGTATAAGGCCCTTTCTTGGCACTTTGACTCACGAAGAATCAGAATAGCCGACATTCATAAACCTGAGGTTTTTTGTTTTTTTTTTGAAGGATTGGGTTGGATTCTAGGCTGGAGTCAACCAACATCTCAATTACTACTTATATCTTCAATTTTCCTTATGGCAGTGACGGTAATATAACCCATATGCACTGGTAATTGCCATTCCCTCACATTCCCACAAAATACATGTCCTTGGCAATCATTACCCCAGCCTTTTTTCTTTTTTCTTCTTTGACAAGGACAAGCTTACCACAGTGGAGGGAAATCTGAAGGTTTGTATAGCGCAGTTCTAGCATGTCTGCAGAGGCATAAGCGCCACTAAATTCTGTGGAAGTGCTTCTCTGCTGGTGTACACGATGAAAGCCTTAGGAGCCTGGCAAATATGCGTCCTTCTTCCTTAAGCATATTTTCCGGCTTCTTCCCCCAAAAAAAAAAAAACATGAGAACTGCAAACCATCAGACAAGTTTGACAGAACTGTGAAAAGAGAGATATATATATACACACACACACACACACACACACACACACACACACACACAGAGTGACACAGAGAGAGATAGGGAGAGAGTGTGTGTCTTCATGCTTCTTATGATAATATATCGTATCACAGGCAGGCAGACGTGCACACTCACACCTGTTCTGGTATTTTCATGTTTCTCTTCTCAATCATTAATCACTCTGACAGCTCTGATTGCTTATGAGGTATATACAGTATTATACATTTTCAGTGGATTAGATGGTTTAAAATTCCTATAGAGGATCCTGTGTTTTTCTCCCCACACTAAAATAAACCTTTCATAAACATTCTGGCAAACTGAAGAAACTGCTATTCCTACTCCATCTTCTTCACCAATGGCAGTGTTTTTATCTCCTTCTGTTCCTCCTTCTGTAAATCTCTTATTTCTTTTATTACCTCTGATCAAAAGTTTTCTTATCAATCTGAGCCGAAACCAAATTGCCATATGGGCATGCTCTCCTTGCTCTGTTTCTTGTGCTTCTTTGTATATGTTTTTAACCATTTGTAAGCCATTTTAGGCCCTTGTACCTGCTGTGTACCATATTTAACTTGATCCTGGATGCTGAATGACCTGTCATTCTTTTTCATGACATCTGTGTATCCTGGATGCTGAATGACCTGTCATTCTTTTATATCATCTATCTATCTGTATATAATCTATCTACAGTTAGCCAATATCTATATATCTATCTATCTATATCTCTATATCTATATCTATATCTATATCTATATATAGATACAGATATAGATATAGATATATAGTTATAGATATATCTATATCTATCTATCTATATCTATATCTATCTATCTATCTATATCTATCTATCTATCTATCGATAGATAGATAGATAGATATGGTATCTTATATTTAATTTCATGGTGTGGAATTTCTTTTCCTTATCATTTTCACTATCCTTTCTTTTTCATTATGTTTTTTTACAAGTTTCAGTGACAGATTTCCATTATTTTCAACAAATGGTGTGTGAGTGTCATAAGTAGGTAAACAGGCCTCAGAGAGGGAGATGCAGTACCTCTGTGAGCAGCCAGTGAGATGGAATGGAGATTAAGAGTGGCCTTCAGGCCAGATGGTATTATGCGTTATATAAATCAAATAAATAAAAACAACTTGAGCCTCCATCACATTGTAGTGACAGAGGGGCAATCTATACTTTATAGATAGCCTCATGATTGACAGGCAGGATTCCTTTAATGTTAGAAGCCTTTGACTGACACAGCAGGAGGTGCTCACATTTTCCTCAGTTTCCAAATTAACATAGCATGCTTGTTTAGTGATGAGTCTTCTGGATGGAAATACGTCTTGGTAACAATGGGAAAGGTAAACAGAATTATCTGTCTGGAACATTGAGGGGTTTCGTATTCTAATGATAGAGGATCTGTAATTTTGTCCCGTGGTGAGGAAAGGGCCGCTTCCCTTCCTAGTTGGTGTACTTGTGCCAACTGCACTAGTCTTAGGCAAGGTGACCATACAAAACCTGTTGGATGGCTAGTGGTCAAGTTCAATGGGAACTGTCACTGAACATCTGAAGGAACCTTGTCTAGGTTTCTTTTTAAATACAAGTGATGTTGAAGTTCTTGCATACATAAAACATTTTGTTTTAGAATAAAGGGTTGTAACTGCAGACAGAGTTCAGATATTTAAAAAAAACAGTGATGGACAACCCCCAGAGTTTCAAGGACCATAAATATCCATCCCGCCCCTGCTCCCACAACCTCTAAATCCTGAAATTTGTTCCTACAAAAAAAAAAAGAGAGAGATTTACTCTTGATACCTTCTAGTAGCCAACGTGTGTTTGTTTTTCTGTTTTTAAACAATTTGAGGATGTGAAAAGACCCTGATGTGTCGGGGAGCTTTCAAGACATAGTAAAATCACCCCTGTGCCCCGCAAATGTTTTTACAGAGGGGATTTTTGTTTGAACCAATTCTTAATAATTCTTTAAAATGGTGGTGCAGTGGGGGCAGCGTATGGGCCACCCATTGCCCACATCCCAGACATGCATCGTCCAATAACAGTTGAGAAATGAACTAAGAATGCAGCAGAAACCACTGTATTTAATTCTCTCTTCCCCCCCCCTTCCTTTTCCATCTTCTCAACAGGGCTGTCTGCCGATGGCGGTGCCAAGCGCCAGGAGCATCTCTCTCGGTTCTCCATGCCTGATCTAAGCAAAGATTCTGGCATGAACGTTTCAGAGAAGATGAGCAATATGGGGACGCTCAATTCATCGGTCCAGTTCAGAAGTGCTGAGTCTGTCCGCAGCTTACTCTCTGTTCAGCAGTACCAAGATATGGAAGCCAACCTTCATGATCTCGCCAGTCCCATGGGTTACAGAGACACAGCATCCCGTGGAAGGATGCACCAAAGCTTTGACTATGATGACGGGTTGCCTGGAACTAAGTTGGCCACACAAGAGAATGCCAGGCTCCCTCCCATGAGCGAGCGCACGCCCAGGCGGACTAATCTCCGAGATGATGACCGCCGTTATCACCATCACAGACCCCGGCGGTCCAGGCGTTCTCGTTCCGACAATGCCCTTCACCTTGCCAGCGAACAGAGCTATAAGTCGAAAGAGAGACCCTCTCTGCGAGCTAGGGAGGATTATGACCAGTTCTTACAGCAGAGAAGTTGTAGGGAGACCATGGAGCAGGGTGCACGAAGGAACCTGTACGGCCAGTGTCCAAGGACTGTGTCAGATCTCGCTCTGCAGAACCACTTTACGGAGAGATGGGGACCCTACTTTGCAGAATACGATTGGTGTTCTACCTGCTCCTCCTCCTCCGAATCTGACAATGAAGGCTACTTTCTTGGGGAGCCCATCCCTCAACCCAGTCGTCTCCAGTACGTGGCCGGGGAAGACCTCCTTCACAAATACGGTTCATACAGCATGCCTAAGTCTTCCACGCTAGGTGGCCGAGGACAGTTACACAGCCGGAAAAGGCAAAAGAGCAAAAACTGCACCATCGCCTAACCGTGTTGCCCAGGCACGGTGTTGGAGAATGTAATTACTTCATCAACTTTGCACTGTTGTAGGTCTTAAAGCGCTTTTTATTGTAACGAAACATCCTGGCAAACAGGGAGTTGTACGAAGGTCCTAGACAAAGAGTCTATAAATAGTCATTATTGTTGGCATGGTGAATATATTTTGCACATTTTATTTTTCAGGGTGGGGGGGGTGGAGGCCGGGATCAAATTTATTTTAGCATGTAATAGTTACCAATTTACTTCCTTCCCACAAGTAGCCACCACCCATTTAATACCCAGTTCACCCATGTTTTGAGTTGCCATTATCTTCTAGAACCAGCAGTTCTGTACCAATTTATTCTCTTTCTCCCCCTTCGTTGCTCTTCATTTTTTTAAAATCCCCTGTTTTTCCTTTCGGTCATTCTCCCACCAGATTGCGAGGAGGCATAAATTATTTCCATGACTGTTCTATAAATGCAGTCATCAATGAGAGTTCTGAGAAAATATTGCTTTTTTTCCTATTTCATAGTATTATCTAAAGAATGTCTGTGCATAGCAGTCACAGAGAAATCCATGAACGTCCATCGTGCTTTTTGACTAGAGCTAAATCCGTATAGCTTCAGAATCCTTTATCCTTTTGCCACTAGGTTTCTTCTGAATCAGGGAGTCTTTACTTTCTGCACCTGATTAAGAGCCTTCTAAAGAAAATTAAATAGCTTTTGAGGGTGTTGATGGCATGCACACAGCTTCATTTTAAGTTACTCTGTAAAAACAGATGCAGGCGCCTGCCACTGAAACAAAATGGAAACAATATAGGGAAAATATATAAGCATGAACTACTGGTAATGGTCAAAGGAATGTAAAGGAAGTTTACATCTCTTTAGAAAGAGCCAAAGTCACTCAAATTTCAACTAATTTTACGGGGGGGGGGAGGATAAACAAAAATAATTGTAAATGACACAGTGGTGTGATGTCAGCATGAGCTTGTTTTGAGTATGGAATTGTTTTCTGGTGATCTAGTTTCCTGGCATTTGTTAACTGCTATTCATTACCAAGGTATCTTCAACATTGCCTTCTGAAATGCATAATCAAATGAGTACATCTTAATCATATCAAACCTGAGGTCTACCCACAGGAGATAAACACTTCAAATTCATTATGAAGGCAATTTGAAGGGCCTATCCCCTCAGTACACAACTGAGTTCAGTCTTTGGAAGCAGAACAAAGCAACAACAGCTTCAACTTGGGTAGTTACAGTATATACATAGGGCTCAAAATGTATTGTGTGCTATGGTGGATGTGAGTTTTCTCTCTCTTTTTCTCTCTCTCTCTCTCTTTCTTTCTCTGTGTGCTTTAAACAATTGGGAGACCAACATCAAGATGTATTCTATATCATTGCTAGATGAAACAGCGGAAAAGAAATAAATAATTGGTTTTTTTATTTTGTTTTCATTTTAAAAAATATTTTTGGTTGTACTTTTCACTTACATGGATGTAAAACGGGTTTCAGTCGTCCCCAGCTAGGTAGGAATTTGCCAACTTACACCACCTGTGCATGGTTCTTTAGAGAGTTTGAGGACTCCATTAGAACAAATGTCTGTTGGAATAGATGGCAGAATGCAAATAGATGTAAGTGGGATTTCTTTTTTTAAAAAATGCAGCTGAGAGGGGGTCCTGACTCTTCTGTAGGACTTCAGAAGCCAGGACTTTGAGCCTGCTCCAGCTCCTGGCCTTTGGAACAATGGGTTTATAACAGAGAACATCACTTATTGAAAAACAGAGACTTGGAAGGAAAGCTCAAATACAGACGTATCCATAGCACAGCTAGGAATGTTTTCTTGTGCTTAAGGAGGATGTGATGACTATGATTTCTCCCCACCCCCAAATATAAATAAATAAAGAACGATATAGAAAAAGAAGACAGTGTATTAAAAAAAGTCTTTCTCAACTTGGGTGACTGGACATTTTTTGCTGACATGGAAAATGCTTATATTCTCTTGACTTCTTTCTGATTTGTTTCTTATATGTTTTGTTTCCTTTCGGGTCAGCAGATGTTCAGCTCCTTCCCTGTAAAGTCCAGTGGTCATCCCCAGAGCTTAGAGACCTGACCTTGGGGGTTAAAAAACCTCTCAGAATTACCCAGTCAATGTGGAATGAGTGCACTGCTGGGAGTTGAAAAGTAGCCATCCTGAACTCAGTCATTTTAACAAGCTCATAACGTGTGCGCAGGTCTCCTCTCATCAGACCCCACATAGAGTACTGTGTCCAGTTTTGCACACCTTAATTGAAAAAGGATGTTGACAGCCCAGAACGGGAGGGCGACCAGGATGGTTGAAGGCAGGCATGTCCAAAGTCAGGCCCGGGGGCCAAATGTGTCCCATTTTCAAATTTTGATTGGCCCACAGCCTCTTCTCCCTGCCGGCTCAGCCTCTCATGCATCTCTGCCAGCTGGACCCTCCCCATACCGGGTGGAGAATCAGCTTGCAGTTTTATGGTTTGCCTGCCTTCCCTGCCTCCGTCCGTCCCCCCAGCCACCTGCCCAGCCTACCCGACCGTGGCTCCGTTGCTGCAGCGTCCTCCCCATCTCCTTGCATGTCCTAATGCAGCTGAATGTTCGGCCCCCATACATTTTCACCTCACTAAATCTGGCCCTCCTTGCAAAAAGTTTGGACACCCTGGTTTAAGGTCTGCAAGAAGTGTCTTATGAGAAGAAGCTTAGGGAGCTGGGATATTTATTTTTTTATTTATTTTATACTGCCACGTTTAATTCAAAGAACAACTCCAGGCAGTGTACAAGTAAAGTTAAAGCAATAAAATAAAAATAACATTTTACATATTACTTACATAATAAACACATAGAACAAACAAATCATAATAGGGAGTCAGGTAGGTAGTGAGTAACATGCAGCACTGCCAAAAGTCTCACGGCAGAGCCAGGTCTTCAAAGAATTCTTAAACATTGCCACAGATGGAGCCAAACGGATGTCAACTGGCAATTTAGCTTTTAAAAAAAGAAGGCTGAACGGGGATATAATATCCATGTTTAAATATTTGAAAGGATGTCATATTGAACAGAGGACAGGTTTGTTTTCCATGGCATCAGAGACTAGGACTTGGGGCAATAGTTTCAAACTACAGGGAAAGAAATTCCATTTAAACATCAGGAAGAAATTCCTGATGGCTGGAGCTGTTCGGCAGTGGAATATGCTGCTATGGAGGGTGGTGGAGTCTCCTTCTTTGGAGGTTTTTAAGCAGAGGCTGGATGGCCACCTGTCGGAAATATTGTGATAGGGGTTCCTGCATGGCAGGGCGTTGGACTGGATAGCCCTCGAGGTCACTCCCAACTCTATGATTCTATGATTCTCACAAACACGGGGTTCCCATTTATATTTCAGAGGAAGGGTGTACCTCTGCCCACAGGAAAGGCTGATATGCAGAAAGCTGCCCATACAAATAAAGGAGACAAGAACACTCAATGAATTTGATGCTTATATCCTATTCATTGGATCATGGGGCAACATTTCAAATATTCTGCAATCCTCTTGTAAGTTACCGTTCAGTTATCCAGTTACTTACTATGAGTTCCATTGTTCACATATAGAAAATCAATGACTTGAAGGGCATCACAGGGCTGGGGGTTCTTAATGAGATCAGATCTGTAAGCATTATCTTTGAAGGTTATTAGAATTTTTTTAAAAAGAAACACGCACACAGAATGATTGGATGAAATATATGACATTATGCTTTTTTATGATAAGCAATTAGTACAGCCAGTTTTAAGCTCGTAGTCGCACTCTCCTTTGAGGTGAACATTTTAACTTCTAAGAGAAGGGCATTTGAACCATTCACAGTCTGGGGTGCAGAGGGAATGATATTTCCTTACTTATCTTACTTCTATTCTGCCTTTCAGGACAGAGGCCACATATGACTTGCAAATTGTAAAAGCAAAGCGAAAAACAGTGTGCTGTTTATATACCACTCCATAGTGCTTAAAGCTCTCTCTGTTTATTTAGAATTTAATTATGAAGGCTACACATTGCCCTGCTTTTGTTAGCTGGGTCCTCAGTTTAAGCCAGCCTCAAGCCAGCCAGCCTCCTGAGCTCAGGATCAAACTCAGGCCGTGAGCGCAGTCTTCACTGCAGTGCTGCAGTTTAGCCACTGTGCTACAAGACTCCCTAAAAACATATATGGCTAAAGCATAATACATTACAATATTAATATTCAGTTTAGCATATTACCATGCAGTTTAAGACGGTTTAAAAACACATCATTAAAAACATAAAAATTCCAGCATTCCCTACAGAAAAGCAATTTCTCCAGCAATGTCTTTCCTTGCCAAAAGGATGCCTGAAAAGAAAGATCATTGTCTGTTGGCGGGAGAGTGGGACAAATTGCCGTCCTTTGGCAGTGAGTTCCACAGCCTAGGGCAACCACTGAGAAGACTACCTCTTTGAGTAATTAAACATCAAACACAGTCAAACTGTACTGGGCCATCTTCGTTGTACAAAGCACCAATGTCCATCTCCCGTGTTTTCTACAAACGAGAAATGGTGGTTTGTTCTGAACAATGGACAAAAGCATCAGAATGTCTCCCCTTGTGGTGTGGGGAATGAGGGCCTGAGAATTACAGTGTCGTAGTGTTGGCCTTTAAAAGAGGCCACCAGATGTGCACTGGTCTGGGTTTACTGGGTTTAGAAATGACACCCTAGTGTCATTTCATAGGGGCTTTACTTTTGGGGAGGTGGAAAACTGATCAGTTGGATCTACTGCCTGCATCAAAGCACAAGCCGGCCTTCAGCTCCACCCTTCTGGCTTTTCACAGGTACATCTTAGCCTTTTGCTGCCAGAGGCAGCACCTCCTGCGCACGCTAAGTGCAGTGCTAAGTGTGTACTTAGCACCACATATTGTTGTGCAGCTACCTGGAGAAGACGTCATTTTATGGAAAAGAGACGTTGCAAGGCAACGAAAGGAAACATTACTACTGTTCTCAGTAGAGAAAGACATGGGCATCCGTAAGATTCATCCACGCTTTATAAGACGGAAGGACTACAGGGTTTTGGTAACTCCCAAGGTATCTACAAATTTAGAATGCTCTGTAAACCTTGATGACAAAATCCCTGGGCTAAAAATAATGCTGTTGAATGCTAGATCAGTGAATGGGGAATCAACAATCATCCAGGACCTGATCCTGCAAGAAGGTGCCGATCTCACTTGCATCACAGAGACTTTGCTGGATGAGCCTGGGGGTGCCAATCCCACTCAGCTGTGTCCTCCGGATTTCTCTGTAGAACGACAGGCAAGGGCAGGGGGTGGAGTGGCAATAGTCTATTGCAACACCATCCTTCTTACTAGATGTCACATCCCCCAGTTACCTGGTTTTGAATGTATGTTCCTAAAAGTAGGAGGCAAGGACAAGTCAGGAATTCCCTTGGCATACCGCCCTCCCCAAGGCACAACAACTTCTCTACCTCAGCGAACTGAACTGATTACAGGAGTTGTATTGGAATCCCCCCAACTCATTGAGCTGGGGGACTTTAACATCTATGCTGGGGCATGGACTTGGTCTTCTGCCCTGGTATGGATATTCGGATCCTTGGGGTAAAGAAACTTTCTGTAGTCCCATTGTCATGGACAGAACATTATCTGCTGTGTTTTAGGCTCACTGAACTCAGAGCCTGGGAAGGGGTGGAAGTCAGACAAAGGCAATTCATCCAAGAAGGTTGATGGATCCAGATGGCTTTCTAGCTGCCCTAGGGGAGTTTCCCACATCTCCAAGGGATGATTCCATTGAATCCTTAGTCGATCTCTGGATTGCGGAAATGAGCAAAGCCATTGACTTGATTGCCCCTTAATGTCTCTGTCCTCAAAGTACAGCCAAGTTGGCTGCTTGGTTTACTGGGGAACTGGCAAATAAGAAAGGGTGGTCCATAGAGCTGAAAGGCGTTGGCGGAAAACCCAAAGTGAAACAGATAAAGAAACAGTGAAAGGCCATTGGAAAGCTTATTACAAGGCAGTGAAAGCAGCAAAAAAAAAATCATTTTTCTCTACCACCATTGCTTTGGCACGGAATCATCCGGCTGAGCTTTTCCGAATAGTCAAGAGTCTGCTACGTGTTGACACACAGGAGGATAACTCACTGTGAAGAATTTGCACAACACTTTACAGCTGACCTGGATGTTGCTATTGATTCGGAGCCTATAAATAAAACCGTCCCCCATGCCTGCCCTGTATTAATGGATGAATTTAAGCTCCTACAGCCTGAGGATGTGGTAAGGACACTTGGAAAGATTAGGGCCACCACATATCTGTTAGACCCTTGCCCTTCCTGGCTTATAAAAGATCCCAAAGAGGGTCTGGCAGATTGGTTAGGAAGAGTGGTGAATGCCTCCTTGCAAAAGGGCAGAATTCTGGCATGCTTGAAGGTGACAATAGTAAAACCACTGTTAAAAAAGCCCTCTTTAGATCCAATGATACTGAACAATTACCGACCAGTATCTAACATCCCATTCCTGGGTAAAGTATTAGAGCGGGTTGTGGCCTCGCAGCTCCAGAGGTTTCTGGATGAAATAAACTATCTGGATCCAGCTCAATCTGGCTTTAGGCCTGGTTATGGGACCGAGACGGCACTGGCTGCCTTGGTAGATGACCTACGCTGGGAAATGGATAGGAGATCTGTGTCCCTTTTAATTTTATTGAACCTCTCAGCTGCTTTTGACACTATCAACCATGGCATCCTCCTGACTCATCTATCTGAAATGGGTCTTGGGGGCACTGTCTTACAGTGGCTTCAGTCCTTCCCGCAGGAAAGAATGCAGAAAGTGGTGTTAGGGGACTCATGTTCAACACCACAGCCACTAACCTGCAGGGTACCTCAGGGTTCTGTTCTGTCTCCTATGTTATTTAGCATTTATATGAAACTATTTGGAGAAAATATTCAGAGTTTTGGGGTGAAGTGTCACCAGTATGCCGATGACACTCAACTCTACCTCTCATCGCCTCCAGATTCCAAGGAAGCTATTTCGACTTTAGATCAGTGCTTAGCTTCGGTAATAAACTGGATGAGGAAGAAAAAACTGAAACTAAACCCAGACAAGACAGAGATGCTATTGGTCAGACAAAAAGGGGATCAAGGGATTGGGATGCAACCTGTCCTAGATGGGATTACCCCCCAACTGAAAAAAGAGGTGTGTAGCTTGGGGGTGCTCTTGGACTCATCCTTGAGCTTAGATACCCAGGTCACAGCTGTGGCTGGGAGTGCATTTGCAAAATTAAAACTAGTATGCCAGTTACAAGCTGTTCTTGAACTGCATCTCCTTCTGGACTTTGTCAAATGGTTAGGAATAACCAACATATCCCCCTTCCCAAAGTATCAATTGTGTGTGTGTGTGTGTGTGTGTGTGTGTGTGTGTGTGTGTGTGTGTGTGTGTGTGTGTGTGTGTGTGTGTGTGTGTGTGTGTGTGTGTGTGTGTGTGTGTGTTGCGTCATTACAGTCGTGGCCGACTGTCCATGACTACATGTCTATGGAGCTTTCTTGGCAGAAATACCGGAGTGTTTTGCCAGTTCCTGCTCCAGGCACCTACAGCACCTGGTATTCCCTGGTAGTCTCCCAGCCAAGTACTAACCAGAGCCAAACCTGACTAGCTTCAAAAATCAGGAGAGATTGGATGGGCTTAGGGCATCTAGGCAGTTCAGTATCAATAATAGCAGTGTCTATTTGTTTTCCCTGAGATTAAATGCACCAAAGAACTTGAGCAGTTATTCCTACCCATTGGACAATGTCCTGAAGAAGATGCAGTTCAAGAACAGTTAACAGGAACAAATGGAAATTGGCTCTTCCTGTCCAATTTAGAAGGGGACCCTTAATAACTTATTGTCAAGATCCTGGGTGTTTAGAAGAGGTTAGGAAAATCAGCTACCTACTAAACCCAATGCTTTACCCCTACCACTTCTTGTAAGTAGTGATGGACAAGGTGTCATGAGAAGGTGGCATCAGTGGTGGGAGGCCAGGCAACTGGATGGTGGTGGCACTTTGGCCCTTAATACTCCACCTACCCCCTTAGGCTATTGCCTCAATTATGCAGTAGCCACTCAAGCATACAAGGTTCAATTGTAAGGGTCCACAAACCTACACCCATTTATTTAGGAAGAAGCTTTCCTTACCCCGGTGGGTCTGACTGTTGAAGAAATAGGCACAGACCTTGGCTCTGAATCCCTGATATGGCTTTGTGCCTGTTGTTCAGATAATCGGAGGGATGCTTAGAATTTTAGAGAGAATAGCATATGTATGATGCCTTATTGGCAGTCTATAATTGCCAATAATTATGTGTAATTGCTCCTTGAAATTACATACAGGGGACAGACACTTAATTGGTGTTAATCAACATATTTCTGGGGAGATTCAGAGACTAATTTTGCAAAAAGATGCATCTCAGTGCATCCAAGGGAGGAACATGTGTATGCCATGAATTTGAAAAAGCCTTGAACTTGGATGTACTGGTACAATCCGTCTGTTTTATAAATACCCATGGAGATCTGGGACTCCGTGTTTGAACTGCTTTAAAAACTAAACTAAACAAAAAACCAACATCTGTTCCAGAGGATAAGGGTTTCAGCCAAAAGAAAAGGAAGGAAGAAGTCATGGCTGGTGATCGATGCAATTTCTTTTTTCTGTTTATGTTTCACCTTCTTCCAAAGAAATAGATGCTTGAGACAGTTGGGAGGAACAGAGGCTGACTAATTTTCAGCACCATTGCCTTTTCCACATGAATGAAAGCTACACACTGCAGAACAAAAGAAACCTACAGTATGATACTGATTGGTGGAAGATGTATTATTATTATTATTATTATTATTATTATTATTATTATTATTATTATTATCATCATCATCATCATCATTCATTATCATTCATTCATTCATTAAACAATATTATTTTTATTACAAATCGCTAGTCGAACACTTCCCAGGCATTTAGGACTACGTGATGTATCGGTGAATTATGTGAGCAGATCCCAGGAAGTTGGCCTTCTGCAGCTGACTGATGGTGACTTTGTCCACTCCAATTTCTTCTGCAGGTCCAGGGGCCAAATGCAGCCTGTTTTCAATATTTGAGCAGCCCACGGCCTCTTCTCCCCACCAGCTCAGTTTGTCATGCATCCCCGCCAGCTGGCCCCTCCCCATACCGGATGGAGATGTCATCTTGCAGTTTTACAGTTTGCCTGCTCTCCCTGCCTCTGTCCACTACCCCCATCCACCTGCCCAGCCTACCCACCCCCAGCTCCATTACTGCAGTGTTCTCCCTTCCTCCTTCCATGTTAGGGAGACTTGTCCAAAGTCAGGCCCGGGGGCCAAATGCAGCTGAATGGTCAGCTCCCACACATTTTAGCCTCACCAAATCTGGCCGGCCTTGCAAAAAGTTTGGACACCCCTGTTCTAAATACTAGCTTAGCTCTTTAGGCACTGCACCTAGTCTGCCGATTACCACTGGGGCCATCTGTACAGGGTTATGCAAGAGTCTCTGAAGTTCAATTTTCAGTTCCTGATATTGAGTAATTTTTTTCAAGTTGTTTCTTGGTGATTCTACTATCACCTGATATTGCAATATCAATGACCCACACTTTTTTCTTCTCCACAATCATAATATCTGGGGTATTATGCCCCAAAACCCTGTCTGTCTGTATTCGGAAGTCCCAAAGTAATTTTGCATGCTCATTTTCAATCACCTTTTTCAGGCTTATGATCTCACCAGTTCTTTGCTATGGGCAGATGATAGTTTTGACACAAATTCCAGTGGACCATTTGAGGAACTACATTATGATGCTGTTTCTTAATCAGTCTGAGCAATTTTCTTGCAACAACTCAAAATATGGTTGATAGTTTCATCTGCCTCTTTACAGAGTCTACATGTGGGGTACCCAGCTGATTTTTCTATTCTAGCCTTAGCTGCATTTATTCTAATAGCTTGTTCTTGAGCTGCAAAAATCAGGGCTTCTGTCTCTTTTTTCAGTGTTCCATTGGTGAGCCATAACCAGGTCTTTTCCTCATCTACTTTTCCTTTTACTTTTTCGAGGAACTGCCCATGCAGCGCTTTATTATGCCAGCTATCAGCTCGTATTTGCATCGTTGTTTTTCTGTATTGACCCTTTGTTTGCTTTACTTTAAACACCTTGTTCTTAACCTCCAATAATGCTGGCTCTGTACTATTTTTCACATAATTGCATGTTTCTCTTGTTCAACTGTCTGCTTCACTTACAAAAGACCTCTACCAGCTAATTTGCTAGGTAAATACAGCCTGTCAACATTATTACATGGATGTAATGCATAGTGAATGGTCATGCATTTTCTTGCTTTCCTATCCAGATTATCTAGCTTCATCTGAGTCCAGTTTATAATAAACCAGCGGTATACCTGATGACCAGTATGGCCCAGCTATTAATGGCCTTGATGGTGTTACCATATAAGAACATAAGAACATAAGAAGAGCCATGCTGGATCAGGCCAAAGGCCCATCTAGTCCAGCTTCCTATATCTCACAGCGGCCCCACCAGATGCGTTTGGGAGTGCATGAGACTAGATATCTGTCTCCTGATACCACTCCCCTGCATCTGGCCCTTGAAGTACCCTGGTTTAAAGCCTAGAGATTACACATCTCCATCATGGTTTGTAACCCGTGATGGACTTTTCCTCTAGGAATCTGTCCAATCCCCTTTTGAAGGCATCCAGGCCAGATGCCATCACCACATCCTGTGGCAGGGAGTTCCATAGACTTACAACGCGCTGGGTGAAAAAATATTTTCTTTTGTCAGTTCTTACTCTCCCAGCACTCAATTTGAGTGTATGTCCCCTAGTTCTGGTATTTTGAGAGAGGGAGAAGAGCTTCCCTCTATCCACTTTACTCATACCCTGCATTATTTTGTATGTCTCAATCATATCCCCCTCAAGCGCCTTTTTCCAGACTAAAGAGGCCCAATTGTTTTAGCCTTTCTTCATAAGGGAGGTGCCCCAGTCCAGTAATCATTTTAGTCGCTCTCTTCTGCACCTTTTCCAGTTCCACTATGTCTTTCTTGAGATGCGGTGACCAGAATTGTACACAATACTCCAGGTGGGGCCTTACTATTGTTTTGTATAATGGCATTATAATGTTGGCTGTTTTATTTTCAATCCCCTTTTTGATAATCCCTAGCATGGAATTGGCCTTCTTCACTGCTGCCACACATTGGGGAGACACCTTCATGGAGCTGTCCACCAACACACCAAGATCTCTTTCCTGATCCGTCACGGATAACTCAGAGCCCATGAGTTGATAGATGAAGTTTGGATTTTTGCCCCAATATGCATTACTTTACATTTGGTTACATTAAAATGCATTTGCCATTTCTCAGCCCACTCCCCCAGTTTGGAGAGATCCTTCTGGAGCTCTTCACAATCTTCTCTGTTTACCACACGGAAAAGTTTTGTGTCATCTGCAAACTTGGCCACCTCACTGTTTATCCCTGTCTCCAGGTCATTTATGAACAGATTGAAAAGCACCGGTCCCAGGACCGAGCCCTGGGGCACACCGCTTTTCACTTCTCTCCATTGTGAAAATTTCCCATTAACACCTACTCTTTGTTTCCGGGATCTCAACCAGTTCTCAATCCATAAGAGGACCTGCCCTCTTATCCCCTGACTATGCAATTTTCTCAGCAGCCTTTGGTGAGGGACTGTGTCAAAAGCCTTTTGAAAATCCAGATAGACTATATCCACCGGTTCACCCAAATCCACGTGCCTGTTGACCTTTTCAAAAAATTCTAAAAGGTTTGTAAGACAAGATTTACCCTTACAGAAGCCATGCTGATTTTCTCTCAGCAAGGTTTGTTCTTTTATGTGTTTTAAGATTTTCTCTTGGATGAGGCCTTCCACCATCTTCCCTGGGACAGATGTAAGGCTAACCGGCCTGTAGTTTCCTGGGTCCCCCCTCCTTCCTTTTTTAAAAATTGGTGTGACATCTGCTATCCTCCAGTCCTCCGGCACTGTGGCCGTTTTAAGAGACAAGTTGCATATAACCATTAAGAGATCTGCAATTTCATTTCTCAGTTCCCTAATAACCCTTGGGTGGATGCCATCTGGGCCCGGTGACTTGTTAATCCTCAATTTATCAATTAGTCCTAAAACCTCCTCTCTTTTAACCTGTAAGTAAGTTCAGCTTACTTTTTAATACTTTTCTAACCCTTTGGATACAGTATATTCTTTACTGACCACATTTTTCACTTGCCCATGCTTGATATTATCTAATTGCAGTATGCCCAGATATTTGTTGGCTTCAGACTGATTATACTTAGTGGCTTGTCCATTTGGCATTTCAATTCCTTCACTCTTAGTGATTTTTCCTTTTCTCAGTGCCACTGTGGCACATTTGTTTAGTCCAAACTCAATGCTAACATCAGTACTGAAAATTCAGGCTGTGTTGGTAAGTGAGTGTATTCCAGTTTCTGATTTTCCATATAACTTTAAGTCATCCTTGTACAATAGATGAGAAATTTTCCCTGAATTTTTAGCAGTTTGGTACCCTAAATTTGTCTTCTGCAAAATTATTGAGAGGGGAATCAGGGCAATAGTAAATAGCAGAGGTGACAAAGAGTCACCTTGAAAAATCCCTCATTTAATGTTAACCAATCCGTAGCTTGCGTCCCTGACAAACAATTATGTTTTCCAGTTCTTCATCGCATTTTCAATTAGGGCACTAACACTTTTACATATTCCAATGGCATCCAGGCACTTAATAATCCAACTATGTGGTTCTGAGTCAAAGGCTTTTTAATAATCAGTCCAAGTCATATAAAAATTAGTTTTCTGGGCTTTACAATTCTCTAGGATCATTTTATCAATGAGTAACTGATCTTTTGTGCCTCTACTTCCCTGTTTGTTCCCTTTCTTCTCTACTGGCATGATGTTATTTGCTTCCAAATAATCCTGGAATCTATCAGCTATGATGCCTGTCAGCAGTTTATACATAGTTGGTAAACACGTGATTGGCCTGTAGTTTTCAGGTATTGTTCCTTTTGTTGGATCCTTCTGAATCAAATAGGTTTTGACAGTTGTTAACCACTCATTAATATAACCTGTCCTCAACAATTGTTGGGCCATTTTTCCATGCAGACTGGTCAGGTGTTTAAGCCAAAACCCATGCAGTTGATAATTGCCTGGTGATGTCCAATTTTTGGCTCTTTGCACTCTTTTGGCTATCATATCAACTGTTATTTCTAGTTGGTCCATTGTGCACTTGGATAATTTCTTCTCAAAATCTTGGAACCATCCAGTATTTCTATTATAGTCTTTCCCAGTTCCCCATATGTTTTTCCAAAACTGAATAGTTGCCATTTTTCAGGCTTTTCATCCTTTATACCTATCTTCTGATTTAAACTCTGATAGAACTTTCTTTGATCTGATTGAAACAAGTGGTTGTCTTTATACTGAGTAAAATCTAGCATCATATCTTTCAATTTTTCTAGCTGTTTCTGTTATTTGCTGCTTCACTATTTCCAATGCTTCTCCAATTTTCCTTGTACTTTGCCAGTATTTTTCAGTCAAATATTTCTTGATCTTACCATTCTTTAATTTGTCCTCCTGCAGGTTTTTTTAAGTTACTCGCATCTGCTCGGAGTCTTTTGATTTTAAGCACCAGCCTGATCTTCCATCATGGTTTCTCAAACCATTTGGGGGCTTTAATGGTAGAATCCCTAGTTCTTCCGTTACTATTATTGCTGCATTATAAGCAAGCTGATTTATCTGTTCAATTGACATAATCTGGATTGTTGCAAGTGCAGAGTTTATGTCGTTCATCAATGGTATCATTTTTTTCCTAGGCACAGTCTTCAAAATCGGAAGCCTTCTCCTCTCTTCATTTGATGCAGTATGTGTCAGTATTTTATTCTTCAGTTCTTGCTGCCTAATAGTGAGCTCTGCTGGTGTTCCAAACCTAATTGAACCTTCTTGTGGTTCAAATTTTTGCACAACAACCATATTTTCTTCAACTTCAGACTGCTCGATATCCCCAGGTGTTATTAATCTATTTTCTCCTCCTATCTGGATAATTTGTGGACCCCCTGTTTCACAACTCCTCCGTATTTCTTCTAGTTCAACTTTACTAAACACCTTGTTTCTAATAATATATCTTCGCTGGTCAACTAATCGTAATTCATTTATCTTGGAGTTCGGATAATATTCTTGTTTCCATAATTGATGCATCTGCTATTATTATTATTATTATTATTATTATTATTATTATTATTATTATTATTATTATTATTATTATTATTATTATTATTACACTACTACTACTACTACTACTACTACTACTACTACTACTACCTGATATACCGGGATATCTTACACAACTGATTTCTAATCTAATTGATTACCAGCTATTTTTAAAAACAAATATCTTGACAGTGGCCCCCTTTCATGGTTCCATCCATCTCTTCTGAGCAATTCAACCTTCTCTGTCCTTAGAGAATACCCTATTTATATAATAACTGTACAGATGATTTCATAGTATGGACAACTGGCATGCATTTGCTCTTGCATTTCTCAAACTACTTAGTTTCCTTTAGCAACACAGAAATAAACAAACAAAATGCTTCTATGAACAATGAATGTGCCCCCACTACTGTTACTGATCATTTTTGTTTTATCACCTTATATTATATTCAATTCTTCAACAAAAACAACCCCTTAGGGTTATGAATGTGGAATGTGGAATGTTGTGTTTCTCGATCCACAATTAAGAGTGCCAGGAAATGGCCTGATATTACTACAGACTATATGGTGTCCCCCTTGCCAGAAGAAAAAGGATGCCAAAATTTGCATAGCAAAGGACAGCCTGAATGTTAACAACACCAAAGGCAGCAGTCAAGATGTTCTACAGGTTACTCTCTTCTGCTCACTACTATTCCCAAAGTGACGCTACACAAGGGAAAATCCCAGAAATTGACTTTTTGTTGTTGTTCTCCATAACTTAATCATTTCTCACCCCAACTCAAAGCAAATGTCAGGCTGGGTTTCAACAAGTGTGCATGGTAGTTGCTTTGAAGAACCATATTTCCTTTTTTAAATGAATAGTTACACATATGTCACACATAAATACCAACAGAAACTTTGCTCATGTAGAATTACCCAGTGCAAGAAAACTCAGAAGATGAGCACCTAATCTGCACTATCACTGGAGAAAGAGGCCAGTAAACAAGACCACCTTGGAGGTGGCTGTAGGCTCTCCATGCCAAATAATTTTGAAGGGCTGGTTTGGACTTAGTGAAATGTTGAAGCACAAGTGTAAAGGTGTGCACCTCATACAAGGGAGAAACATGCACAACCTTTAACCTCTCAGGTCAACTAAAGCTGCCGTGCTTACTTTGCAGAATGCAAACTAGAAAACTAAGCACCAATTTTCAAACCTTTTCCTTGGGGGTGAGGCCATCTGAAGAAAACAAACCATATCAGAGCAAAAGCACCACAAATATGTTGTGTGCATATTTTATGAAATATGTTGTGTAATCTTTTGAAATGAAAAAAGGGGGGAGGGTCAGTATGTATCAGTGTGTGTGTGTGTGTTGCATCATTACATTTGTGATCGACTCTTCGTGACCCCACGTCTATGGAGTTTTCTTGGCAGGAATACTGGAGCGGCTTGCCAGCTCCTACTTCAGGCGCCTACAGCACCTGGTATTCCCTTGTGGTCTCCCATCCAAGTACTAACCAGGGCCGACCCTGCTTAGTTTCCAAAATCCAGCGAGATCAGATGTGCTTAGGGCATCTAGTAGTAGGCATTAAATAACCTGGTACCATTGCTGTACTACTTGGAAGCAAGGGACTAGCGCTGGGAGTCATAATTATTAATTAACACTGTTTCTGTTTTGCCATGTTGTTATCTCACCCTATCCCTGCAGGCTAGCTTAATCACACAATTAATTTCATTGTTAAAACAATTGTTTCAGTTAGCTGCTAGTAACCATTTTGAGAAGAAGGGCTTCGTTAGCTTTCGGTCATGCGCTGGAATCATGAAAAGGGCATTTAAGCACATTCAGATGGCATTGCCCTTGCCACAACAATGCAAGCAGTCCTAAAATTGCTGACTGGGATGTGAGCAGGAGGGGGGGGAGGGCGGCCTTGGTTGGGCCGCAGGGTGTGGTTTCCGAGAAAATTTCGACCACAGCACCTCTCCTCTTAGAAATTAAGCATGAAATTATTGCTCTGGGTTAATTACAGGCCTCACTTGGGCTTAGAAAGCAATAAAGGTTCCCCGAGGAATTGGGAAACATGGAAGATGGTGGTGCGTGCGCATGCAGGCGGGCGGAGAAGGGGCATCCAAGGGAATGGGCCTGCTGACGAGTGCTCTGTTAAGGCAATCGTCTGCAACCCTATTGCCTTATAGAATCCTGTGAGGATTGGGGTCCCGTTTTCAGTAAGGCTACCAGCCTGTATCAAGGCTGTACCACTTTGGATGGCACATGGGGGGGGGGAATCCCATGACTGAATGCATCTCCATGTGACAGATGCTCCAATCCTCGTTCTCCTGCAGATCGGAAACTAAACATCAGAGGGATGTAGGGCGGCCATTTACTGGCCTTGCAAGCAAAGGAGGGGGAGTCACCAAAAGAGATGAGAATCGAGGAGACAGATTTGCATAAATCTGTCATACGTTGTTCTGTAAATTACTTCAGAAGTAAGGCTTGCATTTTATCCATGGCAACTGAAAATGCAAGCCAGGTAGCAAACCTTTGAGACTTCCAGGTGCTTTGGGACTTCAGCTCACAGAATCTCTGTCCTGTATCCCCAGTGGTAAAGGACTACAAGAGTTCCAGTTCAAAACATCTGGACTAAAGTTTTCTCCAAACCCTGGACCAGGTGATGGGGAGGCGGGGAAGGAGAATTCTTTGTCTACAGAGAATGGAAACAAACAAGAAAATGGATTCCTCTTGGCCTGAAATAAAATCTCCTGATCCCTTATGCTGATTCAATAGGTTTCCAGTCTCCAGCCTGGGACATTCCTCAAATTCTGATCTTGCGACAGCTGATGGAAATGAGGAAACACTTATCTCGTCATAGTGTGGAAGTCTGTGACCACCAGGTCTGGTAGATGCATCTTCCATCTGCTGTGCAAATGCTGACTGGGTGGCCACAAGGCCTCATGTAAGGAGAACTTTCCACCATTTTGAACTGGAGAGTTGTAGGGAGAAGCAGGAGGAAGCTATAGATATATTAGATATATTTTAAAAAACAGGCAAGATTCTGAGTCCAACTGTCCATCAAGCTGGACACTACAGGGCCTGAGGTGACATGGAAAGAAACAGAAAAGTCCCCAAGTCATGCTGGGTGCACCTTATGGGCTTGGGATTCAAATTAAAATAATGTCCCAAAATGGACTCAAAATGGAATCCTTCCAAGAAACTTTGTTATCGTCTAACAGAGCCCCCCCTTTGAAAAGAGTTCAAATAAGGCAGGAACACAGAGTTAGGGACCTTCCCACAATGCCTTACCCCCTGTCATCAGCTACTTTGACAGCTTATGGTTATGATGCCATAAACATCTGGAAAGCCACAGCTGCCCTCTTCAAAACAGAGGAATATCCCCTGTAATGATGACCCTACAGAACTCTTCTCTCTTGGCATCTAGATTTTCCCCATGGAGACAACCTTTTGTATGGTGCATAATCCAGTTATGTGAGAGCTTTTCCCATCCAACCAATATCGACTCAGGAAATCTGAGGTGGTACAGCTGGATACATACACATAATCAAAAACATAACATATCATAACAGGACAGGTACCTTAAATATCTGGCTGTGGAGCCAGAGTGTTCAATTCTCCATTGTGTCTCCAGCACTACCTGATGTAGTTTTTGGCAACCTACCAAGTTCCAGAGTAGCACAGAAGAAGGAAATGGTAAACCAGTTCTGAGTAGCCTGTTCCCAAGAAACCAGTCCATACTCAAGGTTGCCATAAATCAGAATCAACTTGATAGCCTATAATTAATTAAAGTTACTGAAACAAAGTCAAAAGAGGATACCAATATGTACAAATGCATGTAGGCTAATTTAGATGTGCCAATATACATAATTTATACTTTAACCAGAATTCAAATGCATTTTACCCAAGTGAAGAAAACCATGCTAATCTCTTTCCCTATCAAGCCTGTCAGATTCAGCTGGGGCAATGTCACATCCTTGCTTCCTTTCTGTTGTTGTTGTTCAGTCATTCAGTCATGTCCGACTCTTTGTGACCCCATGGACCAGAGCTCGCCAAGCCTTCCTATCCTCCACTGCCTCCCGGAGTTTGGTCAAATCCATATTGGTTGCACCGATGACACCGTCCAACCATCTCATTCTCTGTCGTCCTCTTTTCCTTTTGCCTTCAATCTTTCCCAACATCAGGGACTTTTCCAAGGACTCCTCTCTCCTCATGAGGTGGCCAAAGTACTGGAGCCTCAGCTTCAAAATCTGTCCTTCCAGTGAACATTCAAGGTTGATTTCTTTCAGGATGGATAGATTTGATCTCCTTGCAGTCCAGGGGACTCTCAAGACTTTCCTTTCCATAGAGTTCCTTAAATTAGGTTGGGCCAGACAATCCACCAGTGAGAAGAAAAGGCAAGTGATAGGCTTATCATGATGGGGACCCCTGTAGGAGTCAAATGCTAACTTCTGTTTGAGGGATTTTGGTAGCCTAATAAAGTTTTATTCAAATTGTGGAAAAGGATCACATTTCCCCCTGTTTCCCTTCAAATGGAGGACTGTTTTCTGCAGATGATGGCCACCCTACAGCTGAGATGCTAGGCTTCAGAGCACCACAGGCACCAAGTAGCCAGCAACACACAGTTTTCTGGTAAAGCAGGATTTGCTAAGTCTAAATCTGGTCTCTAATGGCCACCACTTACATTTGTTCCAGACCCACAACTTCTACTTAAGAAAGACGTAAGTGGATGGGCACTTAACGGTGCCCTCAAGCTGTCTATAGCAGTTCTTTTGCACCACTGGATATGGTTTTTATCTGGTGATGGAAGGCGGCGTGTGAGGAAGAAAACAAAACACGGTGACTCAGTTCTCACAGTTGGGGGTTCTCTAAAATGTCTCCATTGGCCACCATCAGTTATGTTATTCTCAGTCTAGCCTTCTAACGCAAAATCCAACGCTTTTGGCTAAGTCTCCTCAACAGCTGGGATTTCATTTAATAAGCCTTCCCCCTCTATGCTAAAATACGTGGCACATTAAATTTGGAGTTCATACAAGGCTGAATCTTGATTTCTTTTTAATGTGCAAGTAAGTGCACGTGGCCTGTTCCACACTGAAATTTCAGTGCACAGGTGAGGAGGTTCAACACCTCTGCTTGTTCTATCATCACCACCCTCTGCATGCACAGAGCAGTTTGAAAAGCAAAGACTCCCCCATGGATACCAGTTGTCCTCCTCCTCTCTATGATGTAGTAGATTGGATTTAGGGAGAAATAGGTGGAAGTGGACTACAACTGCACTTCACAAACTTGAGTAACCCACACTTTCTTGGACTGCAGCTCCCAGAACCTGTTGCCAACCATGGTGATGAAGGGTTCTGGGACTTGGAGTCTAAGAACACCTATGATACCTAAGATTGGGGACTACTGGTTTGGAGCTTTCTGGACTGTACCTCACTTCTTCTTCTTCTTCTTCTTCTTCTTCTTCTTCTTCTTCTTCTTCTTCTTCTTCTTCTTCTTCTTCTTCTTCTTCTTCTTCTTCTTGTGTCATGTCCTCACAGAACATCTGTGCCCTGGGCCACAGTTCCTATCTATTTTTCTTTCTACCTCACTGAGAAATTTTAAAAAATAATGGATCAATGGCACACTACATTATTGTTTGATTTTTATCCTTCCAAGGAGAAATCAGTAATCCTGAGAAGAGCAATCCAAGAGAGAAAATCTTCAAAAGGATTTTAAATTTTTGGGAATTGGGGAAAGGTTTATATATTCCACTCCTGATGGGCATTTTCTAGCCCACAACGCCTGAAATGTTCATAGCCAAACTTCAATTGCTAGTGTCCCAATCCTGTGTACCTGTGTTTACCTGCCTCATTCCAAATAGAATGATGATAAGAAAAGTGCATTGTAGTGTAAATCAAATTTGCTTAATCCACTTCACTTCCATTTTGTGGGTGCTAATCTAAATTTAGAAGCCGTAAAGGAGGAGGAGGAAGAAGAGGAGGAGGAGGAGAAGGAGAAGCAGAAGCAGAAGCAGATGAAAGACGAGGAGGAGGAGGAGGAGGAGGAGGATGTGAAGACTGGGGAAGTTTTGTGGGGGAGCTTACAGAATGTGACTCTTCCAGAGTGGAAGAGAGGGTTCCTGGACAACAGGGAAGATGCTGTGCATAACCAAAGGCAGCCCACACAAAGTCCTGGGTTGATGCATAGGATCAAGAGCATGAAACAGACATGGAAAATCACAGAGAGCTGTTGCAGACTTATGAAGTGGTGTTGATGTTTCCATAATGTTAGGAAGAAATGTCTCAAATAAAGAAGCCGCCCTGATGGTTGCTGGGAAGCTTCCTTTTCAAAGAGGAAGTTTGGCCTATCCAAGGCATGAAAATGGCCAACTGCAGCCTTGTCGGCAAGTGAGCCCAATTTAGGTGCTGATAGGGTGTGGGTCCTACAGGTGGGACTCCCAAAAGGAGAAGTTTAGGATTTATAGTTCCAAAATATCTGAAATGCACATAGCTAAGTGCCACTGAATTCTAATACTAGAGTTCCAGAAGGGATTCCCCCCCAATCAATTGTATACACTTCTATCATGTTCTCCCCTCACATACCTTTTTCTCCCAAAATCTAAAGGGCTGCCATACTGAATTGACATATGAGACAAATTAACCCATTTTTTAAAATTTTTAGTTGACTGGCATGTGTCCCCTAGTTAATCAAAAGAAAAGCATCCCACCCCCTTCACCCCTAATTTGGCTCCACATCACTGTGTCAAGTCTGGCTATAAAAACCCTCCTATTCCAAAAGTTTTTAACCACATCACTGTTAGTGGTGTGTTTTTAATGTTTGCCATTTTTATTGTTTTAATTTTATTGTATTTGATGTTTTAACTGTTTATTCATCCTTTCACACAAAGGAGTGGCAGAGCAATGGGTGAATTAAAAACTCACTCAATGACATGGAACCATTCCCTGGAGACTCTCTCTCTCTCTCTCTCTCTCTCTCTCTCTCTCTGTGTGTGTGTGTGTGTGTGTGTGTGTGTGTGTGTATTCTAACAATCTGTGGTGCTGAAATGCCAGCAGAAGTTAACGTTTTTATATTATTGTCCTGTATTTTGGATCAGCAGAGTTCCTAATTTGTGAGCAAAGGTGACGAGATGGGGTTAAAAAAAAGGATGGAGCAAAAAGATGGGTGAAGAAAGAGCAAGCAGGGGAGGTCTTCACGGAAAGGAACAAAAGTTCAAGTAATCCAAAGTGGACATCAAAGGCTGGCTTTGTGCCTAAAAACAAAAGCCAGGCTTGCTTTATTTTTCTATAATCCTCCCCACCCAGATAAGATATTTGGAAGGCTCAGGACTGGCCCAGCTCACCCGTTGACAGCACCAGTACTAAAGAAGAGCAAAGTGTTACAATATGCCATTGTTTTCCCACCGGGCTCTGTGAGACGTTCACGATCACCTACGTGAGAAAACTCTTAATGTGTTCTCTTCACCTATGATTAACTGCTTCTGACACAACGGATGGACGGAGCTACGCAAGCCAGCGACGCCACACATTTGTAGCCATCTGGCCCCGATATGGCTTCCTTCTTCCTTCCACACGCTGCGCTCGGGAAGACCTATACAAAGACAGATGTGTGCCTTCAAAAAGACTATTTTCTTTAGCAAGCTCCTCCTTGGAGAAAACCTTGCAGCGTCCCCCCCATCCCAAATGATAATTATGACCTTTTAAAAAATCTGTTCAGAGGGGAGTTTAAAATGCAATGCAAATGCAAGCAGAAGATCAACGTTAACTTTCTCTGTGGGAATGTTCAAGGTAGTTTGTATGCATTTGCACTGACCCAATCAGTGGCCAAGACCACCCATTGTTCAGCTTATCCCCCAACGGCAAGGGGAAACCTTCAGCCTCAAAACCACAGGACAAGATGTTTGAGTTAGAAAAGTCCCTGTTCTGTTTACCAGCCTGGATTTCAATGGCAACGATACAGAACATTCACAGTCAAACCAAGGGAATGACGATTTCTTAGCACCATATGTTTAAGGATGATGACATGGTATTCAGGGCCATATGCTGTTAGACCAACGGCTCCCCACCTGAGATCCCCAGATGTTTCTGAATTGCAACACCCAGAAATCCTGGACAGCACAGCTCGTGATAAAGGCTTCTCCATGAACATCTGGAGACCCAAAGTGGGGTGGGGAGGTTGTTGGTAGTAGGAATGGTGCTGATTGTCTCCTGTGTTTCAGCCACCTCTTATCTTTCCACAGCACTGCTAGGGCTGGGGATGGAGGAGTGGATAGACCAGGCACTCTGAGTGGTCTGTGGCCACACAGCCCTGTGTGCAGGAAATTGTGTGATGGACTGTGTGTACCGACAACTTTCTATCATGGCCAGCATTAGGTTTTTCGGCAATGTGACCTACAGTAGTTCTGCTGTGTTATTATTGGACCAAATGGGCTAGACTTCACTCCCTACATGCATGGAACAGGTGTTTGAATAGGTCCCCCCTCCAACTTCATCCTTCTATGATGCTGTGAATCAATGACCCTTGGGCAGCCACACCCTGATGCCACTTCACTGGATGTCCTTCCTTGCACTACTTTTGGTAGATTCCAAGCAATGCATACTCAGAGCACCCCACCAGTCCTGCAGTTCTGCAGATGTTCTGACTTAGCCATTTAGCCGCCACTATTCGATGTCTGGACAACCTCTTGCCAAAGTTACTCAGATCTTTTCCCTTGCCCATATGTTCTGCTTCCAACACATGCAAACCAAGAACTGACTGATACATCCCACCCCTTGAGAGGTGCCATGGTGACGATATAATCAATGCTATTCATTTCACCTGTCACTGATTTTATCCTTGTGGCTGATCAGTGCATGTGGAGTGGTGATCCCAGACTGCATTAGTGAATGTGAATTCACAACCATGTATGTAATTACTGAATTGCTGAATTAATCTGGAATAAAACAGCATTGACTTCCTTCCTTCCTTCCTTCCTTCCTTCCTTCCTTCCTTCCTTCCTTCCTTCCTTCCTGGCCTCTTCTTCTGCATCCCTTGATTCTGATTTACCCCCAGTGGGTCGGGCACAAGAGAGAAAACAAAGTTGCAAAGTTGCTCATACACTCTCTGAAAAAGGGTTCCAATTTGTTCTTGCCACTGAAGAGATTTAATGAGCATCCATGCCAGCTGGCTTTCTTATTGAAAGAACGATGCAGGAGCTCAGGCGAGCAGGGAATTGTTCTGATGAGTTGCCCAGCAGCTCATTGGAGACCCATGCTGACTTCACTATGCGGTAGAAGGCCAGTGGCGCTGAGATGAGGTGACGGATAGCCAGATTTTTCCCCCCTCTCTGCATTATAACTAGGCACTGTTCTAAAAGAGAGAGAACTCAGAAGGCCCTGCTGGAGGATTCCTGTTGGACATTTCTGGATGCTAGTCTGTGGGGTCCCTCAAGGTTCTGCTTTGCCTTCTCTGCTATTTAATATCTACATGAAATCGCAAGGAGAGGATGTCCAGAATTTTGGGGTTCAATGTCATCGGTATGTGGTTGATACCCAACTTTATCTTTCTCTGCCACCCAAAACTGAGGAAGCAGCTTCGGCTCTAGATCAATGTCTGGTGTCACTAATGGGCTGGAGGTGGATGAGTCCACTGAATCTTAACCCAGACAAGAAAATGTGAGGGGGTTGCTTCTGATCAGTCAAAAGGCAGATGAAAGGCAAATAAACTCCATTCAACACAGGGATGCATCCTGTGCTGAATGGAATTACACTCCCCTTAAAATCCAAGGTATTCCTGGATTCATCTCTTGATTCCAGATGCCCCGGTTTCAGTGGTGGCCGGGACAGCCTTTGCACAGTTAAAACTAGTGCACCAGCTGCCCCCATTTCTTGAGAGGTCTGGCTTGGCCCTGGTGGGAGATGTCCTAGTTACATCCCAGCAGGATGGCTGTGACACACTTTACATAGGCACGGGAGTGGTCTCACTTGTGGACTGTAAGTGAAAAAAACAGCAAAGCAAGACACATAACCAGAGATCGCGTGCTCCAAGACAAACCCAGAGGGCTAAATGACAGGACACCACTAGTTGTCACTTACAGTCCGCAACGGAGACGCTCTAGCCCGTCCTTGGCAAGAACGCCTCACTCTCCTAAGCCCTTGGTGGGAGACCCACACTCGCCTACAGGCAACCCTCTCCAACCTCAAGCAAATGCTAACACAGAATATATTACAAAATATCACACAAATGTGTGTGTGTGGGGGGGAGGCTAAACCCTGCCACTGACCCACATGCCAACTCTGCCTACTGTGGCAAAACCATCACAGGACCCTAACAAAGCCATATATAATATCAAAGGGAGCTTCACTTGCTCCTCAACCAATGTGATCTAGGCCAGTGTTTTTCAACCAGTGTTCCGCGGCACAGTGCCGCGAGATGTTGGCTGGTGTGCCGCGGCGCCGGCGAGCCGGAGGAAGGCGGGGCGTCCAGAAAGAAGCCGGCTGCTGCACACACACACAGAGAGAGACTTTTTTTTTGCTCATCTGCATCTATTCCCCCCCCATCGGCGTCTTGGCCCAAAGAGAGCAGCACAGAGGCGGATCCACACGTGCTTACGCCCCGCACCCCAGGCACACACGCACACGCATGCACAGGGCCGCCGAAGAAGAGGGATCCGATCGCCGCCGCCACTGCCACCGCCTCCCAGGCCGCTCCCGCCGCCGCCGCTGAAGCCGCTCACCCTGCTGGAGCCCTTATCAGGGCTCCGATCAGAGAGCCCAGCTGGTAGGTGGCCTGTCAAAGAGAGACCGGCCAGAGCGCGACAAGGCCGCAAGCCTCGCCGCTGCTGCTACCGGTCATGGGCGGTCTGCCGCCGCCACAGCCGCCGCTCGCCTCGCTGGGCAAGGCCCCGATCCTCGGCTGCACGGACGGAGCCGGGAGCCCTCCCCCGGTAAGGCAAAGGAGCCTCAAAAGGGGTGGGGGCGCCGGATGGAGCGGACAAACCGCACGTCCGGAGCAGCTAAAAATCTCGCCGCCGACCACCCAGAGACTACTTGAAGTGGTATGGGGCGGTATATAAGCAGAACACACACACACACACACACACACACACACACACACACACACACACCCTTGGCGCGGGTGAAGTGAAGGGGACCCAGGCGGTGGGAAACGATGGATTAGGCGTGGAGAGGGGGGGAGAAGATGCTTGGACAGCCGGATGTGCCATGAATGGTTGGAGGAGGGGCGGGCGACTGGGGTGGGGGTGGGGTGGGGAAAGGCGCGCCAGCATTCCGAACATGAATGAATGAATGATGGGAAGCCCACGGAGGAGGAGGAGGAGGAGGAGGAGGAGGAGGAAGGGGCGGGAAGGCGCGCTAACAGGAGGAACACCCCCCCGGCGGAGGAAGCGAATTACTGTTTATATATATTTAATATAGGCACAGAGTTAAATTTTTTAACATTTTCTAATGGTCGTGTGCCTCGTGATTTTTTTCATGAAACAAGTGTGCCTTGGCCCAAAAAAGGTTGAAAAACACTGATCTAGGCTATCATTGGCCAGCAATGCCTGTCTACACTCTATGTCGGACATTCAAGCAGGAAATGGATCAAAGGTCACAAATCTGACATCAGAAATCACAATACACAGAAACCCGCCTCAAACCATTTCAGTCACCCTGGACACTCCGTGGACGATCGAAGGTCACCATTTTAGAACAGAATAATTACAAATCCAGAATTCAGAGCGAAACAGCTGAGATACAATTCCTGTGCATGATGGACACCCATAAAAATGGGCTGAATATGAGTCAAAGTTTCTTACGTCATTGCCAATTGTAATAACTGCCACTGTAATTTTCTTCACTACTACCAAACCCATCCTTTCCCACAAGTTTCCCTTCTCTCTTCTCTATATTTAACATTTACATTTTTCTCTCATTCTTAAGGTTTAAGTGATTCCCCCATCTTCAACAGCCCCCTTCCCTCTCCCCTCCTCATCTTTACCTCAGTCTTCTGTCTGCTGAGACATTTTTACAACAGACCCTACAGCAACATAAGCCAAATCACTGCATGCAGACACCACACAACCAACAGCCAATGAATATTTGATATTTAACTCATATTTATTTCAACATTTCATTTCATTCATTTCATTTCATTCATATTGCCATATGTCTAAAGAAGTGGACTTGATCCACAAAAGCTTACAGTAAAAATATAATCATCTTTAAGGTGCCACATGTTTTTTTCTTGCTTTGTTTCTTTGAATTCTTTGAATTCTTGCACATATTAGCAGGGCTACCTCTTCCGGAACTACAACTGTTTTAATAGCAAACACTTCATATATACAGGATGGTCTTTGGCTCCCTTTAGTGGTCAATTCTGGTGGCTTTATCTTTAGAAATAAGTATTTCTAGGATTTTTTTTTCTTTTAGATGATAAGTGAATCAGCAGAGAGGGATGCAGATACAGATACAGCAGGGGTCCTTCTGTAAGTAATTCACAGGGTTGCCACACATGAGTAGCAAATTGATGGCACACAACAACACCAAAAGTACATGAATGTTCTTAATCTATTATCCTGAATATGGATTTACGTAGCTGTCTTGCAGCCAATACCTTATCCCCCTTCCTTCTTTCAACAGACTTGTTTATGAAGGAGACAGAGTGGTCCAAAGGAGGTGACGTTTTATCTACAAGAAGGCAAGGTTGAAAGAAAACTGCTTTAGCTTCTTGGCAACCTCCCTCACCTTGGTGATCCACGCTTGCACCCGAGTCCTTGCAAGCACCCATGAGCTCTATTCCCTATGCCACCTTTTGCAGAGCAACCACATATTTGGTATTCTGACACACCCCAGGGGCAAATCAGCACTTCCTGGCTATTCCAATTGGGGACAGCGCTTTAAGGGCAAAGGAGGTCCTTTCTGTAAGAGGTGATGGCTTACCAGCCCCTTTGTTAGGAGAATGAAGGACAATATCAAATATAGTGCAGTTTCTGTTCACTAGAGGTTGGGTTGGCCTCCCTCAAGGGGAAAGCATGCTGACTTTCTATCTAAAGGAAAAGCAGATACCCCTGCCTTTTTATTTAACAGCTTTGAGTTTGTGTTCAGAGTTAGCCTATGCAATGTTCTGCTCTCCCCCTCTCTTTTTAGAGGCATCTCTCTCTCCTTGTGTGTGTGTGTGTGTGTGTGTGTGTGTGTGTGTGTGTGTGTGTGTGTGTGTGTGTGTGTGTGTGTGTGTGTGTGCACACACACACACACACACACACACACACACACACACACACACACACACACACACACACTTTAAAGGTTGTTACTGGGTAAATTGAGAACAAGGTTCTCCTAGCGACAAGCTTTGGAAGACTCTTCCAAGGCAGCGGGGGTTGATTGGGATGTTGCTAAATACATAATAATTCCTCATTATTCAGCGCTGCCAGAGCTTCAGTATGAAGCCATAGAAGCAGAGCAGTTAATTTTCCATTTCACTAATAGCTTTCCTGCCCAGCTCCGCTAAGGTCAAGTGGCTGGCAGGGGGTCACGTTCAACAGAGGAGAAAGTGTTATCTCATCCACAGTTGTGCGTACCAGACAAAACAGCCAGGTTCTCAGAAACCGGAATGTTGATAATTGTTCCTCTCCCCTCCTCCCCTGCAAGCTATACCTTCAGGTTTTTCTACTGCCTAGTCGATGTCTCATCTGCTGGACTATTAGCAGGACCAGAGGCATGAGGCCACGATTTCAAACCATCTGGCTACAGTCCATCTGTGGATCATAGTCCAGATGGAGACCAGGAGGACAGGATGAAGACTGTTGCTAAGAAAAGCAACATTGAAGAAAGAAAGTGAAGGACTAATGATGGCAGCTCAAGATCAAGCTTTAAGAACAAATGCCATAAAGGTGAAAATTGATAAATCATCGGAAGATAGCAAATGTCGAATGTGCAAAGAAAAGGGTGAAACTGGAGATCACATCATTGGCTGTTGCCCAAAAGTAGCTGAGACTGATTATTTAGCCGTCATAATAAAGTAGCAGCAATGCTCCACTGGAACATATGTAAAAAATTAAACTACCATCAAGCAAGAACTTGTGGGAACATCATCCAGAAAAAGTTACCAAAAATGAAGTCATCAAGGTGCTCTGGGAGTTCAGAATCCAATGCGACAGACTCCTTGTCCACAATACTCCAGACATCATAATAGTTTACAAGCAAGAAAACAAAGTTCAAATAGTTGATGTGGCAATACTAGGAGACACAAGAGTCAGCAGCAAAGAGAAAAGATAACCAAATATCGGGATTTAGAAATAGAAATGGAAAAGCTATGGAATAAGAAAGCAAGAACAATACCAATAATAATAGGTGCCTTGGGTGCAATCCCCAAAGACCTGGATCAACATCTGAAAACCCTCGGCATTGACAAGATCAACATCGGTCAACTACAAATGGCAGGAGCATACATTCTACAAAGATATCGCCAGTCACCCTAGGTTCTTGGAAAGAGCTCAATCATTGGAGAAGGCCAACTCCAGCTTAACACCTGGCAGCTGTGTTCACCAGATAATAATAATAATAATAATAATAATAATAATAATAATAATAATAATAATAATAATAATAATAATAATAATAATAATAATAATAATAATAATGAAGAAGAAGAAGAAGAAGAAAGAAAGAAAGAAAGAAAGAAAGAAAGAAAGAAAGAAAGAAAGAAAGAAAGAAAGAAAGAAAGAAAACACTAAACCACTGTTATAGCACATACCTGTAATGTTGTGTTTAATGCAAAGGTCATTAAACACAACATTACAGGTATGTGCTGAGCTCTCACAAAATACCAGGGCCGTTTGGAGCATGCCTAAATGAAATGCTCTGAAGTGAAGAGAAGGAATCCCACACTATAGGGATACCAAGCTGGCAGCATCCCATTCCCTGAAAGTTTGCATCCAAAGCCCGAGACCTGGAAAATGGACGGCCGAACCTGAGCCTCAAGGAACCAAAGTGGCAAGCTGACAACCTACAATTGGCCATGCTGTCACTAGGATCCTGGGGTTGTGCATTTTTAAAAAAGCTAAGGCCGGTGCCCTGTTCAATATTTATGTGTGCCTCGAGGTCCCATTACAGCAACTGTAGCAGCCTTGCCACAAGGTGGTGGCCATGCCTGGTCTCAGCCCTGACTGTCAGCTTCTGCAGGCGGAGAGCTGCACTCGTAAATACGGAGCAGGGCACTGGTTATGATCAGGCAGAGGTTTAGACAGCAGGGCACAATAAGGAATGCATCATTATTTAAAATGAAGGAAGGGCGAGAAAATCATGGATGCAATATTAGAAACATCTGCCAGGGACTCTTACTGTCCGAAAATGTGATGCTTAAACGTGACAATGTGGAAAGGTTACAGCATGTGATGATTCTCAAAAGGGCAGCTATAAACTGAAGACGGCATCATTAATCAACACGGCTAGTTGCTTCCAGTATCCAAGATAAATTTAGGAATTGATGTCATCCAGTTATCTCTTCTGCATAGGTGTTCTATGTACACTTTCCACCTTCTCTTTCTTTTCTCCCGATCAGATCATCTGCATCACTAAGCATATTAATAACTCAGAAAAATGATGCATTTTCTAAATGCTCATGCATCCAGTTAAAATGGAGGAAAACACATACTTTGTCTTCTTTCTGGGTTGTTTCATTTTCTTTTCTTCCTCCCAGCTTTTTGGCTCTGCTCAACTTGCTGCTTCTACAAAATATCAGTGTTGCTGGTATTTGGTGCATGATATAACATGGAGCTGCTGTCTTGCTGATAGGTTAAATGAGAGTGAGTGTGCCTTATCTCCCATTATAGTGATAATGTTTTCTACTTTGACTAAAATTTCTGCAGAACCTGGAAGAATAATATTCTCTGCCAATAAGTATTTGATGCACTAGGATACTGAAACTATTGCACTCTCAAATAATTGGTAGGGTGAACTGTCAGACTTACAAACATTGCTTTATGCTTCCAATCTGTAACATAAACAATTGCATTATAAGATAAATATATTCAGCTCCTAGGAGTGTTTATAATTCAGTGGCCTTGCTCAATTATAGTTAGTTAATTGTTTTAAATAACTACACTGTAGTAAGCTATATTTAAGCCTCAATTTTAAATTTACTTTCATTTTCAGGGCACTTCTTCTATATCCCAATAACTATTTTAAAACTGTCTAGGCACAACATTTCAAACTTTGACCATTAATCCACCCTCTTCGGGAGTAATGACCATATCTGCAAAAGAGAATTAATAGTTCCAATGGTGAAGATCAGAAATTTTTGGAGGGCAGGTATCCAGGCTGCAGTGGCAGCTGCAGGTGACACTAGGAGAGGATCTTTCACAGTCAATGGAAGTGGCATTCAAACAAACTTTTATTAGTACTATGCAGAAGAAGACAATGTAACTCACTTCTGAATCTTTCTTATTGTGAAAGCCCTATGATGAAATGATTCAAAATGATTCAAAAATGTAACAACAGATAGTGCTGGAAGATGGGACTCCCAGATCGGAAACCACTTAGTCATCTACAGAGGAACAGCAAAGGACAAGTATGACTACTATTGTTGCTAATGCTGTAAGTATATGAAAGCCAAAAGGATGTTTAGTAGCTGATGCCCACAGAGACAAATTTAAATTTACCACTTCACAACATACTGGAACATGGAATGTTTGGAGCATGAATCAAGCTTAACTGGAAACTGTAACACAAGAAGCAAAACATGTAAACACTGCTTGGTGTCAGTAAACTAAAGTAAACTAGAATGGCACTACAAAGACACTACAAAGTGTCTTACTCAGAAGAAATGGCGCAGTGATTAAATGCCTGTACTGCAGGTAAAACTGTGCTCACAACCTGGGGTTCAATTGCAAGTAGCAGGCTCATGGTTGACTCAGCCTTCCATCCTTCCAACGTCGGTAAACTGATTACCCAGCTTGCTGGGCGGGGGGGGGATGTGTAGCCTGCATAATTAAACTGTAAACCACCCAGAGACTACTTGAAGTGGTATGGGGCAGTATATAAGCAGAACACTTTGCTTTTTTGCTTTGGCTATAATATAGGGGAACAGGCAGTTAGGGGCTATAATGCAAGGTCTGACAGAGCAGGGACGGGCCCAAAATGGAAAAATTGTATTTTGTTTCATTTCATTTCGTCCCCCATGATTCGTTTTGTTTCGTTAGCAATGTTTTTTTTTAAAAAAATGTACAAAACAAAACAGTAATGAACTGATTCATTACTTTATAAAACGGGTCCCCTGGGTCCTGGAGGGACCAAAATTGGTGCCTCTAGGACCCAGGGGAACCAGTTTACAGCAAAATGAATCAGTTCATTTTTAATTTTAAAAAAACCACCGTTTTGTTTCATTTCACTCCTTCCCCATTTTGTTTTGTTTCATTTTGTTAGCTAACAAAATGATGAAGCAGCGTTTTATTTTTCGTTTGGTGCCCATCCCTGTTCCAGACCTATCAACATCACCATAATTCCAGTCTATGCTTCAACAACAGGAAGAAACTCATCACACGTCAAAACAAGACATACTTATAATCATGTGACTAGAACACAAAAGAAGGAAAGAGCAGCCTAAATATTATGTGCAGTAATCCTAGTCTTTGTTTCAGGGGGTGGGAGAATGCACCCAAAAGCTCAATCTTATTATTACAGGCAAATGGCCACCCAAGCAAGGTTTCCATCTTCTGAATGTACAGCAGGAAATGAACTGGGCCCATCATGTTATGAGTTTACAGTGCTTTCTGCCATGCACAATGGATATGGATCTCAATTTAACTTTCAGCTAGAGTCAATCCATTGAATCAATGGGACTCACATCAGTGTTGACTTCTGAAGTCCCATGTATTCAGTGAGTGCCCTCTAATTAGGAGTAATAGATTTAGACCATGGACCTTCTGGTGGGTATGGCATTTGGGTTGAAACCAGGTCTTGTTTTAAACTCAGTTCTCAGAAGAGCTTGAAAGGGTTATTTCTTAAACTACAATTCCCATGGGTTTCTAACCAACACTAGCTGGAGGTGTCTGGGACCCGTAGTCCAAAAAACAAGTAACTTATCCAAAGCTCTAGTTCCCATGGTAGGACCATTATGCAACAGTTACTGCCAGTTTGATTCAGCCTTGCCATAGAATCCCAAACCTTGAAAGCAAGCAACTTTTTTTTCTGAAGTTATACAATGTGGGCCCCTATGATGTCACAAGGCAGTGATCTTAATGTTTAAAAAGTGCATGCCTATGAGAGGGTAAGCCAGGGAATGTGGATTTCCTGAATTTATGTACACATCTACACAAACAGTTTTGTGCTGTGTTTTTGATGCTGGTTGGGACAGAGAGAAAAAAGATTTCAGGCATTAAAACTGGCAAACACAAAGGATTAGAGCTTCTTTTCCTTTAGTTCCACTTGCCCCAATATTCACTTCCCCATCTGGAGAGGCAGGGGGGTCATAGCAGTTCCCCAAGGCTTCTGCTGGTACCCTGAGGCCTGGCATCCCTCAATTTCCTTTCTGCTACTCACTCTTTGTTCAGACAGTAAGCAGCCCAGCTACATTGTTCTGTGCTTACATAAGGAGCCTGCCATTGAGATCTTTCCAAAGCAGCCTTGTGATTAGGGGCGGGCAGGGGAGGGAAGGTAGCCAGGAGGTCCTTAATAGGGCCAAAATGATTGCAGATGTTCCAAAATAGCCACAGTTTAAGTGGCCAAGGCAAATCTGGGAAATTACAGGGAAATGACCTGGGAGGCAAGGAGAAGGTTGGAGAAAATGAGTTACCCTAATTGTTCTCCTTCTGCAGCCAGTAGGGACAGAGGAGCTAGGTGCAAATGGAAAACAATAGAAGCATTTGAGGAGGATGCAGGCTGCACATAACAGTGGTGCCTCTACTTACAAGCAGCTCTACTTATGAGAAATTCGACTTACAAGCGGGAAACCTTTCCCTTTTTAAACCGCCACCTTACGAATTTTCGATGCAGTTTGCTCTACTTATGAGGGCCCGCAGCGCCAGCCAGCTGGACAACCTCACCAGCTGCCCCTCAGCTCTTCCCCACCCTTGCCCTCAGCGCTCAGCTCAGCATCGGCCAGCTGGGCAGCGGGTGGGGTATTGGAGGCGGATCATGCTGCTGTCTCACCGGCTCGCCTCCCCCAGCTCTTCCCCAGCCCAGCCTTGCTTGTGGTGGCAAGCACACGAGTTTCAAAGGGCTAGAGATGAGCTGCCATGGTCCTAGCCCAGTTTGAACCCTGCTCTCTGCACCCCTGCCAGGGGGTTGCAGTAGCAGGGGGAGTGGGTTTCAAAGGGCTAGAGCCATGACAGCTCATCTCTAGCCCTTTGAAACCCACGTGATCTCCACCGCAACCCCTTCACAGTGGCGGGGGGGGGAAGCGGGTTTCAAAGGGCTATAGATGAGCTGTCATGGTTCTAGCCCTCTGAAATCCACTCCCCACACCTTCCCATAGGAATGCATTGAAATCCGTTCCTTAATTGATTTTCATTGCATTCCTATGGGCAAATGGCGATCTGCTTATGAATTTTTCTACTTAGGAGCCTGTACTCGGAATGGATTAAATTCATAAGTAGAGGTATCACTGTACTGAGAGAGAGTGGGGGGGGGAGACGAGGGCAGAGATAAAGCAAACTCATGCATCTTTGTTTGGATCTGATGAGAAATACTGAGGTTTGTTAAGTGGAATATTTGCTTGTTTCTGACAGTTTATATCCTGTCTGACCTTCAGTGAGCTATAGACAACATACATCATTCTGCTGCTGCTGCTGCTTATGCACCCAACAACCCTGTGAAGCAGCTCAGACTGAAAGTGCATGAGAGAGAGACTAGACCCAGGTTACTTAATGTGATTTGTGGATCAGTGGGGATTCTTTTCAATCTAAATCAACAGCAGTTCTGCACAAAGTTGCAAATAAATTGTAAATATATTCAAATCCTATAAAATAGTACAAAGCTCGTGTGGTTTCCACAATGGGGAACTCAACCTATAGCATACATCAGCCTTCTCACTATTCAGGGGAACTGGGGTGAGTTAAAAATATAGCGATATGAAAATGTGAGACAGAATAAATCAAATCGTTGGATTCACTCCAGATAGCCATGGTTCCCAATCTTAGGTCTCCAGATGTTCTTGGACTAAAACTTCTGCCTTCACCACTAACTGTGCTGCTGGCCACAATTTTTGGGACTTGTAGAACATCTGGAGAACTAAGGTTGGGAAAGACTGTTGTATGGGATTGTGTGGTCGAATGATAGAGGTTATATAAGGAGAGGGTTTGTGGCAATAGAAAGACAGCTGGTGATTATACTTAGCAAAGCAGGTAGCAGCAAACCACAGCTAAACATTGAAATTAAGCCCTTCAACATTGAAAAACGTTATGGTTAGCTAAGTGCACTTCTCCCTTAGAAACAAATTGCACCCACAGTTCTTTTTCTAAGAAAACAAGAATGTTCATTGATTATGGTGATGCATTAAGAAAATAATAATAACAGAGATTTGAATTTTTACAGGTAGATACAGGATTTCTCTCTCACACACATACAAAACTTTATCTCTGCCTTGGCAAGGGATTTGGCATTTGTATGTATGTGTGTCACACACACACACACACACACAGAGGGAGGGAGAGGGAGAGAGAGAGAGAGAGAGAGAGAGAGAGAATGAATGACAGATTTCTAAAGACTTGTCCAGGCACATATATAGAATCATAGAATCATAGAATCATAGAGTTGGAAGAGACCCCAAGGGCCATCTAGTCCAACCCCCTGCCATGTAGTAACCCCATCATAATATTTCCAACAGATGGCCATCCAGCCTCTGCTTAAAAACCTCCAAAGAAGGAGACTCCACCACCCTTTGTGGCAGCATATTCCACTGCCGAACAGCTCTGTCATGAAGTTCTTCCTAATGTTCAAATGGAATCTTTTTTTCCTGTAGTTTGAAACCACTGCCCTGAGTCCTAGTCTCTGAAGCCATGGAAAACAAACCTGTTCCCTCTTCAATATGACATCCTTTCAAATATTTAAACATAGCTATCATATCCCCCTCAGCCTTTTTTTTGAAAAGCTAAACATTCCCAGTTCCCTAAGCCGTTCCTCATAAGACATTTCCTCCAGAACCTCAACCATCTTGGTCGCCCTCCTCTGCACCCGCTCAAGGTTGTCAACATCTTTTTTAAATTGAGGCGCACAGAACTGGACACAGTACTCCAGGTGGGGTATGACCAGAGCAGAATAGAGTGGTACTATCACTTCCCTTGATCTAGACACTATGGTTCTGTTTATGCAACCAAGAATCACATTGGCTTTCCTGGCCGCCACATCACACTGCTGACTCATGTTCAATTTGTGGTCCACCAAGACTCCCAAATCCCTTTCACAGGTACTATTCTCCAGCCAAGTGTCCCCCATCCTATATCTGTGCAATTCATTCTTTTTACCTAGATGCAGCACCTTACATTTCCCTCTGTTGAAATCCATTCCGTTAGCTTTTGCCCAGCACTCTAATCTGTCAAGGTCTTTTTGGATTTTCATCCTATCTTCTAGGGAATTAGCAACCCCTCCCAATTTGGTATCATCTGCAAATTTAATTAGCATATTCTCTATTCCTTCCTCCAAGTCATTAATAAAGATATTGAACAGCACTGGACCCAGAACAGAACCCTGGGTCACCCCACTGGTCATGTCTCTCCAAGCTGAAGAGAGGCCGTTTAAGACCACCTTTTGGTTGCGATCAGTCAACCAATTACAAATCCACCTAACAGTAGCACTATCTATCCCACTTTCTACTAACGTCTTAGCAAGAATATCATGGGGAACCTTATCGAAGGCCTTACTAAAGTCCAGATAAGCAATATCCACAGCATTCCCCTCATCCACCAGGCCTGTAATTCTATCAAAGAAGGAGATCAAATTAGTCTGGCATGACTTTTTTTAAAGAAACCCGTGTTGACTTCCAGGAATTGAAGTCAAGCTGATTGGGCGGTTATTATTTGAGTCCTCTTTTTTTCCCTTTTTGAATAGATCGCTACTGGATTGCTTTTGGTGTGATTTGGTTCAAACCAAATTATGGCATCCACATGTTTCTAATTAGATCATTCAATCTCACCCTTTTTTCTGAGCCACAGCCACAGTTCCTTTCTGGCAGAGTGCTAAGGCTACATGGTCTTTTAGCATGATCCAGCACATGCAGTTAATTAGTTCGGACCCAAATGGAGCTCTGTGGGCAGTATTATCAGAGGTGCCTGCCCTGTGACATTGGCTTTGGAAGCATTGTTGTGTGCTGCTGACTCCTCTAGAGATGCCATGTGGTGGTGGTAAACCTACAGGCTCAGTTGACCTGCTTACTGATACATCTCCATCCATGCTTCAAGTTTGTATGCCTCCACTTATGTGTATGTCTAAGAACAATATCACAGACAAAGCCATAAGTAACACTTTGGATGCCAGGAGCAAGCAGTAACATATTCCACTCATTCCTCCATGAGGCATGGGTGCAAGCCACCTCCCAAGAGGAAGAAGGACAACACAGTGGGATTGCTGTTTATTTCATTAATTCTAGAAAATTCCTCTCTAGATTCTGGTGCCTTGATTGCTCCGCCCTAGTCACTGCCCTAAGTACAAACCAGCAGTCATCCCTGTGTGACTTCCTTCCAAAGGAAGGAAACCCAGATATGCACTGCATCTCTAAAACTTTTCACTGCTTGGATTAATGGGCCCACACCCATAGCACTGTTGTCTTCACCATGATTAGAATGAACAGGATTACTTTTAACTTAATCATAGACTGCCAATCACTGATAAAATCTAACACAGTGACCTTAAATTTTCAAAAAGGAAATTTTCCAAAAATGAGGAAACTAGTAAAAAAGAAGCTGAAAGGGAAAAGTGAGAGAGTCCAAACACTCCAAGAGGCATGGAGACTATTCACAAAAACAATAACAGAGGCCCAACTGGAATGCACACCCAAAAGGAAAAAGGGCACTGCCAGGTCCAAGAGGACATTGATGTGGCTTACGGGAGCTGTTCCGGAAATGATCAAAAGCAAGAAAAGCTCATTTAGAAGACGGAAGTCTTGCCCAAACGAGGACAACAGGCAGAAACATAAATTCTGGCAGAACAAAATGCAAGGCAACAATCAGTAAAATAAAGCAAGACTTGGAGGAATGTATAGCTAAAAACACTCAAAGAAATAACAAGGAGTTCTTTAAGTACATTAGAAATAAGAACCCAATTAGGAAGGCCTTTGGACCATTAGATCAGGGGTGTCCAAACTTTTTGTAAGGAGGACCAGATTTGGTGGCTGAGAATGCGTGGGGGGCTGGCTGCTCCCCAACCCTGGCCCCCAACTGCAAGCTCCACCCACTGACCCCTTGTAAGCCCCACCTGCTGCCCCCTAAGCTCCACCCACTGGCTCCTTGCAAGCCGTCACCTGCTTCTTCAGCTATATCCCACAGGCGCTGCAGCAGGCATCGGCAAGGAAGGAGCCGGCTTCAGTGGCATTCCTGTCACCCCCTCAGCCTTACCAAAGGCACAGGAACCAAGGCATACCTCTGCTGCCGCCACTGCAGACAGTCCCGTCCGCACCACCACTAGTACCGGCAGCCTCCCATTTTCCACCAAAGAGGAGGCGGAGGCGGGCAGGAGTCAGGCCCAGGTCGAAGATGGAAGCAAAGCCGGGATAGTGTCTGGGCCTGGCCCAGGTCACGGCACCCCCTCCCAGGGCCCACCTGCCCACTTGCTTCTTGGTCGCTGCCCAGCGAAGAGCCGCCCATCTGTGTGGTGATCAGCACGCATGGCTGGTCAGTTTCCCGGTTCTGGTCTGGGCTTCTTGGGCTCCTCTCCAGCCAGTTGAGGGACGGAGAAGGAAGACAGCAGGTGGGCCTGAGAAGGGAGGGGGGGCAGCCAGAGTCTTTCACTTTCAGAGGCCTCCTGCAGTGGCCAAATAGAGGGCTGCCCCCTCACCCTGACCCAGGCATACCCACCCCACCCGCATCCCCACGTGTTCCCCCGGGAGCTCCTGGGGACATTTACTTTATCATGGGAGTGCCAAACAGCCACAAAGCCAGTCTTTGCAGTGCCCGGCACAGCGGCACCATTTTTAGCCCTCTCTCAGCAACTCCAATTGGCCCAGAGGAGGCAGGACATGGTGACACAGCCCAGTGCCGCCGACAGGGCAGGCAGCCTAGCCAATGACTGTTTGCACTCCGCTGCCGCGGCTGTGTCACCCAGGTGAGAAACCTCCCTGGATTTGCCCAGGCTCAAGTGAGCCGACCATGTTGCCTCGCCGCCACACCACTAAGAGGGGGGAATCTGGTCCCAATCCCCATCCCCTCCATGCTTTCCAGGCCCACAGGGCATTGGCGCGGCAGTGGCACTCTCTCTGAAGAGTGAGAGCCTCTGTGATTGCCCAGATCTGTGTGGCTTCAGCGTGGTGGCTTTGCCACCAGGATGTGGAACCCAGCACCTGTGCTCCACTCCCCCTGCACTTGCCTGGCTCACAGGGATCCGGTGCAGCAGCAGCAACACCGGTGTGTGTGTGGAACCCGCCCCCATGCTCTGCTCCCCCTGCACTTGCTCAGGCCACAGGAGCCGAGGTGTGGCTGCACCACTGCCAAGGCAACTGAATCCAGCATGTGTTGAGGCCCCAGAAAGGGATGTGCTGGCCTGTGCCCAGGTGGGAGGAGGAGGAGGAGCTGCTGCACAGCTCAGTGGCACCAGCCTCCATCCTTCCACCTGGCCCATCGACCCAAACTGATGCTCCCACTGGCCACCACACCACCACAGCCAGGCATGGGAACCCCTGCAATTCAGGGCTGGTTTGGGGCCGGCGGTACATCAAGCACAAGCAACAAGAGGGGGAGGGGGGGGGGGTGGGCCAGGCATCCACGGGCCAATCAAAATGACCTGGCGGGCCGGATTTGCCCCCCCCCCGGGCCAGATTTTGGACATGGCTGCATTAGATGATAATGGAAGGCAAGGGATTATGAAAGAGACAGAAATTGCAGAGGCTCAATGAATTCTTTGCTTCAGTATTCACTGAAGAAGACAGAGACCACAGGCCCCAAACAGAGTCTATCTTCATAGGAAGGGAAACCAAAGAATTAAGCCAGATAGAAATAACCAGGGAGGAGGTTCTTGCATGTCTTGTTAAACTAAATGCTAACAAATCACCAGGACCAGATGGCATCAATCTACGAGCTCTCAAGGAACTTAAAGATTAAATTGCTGAGGTCCTAGCCAAAATATATAATATTTCCCTCAAATCAGGCTTTGTGCCTGATGATTGGAAGGTAGCAAATGTAACACCAATCTTCAAAAAAGGATTCAGAGGTGATCCAGGAAATTACCGACCGGTCAGTTTGACATGTGTCCCAGGTAAAGTGATATAAACCATCCTAAAAGATAAAACCAATAGGCACATAGAAGAGAAGGTGCTGCTGAAGGAGACCCAACATGTCTTCTGCAAGGGCAAATCCTTGACTCACTAATCTGTTGGAATTCTTTGAGTGTGTCAAGAAGCATGTGGATAAGGGAGATGCAGCTGACATTATCTGCACTTTCAGAAGGCTTTTGACAAGGTCCCGCACCAAAGGCTCTGGAATAAACTTGCTAGTCAGGGAATCAAGGGACAGGTCTTGTTCTGGATAAGCAACTGGCTAAGGGTCAGGAAACAGAGGTTAGCACTAAATGGACACTTCTCCAAATGGAGGGAGGTAAAGTGTGGGTCCCCCAAGTTTCAGTACTTGGACAACTGCTTTTCAACTCTTCATAAATGATCTAGAATTAGGAGTAAATGGCAAGGTAGCCAAATCTGCTGGCAACACTAAATTACACAGGGTAGTAAAAACTGAGAGAGATTGTGAGGAGCTCCAGAAGGATCTCCTGACACTGGGGGAGTGGGTAAACCAGTGGCAAATGAGCTCCACATTAGCAAGTGCAGAGTGATGCATGTTGGGGCAAAAATCCCAATTACATTTAAAAACTGATGGGGTCTGAAGTCTCTGTAACAAACAAGGAAAGGGACCTTGGTGTCCTGATGTACAGCTCAACTAAAGTGTCAACCCAGTGTGCTGGAGGAGTGAAAAAAGAAAACTCAATGCTAGGGACCATTAGGAAGGTGTCATAATATATAGAATTGACAAAATATATGTAATGTATATTTAACAGATTGAACAGAGAATTTATAAAATGGAGTCAGTCAAAAATACAGTGTCATGATGTTAGCCACAAGTGCAAGGAATTAGCAATCACTTGCAGGTTAAAGTGATTTAGCACAGGTGGAATAGTTTAATGACTTCATGGTGTATCAGGATGTGATTGGTTAAAATTATGTCTGATGAGTTCCAAATGTGTATAAAGAAACTGGCTGGTATAATATAAAATTGGGACTGTTTATGGTGAGAAACAGTACCCCACACTCTTTTGCTTTTGTATATATGTTATTGCTTGGTGTTATGCTGTTGTTATATATATCTGCTGTATGTATTCAATATAAGAGTTTTATTCTAAGTCATGTTTCATTGTCTCTCCTTTTCTAAGTTCTAATAATACTTATTGCAATTATCTACACTTTATCTACATGCTACTGCTGCTAAGCTCATGTTTCTCTGCTATACACATGTGCAATTGTGTGTATTTCATTTCATAATCCCTTGTTTGATAGAAGGGTATAGAAAATAAGTCAGCAAGTGTCATTTTGCCTCTTTATAAATCTATGGTGAGGCCCCATCTGGAGTGTTGTGTACAGTTCTGGTCACCATACCTACAGAAGGAGATTATGGAAATGGAAAAAGTGCAGAGGAGGGCAACCAGAATGATTAGGGTACCGGAACACCTTCCTTACCATCTGAGGCTGCAACAGCTGGTCCTCTTCACTCATGAATGAAGGCGTCTAATAGGTGACCTGATTGAAGTTTATAAAATCATACATGGTGTGTACAAAGTAGATAAGGAAAAACTGTTTTCCCTATTGTACAACAATAGAACTAGGGGGCACGCCATGAAACTTTTGGGTGCTAGATCTCAAACATAATCCTTTGAACTGTTAATGACATTGAATCATCGGACAATTAACAAGCAAAGCAAGAACAAAGCAGGCTCAGAGACTGCCTGCAGTTAACAATTTACAGCTGCTACATGAGACCAGAAGCCATTACACAGGTTGACTGATCTAGTCATTAACTCTTTCCTAACCTGATTCAGACATTAACTCTTTGTTGCCTAGCACCTGTGAAACAGAAACTGAGGCCAACCCAGCTGGATGCTAGCTTATATTTTGTCATTCCTTAAGACTGTGGGATTAAAAGGACATTTAAGTGCTATTTGGAGCCTTGGGCAATTGCCAGCCCCACTGGCATGAAGAATTGGGTTTGTGATGAGGCTGTAGAATACAACCAGGAATTCTCAAGATGTTATTGAAGCCTTGGGCATAAGCCAGCTTCAATAGCACGAAGAATCTGGCTTTCTTTTTTTTTTACAGGTGTCTGCTACTACCTACTGGGTGAAGCTATTATCTGTAATTCAAGAGGACATAGGTGTTTAACTTAGACTGAACTTAATTCAAGGTATAAGGTTACAGTCTGAAGATCCTTTATTGACAAGCTTTGGTTAAGAACAATTTATATTCCCATATAAGCAATACTAGACTGTGGTGAATAACAGTGCTCTAACCCTTTCCCTTTATATCTGTTCTGGCTATTAAATTGGTAGACTTGAGTACTGTACTATAGGCTATATTATAGGCTAAGAATTGTATTATAGGAAGGGGCAAAGGAAGGGGAAAATGTTCAAAGGTAACTAAAAAGGGGAGTCATAATAATTCAAGTTAACCCTGGTGTTAAATTGAGCCTTAGAAAGATGACATCCCAAACAAAGAAAGAGGAGTTTCCAAGCCAAGCAGCAAATTTGCTAAAACTCATAGCGCAAGATCCATTTAAAAATGCTCTTCAAGATCTTCAAGCAAATATTGTTAAACAAATCTTAGATCAGATGCAAGAGCTTAAGACTGATGTCAAAGCTGGAATAGACAGTAACAATTTGAAAATAGATGCTTTTACACAGGTGGTTAAAGAGGTGAAACATAAAGCCATTAAAATCAAGAAAGAATTAGAAACCATGAAGGAGGAAAAAAATAAGGATCAGGACAGATTGATGTTGATGGAAATGGATAGAGCATCGTACTTTCTGAGAATTCAAAATGTGGAAGAACACGAAGGAGAAGATTTAGAGCTGGGCTGTCCAACTTTGAACAGGCCGATGTCTACTTTTTCTGGCCCAAAGTGCCTGAGGGCTACTACACTAATACCTCTACTTATGAATTTTATCCATTCTGAGCACATGCTCATGGCCCTTGAACTGCCCGCTCAGCTGACAGTGGACTGGCAGACCCAGAACTTTGCTGGGGCAGTAGCGATCCTTGGGATGGGGGAGGGAAGGGTGGAGAATTCATCCCCTCACATTTTTATTGATGCTTGGCAGGCTACTTTTGAACCCTTCGCGGGCTACCAGTAGCCCACGGTCTACCTGTTGGACAGCCCTGATTTAGAGCAATTAGTTAATCCACGCAAACAGGACTAACTAAAGAAGAATTACAACAATCTCTAGATAGAATATACTTATCTGATGAGAGATGAAACTTTTATAACCAAAATGAAAAATGAATTAGATCTCTTCTTCCAAATGAACAAACCCCAAGATACAGAAATGATAACCATTTGGGATGCAGGGAAGGCCTATTTCAGAGGGTTAGCAATACAGTACAATGCACAAAAGAGGAAAGAAAAGAAGCAGCAATATCAAGATCTTTTAACATCCTTGAAGGAGGATGAACAGGAGCTTAAAAAAAGACCCTCAGCCACCAACCTAAAAATAAAATAAACATATTACAACATAAAATCCATCTGCTGAAACAGGAAGAGATGGTAAAAAAAAATAAATTTGAAAGGCAGAATTTTTTTGAAAACGCGAATAAGCCAGGAAGATGGTTAGCATATAAAATCAAAAGAGAGAGAGAAAAGGATTAGCACACTAGAAAACAAAGAAGGCCTGGAAACACACAAGCAGAAAGAAATTCAAAAAATAATACAAGACTACTACACCAACCTTTATTAAAAAAAAGAAATTGAGCAGGAAGACCAGTGGAAATATTTAGACAAGATAGGGAACTGGAGATTTAGTCCCCAACAACTAGAGATTCTAAACAACCCGATAACAACTTGTGAAATTATGGAGGCATGGAAAAAACAGAAGAAGGGGAAAGCTCCAGGACCGGATGGACTCCCGATGGAATTTTATCAAGGACTAGAAGGAACTTTAGTCCCACAGTTTAAAAAATTAGTTGAACACATTGGAAGAAATGGGAAAGTCCCAGTTCATGGAAAGAAGCACACATATCATTGATACACAAAACAGGGACAGAAAAAAAAGAAATTAAAAATTAAAGGCCAATCTCTCTTCTAAAGGTTGATTACAAGATTTATGCAACCATCTGGACAGCAAGGCTAAGGCAGGTTCTTGTAGAAATGGTACATAAAGATCGAACAGGATTTGTCCCCAAACGAAAACTAACATCCAATATAAGAACAATAATAGACATCTTGGAATTTTATGAACAGCACCCAGAGAAACAAATGATGTTGATATTCCTGGATGCGGAAAAGGCCTTTAATAATTTGAATTGGGAGTTTATGTTTTTGCAGTTAAAGAAGATGGGGGCATATGGACCTTTTCTACAAGCAATCAAAACTATTTACACCAAGCAGAGGGCTAAGGTCAAAGTGAATAACCAAATGACGGAAGAAATCCAAATTATGCAAGGCACGAGACAGAGGTCCCCACTCTCTCCTTTACTATTTGTTTTAATCTTAGAGACCCTGAACAGACAAATAAGAGGTAACAATGAAATTAGAGGCCTCAAAATCAAGGGGGAAGAGTATAAATTGCAAGCATATGCAGATGACCTGGTACTAATATTGGATAATCCCTTGCACAGTATCAAACAACTATTGGAAGATATAAAAGAATTTGGAGCAGTGGCAGGCCTCAAAATAAACTATAAAAAACACAATTAATGACTAAAAATATGCACAAAAAGATGTGGAGGAACTCAGCCTAAAAATAAACTTCCAGGAAGTCCAAAAATTAAGATATTTAGGAACTGTCATCACAAAAAAACCAAGTAATTTGATGAAGGAAAATTACCTCTCAATTCAGAAAGAAATAAAGAAAGATCTGGATGACTGGGACAAGCTGCAAATATCAATGATGGGTCAAATCTCAACAATTAAGATGTCAATCCTCCCAAAACTCTTATTTTTATTTCAAAACTTACCAATCATATTAAACTTTAAACACTTCAAAGACCTAGATACTCTAATTTCAAAATTTATTTGGAAAGGAAAAAGACCAATAATAAAACTCAAAACACTACAAGATCTAAAAGAAAGAGGAGGAACAGGGCTGCCAAATTGTATTATACTACAAAGCCTGTGCCATGGTCTGGATAAAGGAGTGGATAATATTTGGAAATCAAAGACTGCTAAAACTAGAAGGCCATGATTTAAGAATGGGTTGGCATGCATATGTATGATATGGGGGAATTAAGGATCAGACACATTTTTCAGACCATATAATAAGAAAAGCGCTTTCTCTAGTTTGGCAAAAGTTTCAAACACAGACTTATAAAAAAATACCTGTGTGGGTAGCACCTATAGAGGCCTTCACCTTGAAAACGATAAATCCAAAGGGGATATTACTCACTTACAAAGAACTGCTGACTAAAGAGAAGAAGATGAAAGATAAAACAGAGCTGGAGAAATTGGGTCTAGCAACAGACTGGTGGTCAATGGCAAAACTGGAATCAAGATATAAAAAAGACAAATGCATGGGTTTTTTGAAGGAAGAACACAGGTGGATGAACTGTGGATCTATAGAAATGAAGGAATTATTTAAAAATGTACACATATTTATTAGAATATGAATCAGATGATGAAAGGGTGAAGGAGGGAATGATCAAATGGGCTCAAAATTTTGGATATAACATTGATATTGATGATTGGACTAAAATGTGGAAAGATAGTCATAAATTAATTAAACCAGTTAGTCTTAAAGAAAATATATTTAAAATGTTTCACAGGTGGCATCTCACTCCGGTAAAACTAGCCAAAATGTCAAAGGGGTCAAATAATGTTTGTTGGAAATGCAGAAAGAACCCAGGGACTTATTATCATGCATGGTGGTCATGAGACGAAGCTCAGAAGTTTTGGCGACAGACTTGGAAAGTGGCACAAGAAATCGTACAAACTAAATTGAACTTTAAACCAGAAACGCTGTTACTAAACATAATGCCAGAGATTGTTGACAAAAAAATAAAATACATTCTCTTGTATATATATATACAGCAGCCAGACTGCTTTGGGCCCAGAAATGGAAAAAAGTGAAATACCAACTAAGGTTGAACTGCTGAAAAAATTACTGGACATTGCAGAACTAGATATGCTCTCAGAGGCGTTGCGAGACCATCCAAGATACTTTGTAAATGAGAGTTGGAAGATGCTATATAACTGGGCCCAGAAGCAGACAAATGAATAAGGGATGAAATAGATATAAAGATGTTTATACAGTGCCCCCAGAACCTGTGAAAGACTTGCAGATGGCCGGTCAATTGTGGAATCTTTAACCCTTTTGTATTAGTAATAGATAAGTGGACAGGTAGTGTCCACCACAGATTGTGCTTGTGCTAATATTGTAAATTGGTCCCCCCTCCCTCTTTATGGAATGCAGTACTGGGATAACTGCTGTTTGATTTGTTTATATTGCACAAAAATAAACTTTTTAGGAAAAAAAAACTTTTGGGTGCTAGATCTCAAACAAATAAGAGAAAGTACTTTTTCACCCAGAGGATCACGGGTCTGTGGAACTCTCTCCCTACCAGAAGAAGTGGTGACATCTGTCAGCCTTGACAGCTTTAAGAAAGGATTAGACAAATTCATGAAGAACAAGGGCATCAATGGCTATCATTATGTATGCATATGCCTAAGGATAACCTCTGGGTTGGAGAGATAGGCAGGATATCTCTCAGTCAATACCATTTGCAGGGAATCGTAAGCAGGTGAAGACATCTGAAGACATCACCTGAAGCAAATGGTGAGCCACTGTGTGAAATAGAATGCTGGACTGGATGGGATGTGGCCTGTTCCAGCAAGGTTGTTCTTATGTTCTAAGTATGTGCCCTACCTGCTAATGAGGCCGTTCCTCTCTCCCCTTTAAGATAAGACTAATATAATCTGAGACAATATATGTTATGCAAAAGAACAGGGATGTCTGGATACAATCATTCTTTTAAAGCAACACTGAGCTTGCTTCAGAGACGAAACAGACAAGGTCAACAGTGATATGCTAATTCAATCTGAATAAGTGACATATCCTGAAGAATGTGCCTTTTTCACAATATGAATACATAATTCAGTAAATCACATCAAATAGCAATTAATTCACAACTGGGGTCTTGCATTGAAAAATCATTTCAAACCTAAATAGCCTCAGATGTATTTAGGATATTTTGCCAAGAATTCGACCACTTTTTACATTTTCACTCAAAAAATCATGTAAATCTTGATAGTAAATTACTACTTATTAGTGAGGTGCCGTTGCCAAGCTTTAGGGAAAAGAAGGAATGCTGGGTGGAGCGAGGGTGCATGGCTTCCTACTACTACTCTCCCTCCAGGCACCCCCAGATTGCTACATCTGGGGCTGATGTACCCTTCTGCCCCCCCATACACCCCTGCCTGCCACTGAACCAAAAGAATCCGGATGGGGAATGACTGCTTCCAGATCTTGTGTACAGTGGCACCTCAACTTAGTGTTGCTTTGACAACCAAATAATTCGACTTACGAACGCTACTCTCTGCTCCACATGGCAGCCGACTTTGACGGACCGACCTCTCAAAGTCACCTGTCATGCAGACCCGTTCGCTGCCCATCACCGCCTCCTCTTTCCTCTTCTTGGTTGCTTCCATCTCTGCAAAAGACATCGAAGCAACCAAGAAGGAGGAGGAGGTGGCCATCGTGCTTCCCTTCCAACCCACGTGGGCTGGCCAGGGAACAATGCAACTTCGTGCAGCCCAGGCACCTTGCAAGGGAAGTGCTTACCTCTGAGTAAGCACTTCCCTGGTGGTAAGCACTTCCCTTGCAAGGCACCCAGGATGGGCAAAGCAAGCAGCAGCAGTGGATTGCCACAGCCACTTCCCTTGCAAGCCTCCTGTGCTGCATGAAGATTAATGGGTCCGCACAAGGGAAGCCGATCCGCCACCGCCGCCTCCCTTCCAAACTGCCTCACCTGAGCAAACATGCATCCACCCCAGGAGATCCCTGCGACAGATGCATCCTCCTGCAGCTGGTGCAGTTTGGAAAGGAGGCACACCTCCTTTCCAAACTGCCTGGGCTGGGCGAGCATGCATCTGCCCCAGGAGAACCCTGGGATGGATGCATCTTTGCCCAGCCTGGGTGCTTTGGCAGGGACGTGCCCGGAGATAAGCAGTTCCCTTCCGAGGTGCCTGGGCTTCTCCCTCAATCAAGGGCAGCTAAAGGCTGCTCTCCATAACCCCCAGAGCTGATTTTGACAGCTCAGACCTGTCAGTCAGCTATCGGGCAGGAAAGCAGAAAGCATCCTTGATTGAGGATATTGATTGAGGAACCGGTGGATATTGTCTATCTTGATTTTCAGAAGGCTTTTGACACAGTCCCTCACCAAAGGCTGCTGAGAAAATTGCACAGTCAGGGGATAAGAGGGCAGGTCCTCTTATGGATTGAGAACTGGTTGAGATCCGGGAAACAAAGAGTAGGTGTCAATGAGCAATTTTCACAATGGAGAGAGGGAAAAAGTGGTGTGCCCCGGGGATCTGTCCTGGGACCAGTGCTTTTCAAACTGTTCATAAGTGACCTGGAAACAGGGATAAGCAGTGAGGTGGCCAAGTTTGTAGACGACACAAAACTTTTCTGTATAGTAAAAACCAGAGAAGATTGTGAAGAGCTCCAGAAGAATCTCTCCAAACTGGGGGCATGGGCTGCGAAATGGCAAATGTGTTTCAATGTAGCAAAATGTAAAGTAATGCATATTGGGGCAAAAAAACAAAACTTTATCTATCAACTCATGGGCTCTAAGATATCCGTGACGGATCAGAAAAGAGATCTTGGTGTGTTGGTGGACAGCTCCATGAAGTTGTCTACCCAGTGTGTGGCAGCGTTGAAGAAGGCCAATTCCATGCTAGGGATTAGAGATGGGCACGACCAGGAAAAATGACGTTTCGAGTTGTGTGTCGGAGCCGGCCCGTTTCGGCTCGTTTCCGTTTGTCGTGAAATTTTTCAAAAATTTGTTGTTTTGTTTGTCATCTGTCATTAGTACTGGTTTAGGGGGGGTAGGGTAGCGGGCTCCTGGAGGCACCTCTCTGGGGTGGGTGCCTCCTCTGGCCCGCTACGAAGGGAAGGCATTTAGCAGGCTCCTGGAGGCACCTCTCTGGGGTGGATGCCTCCTCTGGCCTGCTACAAAGGGGAAAGGAAGGGTACATGACTGTGTAGCCATTGCGTACCAAGTGACACTGGCAGAGGCACCTCTCTTTTGGGTGCCTCTAGCTCACTAAGAAGGACAGCATACTGGCGTACAGGTTTGGAGTTTTTTGGAACTTTGGACTGTGAGCGAGGTGAGAGAAGAATGCCTCTGCTGGGCACCCTCTGACTCACTAAGAAGGACAGTGTACTTGCGTGTAGTGCAATGCGAGTACAGATCTGGCTTAGGGTTGGGGTTAGGGCAAGGGCTAGGCTTAGGGTTATTACGGGTAAGGTTAGGGTGAGTTAGTGGGCTGCACCTCTGGGTGCCTCTGACCCACTAAGAAGGACAGTGTACTGGTGTATGGGTTAGGGTTAGGGTTAGGGTTAGGGCTAGGGTTAGGGCTAGGGTTATAGTGGGCTTTTTATGCCTGACTGGCACATCCCAGAAGTCTCAGTCAAAACCTGGCCAAGTGGCCATGCGACATGGTCCCATCCCATGGACAGCCCATCATTGCGCAGGTGTAAAAAAATAAAAATAAAAATAAAATAAAATAAAATCAATGGGATTGGAGACAGACGTTTATTGCAAGAAAAACCCACTGCTGCTACTGTAAAAATTCAGGCAGTTAAAATACCTAATTTTTGCATGTTTCTGTGTGGTGCTTTGGTGGGTTTTTGGACCACGATTTCAAAAAAAATATTGCGGTCGCCATTTTGGATCCCCCCGCACCGCATGGCATGGCGAGATGACGAGGATGCCCCCCACCAGAGCAGCCCAGGACAGGAGGGGGGGAGGCCGGGGACCCCCCCAGAAACCACCCCTCTGGTAGGTGCCCTCATTCAGGCAGGCATATTTTCGCCTGCTTTTTTGGCCGGGAATCGGGTTTTTTTTAACTTTTTTTCTGTGCCGCTTGGCATCGCGCGATCGCCGCGATGACATGAACGACAATGACAAATCAAACCCAATTTTTCTTTTATCGGTTCGAGTTCGAGTTCTGACGGCTTAATTGTCTTTACCGTTTCCGTTGCGTAACGGAAACGAGGAACGGAAACGGAAATGAGAATTTTGCCAAGTCGTGCCCATGTCTACTAGGGATTATCAAAAAGGGGATTGAAAATAAAACAGCCAACATTATAATGCCATTGTACAAAATGATAAGAAGGCCACACCTGGAGTATTATGTACAATTCTGGTCTCCGCATCTCAAAAAAGACAAAGTGGAACTGGAAAGGTGCAGAAGAGAGCGACTAAAATGATTACTGGGCTGGGGAACCTCCCTTATGAGGAAAGGCTAAAAAATTGGGGGCTGTTTAGTCTGGAAAAAAGGCGCCTGAGGCGGGATATGATTGAGATGTACAAAATAATGCAGGCCATGAGTCAAGTGGATAGAGGGAAACTCTTCTCCCTCTCATGAAATACCAGAACTGGGGGACATCCACTCAAATTTAGGGCTGGGAGAGTGAGAACAGACAAAAGAAAATAGTTTTTTTACCCACTGTGTTGTTAAGTCTGTGGAACTCCCTGCTACAGGATGTGGTGATGGCATCTGGCCTGGATGGCTTCAAAAGAGGATTAGACAGATTCCTGGAGGAAAAGTCCATCACAGATTACAAACCATGATGGAGATGTGTAATCTCCAGTCTTAAAACCAGGGCACTTCAAGGGCCAGATGCAAGAGAGTGGTATCAGGAAACAGATATCTAGTCTTGTGCACTCCCGGATACATTTGGTGGGGCCACTGTGAGATATTGGAAAAGTGGACTAGATGGGCCTTTGGCCTGATCCAGCATGGCTCTTCCTATATTCCTATGTTCTTATGAGGGGGTTGGGACAGCCTTCCGATAGGAATGCATTGAAAACCTATTAATCCATTCCCTCCAGAACAGATTAACTGATTTTCAATGCATTCATATGGGAAACCACTATTTAATTTACGCCTTGATCGACTTCCGAAGATGCTTTCGGAATGGATGAATGTCATGAGTCGAGGTACCACTGTACATTGTTTGGTCACGGAATCAGAACAGTGCTGTGGGCACTCTGAAAAGCTAGCTTAATTGTCATAGATCACAGCATCACTTGGTATCCAGCCTCCCTTTGTGGCTCATCAACAGGGCAGATGCAACTAACCAAATACATCTCTGGAACACATTCTTAGCTTCCTCCCAGTTATGTGTCACTGTGACCCAGTGTTCTATAGTGCACAGAGTGAGAGACTCAGGAGACCTGGGTACGAATCTCTACTTGGTCTGGGAAAATCATGGAAAATGGAGGTGAGCCTGGAAAAAGCACACCCCTAAATATCTCCCTCATTATGAAAATCCAATTAGGACTGCTATAAATCTGTTCTGATTTGACCAGAACACAACATATTACAGCATTATTTAGTTCTGTGGTGCTACAGTAAGAGAGAACAAAAGAGAAATTGAAATGCATATGGGTGCCTAAGAGAAGAATGAAAATTTATTCAACTGTAATAATCCTTACCTATGAAAAATGTGACCTGAATACACCATCAGAATTTGAATAACTCATTCCCCTTTTCCAGGGTTATCACCTAGAAATACATCTGCAATGCAAGTAGAAGCTAAACCAAAATTATTGTTGGTGATTGTGTTACTACTGGCTGTGTACAGGCCCCTCCCTCTAGCAGTTCATTTCCTTTATTTGTATAATTTATTAGCTCCATTGGTTTTTTGGGGGGGTTTAAGATGGAAAAAAGCTGTATAGAAAGATTTTTTTCCTGCAAGGCGGTGGGTTTAATCTTAAATTATGTGCTTCATAAATATTCCTTCTCATCTGACATGGGATTAGAATCAAGCTGCTTTATTTTGGTGCTTAGTTTAATTAGTTTGCCTTTGTGTCTCAGCCGTTCTTGTTCTTCCTCTCAAATTCATTATTTATATTTTCGGCATCTTAGAGTAATTCAAAACACACATGGCTGCAGAGAAAACAAAGAGAGACAAATGCAGGTGAAACATCTGGGGAATGCTCCAAGTTAAAATTACCAATTAATAATTTGTTGTTCTAAAAAATTGCTGAGTTTAATATAAATGATTGACAGAGATTGTTTTATTTACATGCCTTATGCTTGTTGTCTTCCTGATATACCTTAGAAGGACAATATTCTTGTCGCTTTGGGAGAAAATGTTGGCACAGGGAAGATAGGCTCTTAGTAAATTTGATGGCAAGGTGCCCACTGGCCCACGTTGCATCCGAGCCTTGAAATACATTTTCAGAACCAATTTTGGTACTTAATCGTTTGAAGAATTTTAATCCACTTTCCAACTCACATGATGAGTCAACTTGACGACCTTCATTTTAGCTTCTTCCTGAACACATCACTCACCCAGCGACAGTAAAATTGATATTTTTCTTTACATTCCTTCTCAAGCAGTTGTTATTTTGTCTGTCTCTGCACTCCCTGTGAATATAGGGAGGGAAGAGACAGACAACAGAAACCGGCACAAGAGTGTGTGTATGTGTGTGAGAGATGCACAAACACATACACATACATATATACTGTATACCACATTCATACATATACATAAACATGCATGTACATCCTCTTCAACATTCACACAACTGTAGCTTTTGTGTTTGTGTGTTTGTGTGTGTGTGGCAGAGAGAGAGAGAGAGAGAGAGAATACAATTTCATATACATTAATGCAATCTCTTTCTTGAAATAGCTCCTTCACCTCCTATATTTAACTGCTATGAGAGGGGGTGGGTGGGATAATAGGTGAAACATCATTGATGGAGTCAGAGCTAACAGATCACTGGGCACTTAATTAATACACAAGTATGGATGTCCAAGTGGAAGTGGTTATGTGATCCTGACACTGGGAGACTGATGGCAGAAGTAGAAATACACAGGTAAAAACCTTGTTGTTTTGCACAACAAAAGGTGTAAGATTTACCTGTACTCTTCTGTCTCCTGCTTGGCACAGTCACTGCTGTGACTCATTTTGGATACCCATACCCAGTGGCGTGGCATGTGCTTCAGAATCCCAGCATGACTCTTCAGTTGCCTGATACCCAGGAGGCCCACTGCTGATTAGTGTGAGCAATGGGCCAAGGCTCTGACCCAGTAGAATGCAGCTTTCTGTGTTTCTTAAAGAGACACCTAAGCAAAGCAACAGGAACTCTGCCAGCCTATAGGAACAGCCTGCCTCTTCTTTACGATGGACAAGCGCTGGTATTAAGCAGCCTTACTTGGGGGATGCTTGTGGAGAGGAGTGTGGTACTCCTCAACAGAGGTGGTGATGAGGGGGCTGCACAGATCACAAGCTGTGAACGTTTTTGACCACACCCCTTCTGGCATACAAGAGAAGGCCATGTGCTAATGGCCCGTCTTCACATTTAATGTGCAAGTCCTTCTTTCACAGTGCCAAGCCACTTGGCTCCTGAGAGCTTCCATGAAAAAGATGGCAACTCTGTCGCAGATATTAACGCAGACAAATAAATCCCTATGTGGGTTGTTTCTAGGGACAACACAGTCCTATAGAAAAGCAACAGAAGGCCACTGGTGGAGTAATGTTTAGAATCCAGGAAAATGATTCTATGGTGAAAGCCATAGAATCATATAAGTTGGAAGGGAGCTATATGGCCATTGAGTCCAGCCCCCCTGCTCAATGCAGGAATACAAATCAAAGCAGAGCTTACAAATGGTTGCTCAATTTTGCCCTTGAATGACTCTAGGGCTGGAGTACTCACCACCTCCCAATTTAAGGACCCCTGCCCTTCCTGGTTGATTAAGATCACAGGGGGGAAGCATGCTAGAATGGGCATCTCATTGGCTCTGCCTCCTTCAGAGACTGGGTTTTCCCCATCACCTGAAGGAGACAGTGGCAAAGACTGTTCTTAAAAATCCTGGCTTGGCTGCGGACAATATGAACAGCTATCATCCGATGGCCAATGCTCCCTTTCTGGGCAAGGTGGTGGAGCGGGTTGCTGTCAAACGGCTTCAGTCGTTCCTGGATGAAGATCGCGTCCTGGATCCATTCTAGACCGGGTTCAGGCTGTGTCATGGGACTGAAACAGCTTGGTCATGTTGCAGGATGACCTCTTGAGGGGGTTGACAGGGGTTGCTCTACCCTGCTGGTCCTGTTGGGTCCCAGGGAGCTAGTCTCCCCCTATGGTCACCAGATCCAAGTTACCAAATAAAGATCTGATGCGAGAGAGTTCAATTTTGCAAGGTTTATTGATCAATAAAGCAAGCAGGCAGAGAAAAGCTTAACTTATGGCAGGAAAAGTCAAAAGTCTCTGCCCTGATCGGAGGAAGAACAGGGTTTTTATAATCTTTGTACAGTGGGGAGAAGACACACACACAACAAGAAAAAAAACTATAAAATTCCAAGGTGCAAGACAAAAGATACAATGTACCAGAGGTTCAGCAGATGAATTACATTACTGACAATTTGTTATACAGATGAGCTATATTGCCAAAACATGCCGTAGAACAATGGGTGTCTCATTTTGGGTGAAGGGCTTAGACAGAGGGAAGAAAGACTGTTTACTTTAGGGTAATGAAGTTGATGGGGGAAAGTCCAGGTGCACCAAAAACAATGGGTGTCCCATCTTGGGCGAGGGGCTTAAGACAGAGGAGATAGGTGTAAGGAAGTGGCTTGGGGGATTGTGTGCAAAGGATTTTCCTAAACTATTTGCTACACAAATGAATGATACCTGTTTACAGGAAGGCTGAGTGGAGACAAAGGGTTTTACAAGCAGGAGGTACTATCTTCTAGATGCTCTTAGGGCATGGCTGGTGTGAACTGGACAATTCCCTCCCCTTTTGGTGAATGAGTCATCATTTTAAACATGGCTGAGACACTGCTTCTAATGGTGGATTTTGTGAATTTTTGGCCTGACTTCTAAATGCCTGCCTGCCATTCATTTTGCTATATCATTTTCACGTGGATACTGTACAGGTGGACCCATCAGTCCTCCTTGATCTGTCTGCGGCCTTTGATACTGTCGACCACCTTATCCTCCTGGGCAACCTTACAGAAGATGGGATTGGTGGTCTAGCTTTGTGTTGGCTCCACTCCTCCCTTTGTGATTGTGCCCAGAGCGTAATGCTGGGTGGAGTATTGTCGGCTCCTTCGACCCTCTCATGTGGTCCCTCAGGGGTCAGCAATTTCCCTCATGCTGTTTAACATTTATATGAGGCCGTTGGCTGAGGTCATTTGGAGATTTGGGGTCTGCTGTCATCAGTACACTGATGATATGCAGCTGTATCTCTCCTTTTCCACCCCTGCAACAGAGGCTGTGCAGACCCTTGATCGTTGTCTGGACCAGGAGTAACAGGCTTAGACTCAACTCGAAGAAGACTGAGGTACTGTTCCTTGGTGGGGCACGAACGGGTACTTAGACCCTCTTCCCAGCTTAGATGGGACTCTCCTCCAGCTGGTTGATAGAGTGCGGAGTCTGGGCATTATCCTGGATCCGGTGTTGTCCCTGGAGTCCCAGGTGGCAGCCGTAACCAGGGCAGCCTTCTACCAACTTATGCTAATTGCCCAGATTTGCCCCTACCTTGACAGCAACTCCCTGAGGACAGTTGTGCAAGTGCTGGCCATCTCGAGGATAAATTACTGCAATGCTCTTTACATGGGTCTTCCCATGATGCTTATTCAGCAACTGCAATAGGTGCAGAATGCAGTGGCCAGACTGGTGGTTGGTGTGGGAAGATATGACCGCATCAGCCCCATTCTGGCTCATTTGCACTGATTATCCCAAACCCATTGCTTCCCGAACACGGTTCAAGGTTTTGGTTTTGGTTTACAAAACCCTCCATGGCTTGGGATCAGAATATCTGACGGACCATTTCATCCTAAAGTCAGTGTTGGCCTGGCCCACCAGAACAGCGCAGTCCCTTTCTCTCTGGGTTGCCACTCCCCGGGAGGCTCGTAAGGCCTCTACCCGGAACCGTGCTTTCTCTGTGGCGAGCCCTACACTCTGGAACCACCTTCCAAGTGAAATTAGGACTACTGAGCCACTCTAAGCCTTCAAGAAGCTGTTAAAAACTTGTCTTTTTAAGGCCACCTTCACCAGTCACAGGTTGATTCATTTTGTTGTTATCTGTTTGCCTGTCTGTGCTTTTCCTGCCATCTTGCCTTCGTGTATTTTGTAATTTGTAATAGTATTTTTTCAAATTTTGTTTTGGGTTTTGATATTTTTATATGCTCTCTGTTGTAGCATTGCTTCATTTCTTCTTAGTCTTGCATACTTTATATTGTTCACCACCCTGAGTTCCTTTGGGAAAATCGGGCAGTATATAAATATAAATATAAATAAATACACAAATATTACAGTAATTGGTTCCATCGTTGTACTGTTCTAACAGTTAAGAGTTGTTTTTTTCTGATTCAGCCTACATCTGGCTTCCTTTAGCATGAACCTATTATTTCATGCCCTGTGCACAGGGATGATTAAGAACAGATCCTATTAACTCCTCTGTATGACTACCTTTAATTTATTGGTCAAGAATATGTATCCCCTCAATCTTTTCTCAAGGCTGGACATGCACAGTTCCTTATTATTTTTTTTCTTGTGAGCCTTGAGGTGATCTTGGAATATTCCCATTTTTTTAATCTAATGTGACTCACATAATTACTGTGTGGCTATTATGATAACTGTGGCCACCCCTCTGAATCCCTAGAAGAAAGGGGCAAGGTCTGAATCAAACTTGTTCATGAAAAGAGTTCAAAGATTTCTTTTCCCTAAGAGACAGTTGTTCCTCTGCTAACACTTAAAGCACTGACTCTCAGTTATTTTCTGGAGTATTGACATTTTATTAACTTTGCAGATTTTGTTAAAAATCAGGTCACAACCTGTTTTTGTGATTATGGTGTTAAGATCCTAGTTTAAGGAGTGTTCTGAAACCCAAGGGTCACATCAAGCAGATGCTGGCTTAGCTAATGGAGTCATCAAGGGTAATTGTGGAATATAGTCTGAAATGTCAAAATAATAAAAAAAGAGATTTAAAAAGTACATTTTTGGACTGCAATTTGCTCCAGCCATGCATCATTAGAAATTCTTGGAATTCTCATTGGAAAAGTGACTTTTCCAACTTTTAGGGCAGATGCCTGGTTTTGTAGAAGGCATGGAGATGGCAGAGTAACAAGAGAGTCATACACTGGGAAGAGGGTTTATATAATTTCATTAACTCTACTTCTATGTGAAATAATTTTTTGAGAGAGTTGATATAGTGCAATGGCTGGGATTTAAGTGTCAAGACTCAAAACTCAAGAGCTTCTAGAAGCTTTAGGCTGAATGTGGGCAAATGTTTCACTAGATGCTACTCTTTATACTCTGGCTGTTTAAATGAAAAAGAGCTTGAAGTTTTTTGCCAGAATGCCTTTGTTAATTTGTTGACAGGAAAACGTTATGAAGGAAATATTTTTTAAAACATGCACACACAAAGAGAGAGAGAGAAAGACAGAAAGACAGAGAGAGAGAGAGAGAGAGAGAGAGAGAGAGAGAGAGAGAGAGGAACCCAGTTGACAATCTTGAGGTACAGGGCTGCAAGGAGCATTGGCCAACATCCTCTTTTGGGCGCTTTTACACAACCCCTAAGATCCGCTGGTCCCTTAAATTCGGACCAGAGATCTTAGGGGTTTGTCGCTCTTCCTGCGTCCCCACCCCTCCGCACTTCCTGGCTGCTGGCTGCCTGAGGGGAGGGAGAAAAAAAGGGACAAAAGAATGCAGGCTTACCTCCGGTGCTGGTGGACGCGGCCCCGTCATTGTGATTCCTTCTCTTAAAGGGGCGGGAGGCAAAAAACAACAACAAAAAGAAGCGAGGAGAGCGCGGCACATCCGCATCAAGATTTTTCACCCTTGGAGAGCAGGTACATGAAAAGTGCGCTGGGACGCGCTTAGGTGGGCGTGGTCGCACTTAATTTTCAGTAAACTCCGGAGCTGGTGGGTAAACAATTTTATGCTCCGGAGCTGGGAGCCATTTGCGGCGGAGTTTAGGGGTCATGTAAAAAGGCCCTATGTAGCTAAGCACAGGCAAATTGCTCTAAGTCTCTGTAGAACTTTGCTGTTGCAAATTAAATCAAGCAGCTTGGTAAGCGACAAATTATGTGTATGAAGAGTTCTAAACTTACAGAAAATCGCTGCCAAATGTTATGCTGTTTGTGTAACTGAATAACAGGATTTCAGCCAATAAATTATTATAGAGGGAAAACTGTTTAATATATAAGATTATTTTCCAAATTAATTTAACAATTAAAAATTCTTTTTGAAAAACTTACAGTTCTTTTCAAGGATTAAGTTGTCGCTGAGTTGTCCTAAATAGTTGTCACAGAGTAGCTGTGTTGCTAGATGGTGCGGTATATAAAATAAATAAATAAATAAACAATAAATAATGTTAAGGAGGATGTAGTTGGCAGCAACCACCTGCATCCAAACATGACTTCCTTGGAGATACATCCCTTGGTGATAAGATTTACAGATTAAGTTTGTGTTTACCTTCCAGTGAACAATTACAAAGCAAAGCACAGTAAATGCAAGATATGGATGTGTGAAAGAAACAGATGCCATGACAAACAGATGTCTGCTACCACGTGAAGGAGGACTCCTTATAAGAATACACTGGACATATACCAGCTGAAATCCTGTTGGTTGGCATAGTGAACTGAAAATGGAGTAGGCCTATGGGTGACCTAAAACCTCCACAAGCTTCTGTTGATTCAGTGGACCTACTTTTGTGACTTACGCTAAGCAACCAGGATTTCAGCCATAGTCTATTTTAGATGGTAACATTGCTGGTAGTTTTTACAGAATGTTTTCCTATTGAGGAAATGCAAATTGTTTCATTGTGTTTATGTTCTTTTTAGTTACCTCTTGCAAACTGCTCTGAAATCCACTGGGTAAAGAAATATTTTAAGGATAGAAATTAACTGTATCAAGGCTTCTTGAACCACTTACCAGGTGCACACCTTATGGGAAGCACTGATACAATCACCCAAGCACTAACCTAGCTCAGCTCCTTCACAATCAACTGAACTATCTTCCTGGTGACTTCCTAATCCACCCCCTGCACTGGTTCATCCCAAAGTTATAATTTTCTTGATGACTTTGCTTCCCCGAGTTCACATTTCACACCAAGCTTACCATCTGCTATTTGTCTTACTTTTGAAATTTGAATATTTTGTTTAATTGCCGAGATTTTTTATTAATTGCACATTACATTTTATTCACCCCCAAGGATTGTCCCCCACCCCCACCCCCACCGCATCCACAAAGGGAGTGTAGCACACCTGAGCTCAACAAATTATAAGAAGGGAAAGACTAATGATGCACCCATAGACCATTCAACTGAACAGAATTTCTAAAAATCTGTGCTTATAGTAATAGTAATAAGCAGAACACTTTATACCCCAAAGAGCAACAATGAAGAAACTAGAAGAGATAATCAAATGAAAGAATGTGTCACTAGGGCCTAAGGCCATCCACACTGTTATATTTCCAATCACCACGCATGAGTGTGAAAGCTGTACAGTAAAGATAGTTGATAGGAAAAACACCTGATTCATATGAAATGTGTATTATTTCCAGTCACCGTGTATGGTGTGAAGACTGGACAATTAAGAAAGCTGACAGGAAAAATAAACTGATTTGTTTGAAATATGGTACTGGAGGAGAGCTTTGCAGCTACCCTGGACGGCCATAAAAATAATAAAAAAGTGGGTCCTAGAAAAAACAAACCCTGCATGATCTCTGGAAGCAAAAATGCAGAAACGGAGGCTATCTTGTTTTGGGGGCACATCATGGGAAGAGAGGATTCTCTGAAAAATCCCATGCCACACTGGGACTGGGGAAGTTTGAAGGAAATAGGAAAACAGGAAGATCAAATATGGGATGGATGGACTCTGTAAAGGAACTCACAGGCTTGAGTTTGCAAGTGCTGACCAGGATATTTTGGAGATTGCTTGTTCATGGAATTGCCACAAGTCAGCAGCTGCACCATACCTTTAGAATAAATGACCATCTGAGATTCTCCTATAGCCCCTTCACTGAAATTCTTGAAGCAACTGTAGAAAACTTAGTTATTTAGACAGGTCTTCCCTAATTTTACATCTCCAGAATGTTCCATCCAGCCTTGTACTGCCAACTTCCCCATCCTGAAAATCCTGGATTATTTGTCTTTTATGTTATATGGTTTTTTTCTTTTTTGGTTTAATTAACATATGCTTATTTTATAGTTAAAGTATACTGATGTTTATCTATCTATTATTTTATTGGGCTATTAGTGTTCTATTTTTGCAGACGTCCCAGAATTGGTAAGGAAGGAAGGAAGGAAGGAAGGAAGGAAGGAAGGAAGGAAGGAAGGAAGGAAGGGATGCCTTGATGGTGCATTAAAAAAAAATTGCATGATTGTTCTCCCCCCCCCAATTGCTGGTTTTCAGACATTCCACAAACATAATTTGAAAGCTCCAATGCTCTCTTAGCTCAAGCCCTCAGAATGGCTCAGCAGCACACAAATGAATTTTGAATGTAGAAGTTTTAGTGCAACTGCACAAACCTGGAGTAGGATGGGTGGAGCAGAATGCTCAATTTGGGACATGAACAGAGTACTCCGGGCATTTGCAGGCCTAGATGTTTTCCACTCCCACTTCTAGGTTGCAGGTGCAGTGAAAAATATGAAACCCATCAGGGTCCCTTATGCACTTACTATACACCATAAAAACATGCAATGTGTAAAACAGGTTACCATTGCCTTGCAATTACAAATTGGATACCTGGGGAGGTGAAGACCTGCTTCTAATTCAACAAAAGGGGACGTGTGCTGCTATTGGGATGGAAAAGATGCTGAGCAAAGGAGCAAAAACCCCAGAGGCCAAAAGGAATTGGCAAATTAACAGCTGATGAGGACATGATACAAGGACTTATTTTTGGCAGCTCCCAGATTGTGGAATAGGGGCCGTGGTGTCTCAGTGGCTACAGTGCTGAAACTGTCATCTGCAAAGTCAGCAGCTCAGTGGTTTGAATCACCCCCACACAAAAGCCCCAGCTGGTAGGCAGGGGAGGAGTGAAAGGCAGAGCAGAGCAGGTTTTTCTCTCTCAATGCTTCATTCTGCCTTTTGCCCCTCCTCAACCTACCAGCTGGGGCTTTTGACAGGTTGGAGTTTGGAGAGGGGGCACCCCTCCCCCACACCCCAAACTGTCCAAAAGTTCCAGCTGGGAGACAGGGGGAAGGGCAAAAGGCACAATGGAGCAGTGAGGGGGAAACCTTCTCCCTTCTGCCTTTCACCCCTCCCCCTGTGTACCAGCTGGGGCTTTTTGACAGGTTGGTGTGGGGGGAGGGATACCCCCTCTCCAAACCCTGACCTGTCAAAAAGCCCCAGCTGGTAGGTGGGGATCGCAAGGAGGAAGGAAGGAAGTAGTGGTAAAGTGAAGCACTGTTTGAATTCACCACTGCCTCCCTCCTTCTCCCATGCTCCACCCCCCTCCCAGGGAGGTTTTCTGGACAGGGAGGACTGTGAGCATTGGGGGCTGACCCCACTGCCCACAGCACTCCCTGTCCAAAACATCCCCCTGGGAGGAGGGGGTGGCAGGGGAGAAAAGAGCAGTCAGGCAGAAAATTTACTTCTGCCTGGCTGCTCTTTTCCTCCTACCCACCTGCTTCCCAGCTGAGATCGAGCTGTCAAAACCAGCTGGGAGGCAGTGGGGAGGAGGCTTTTGAATCCCCCATGGCACCAGCTAGAATGCTGGTGCCATGGGAGATTCATTTGTTTCATTTTGTTTAATAATTAAATTTTTAAAATTTTTGTTACTTACAATATGAAACGAAATATAGGGGGACGAAACAAAATGAAACAAAACACATTTTTTTCCATTTTGTGCCCACATGGTCCTTTGTTATAGAGAACTCTACTTGACATTTTGCCAAGTCCCTGGAAAAAACTGTCCCAATAGCCTTTGTGAAATCTCTTTGGGTAGTCTGGGTGGGCTGCTTTATTATTGTTGTTGTTGTTGCTGCTGCTGCTGCTGCCACTGTTCATGGTCACGTTACACAACCTGTTGTCCAGAGAAACCATAGGCATTCTAAGCTCACCTATCCTTCATTACCTTGTCTGTGAAGATGCTCAGTCATCCAGGTGAGTTTATCTGGAAGTTGACTCATGGCAACTGGACTTTTTTAGCTTACATTTTTAAAAAATTAAAAATAATATCCCATCTTTGAAATATCCAGTGGATTAAACATGGGAAGGCCTTTTTCATGTATGTGGACATCTGCTTGCATGCACAGACATGCCCATGTATGCCTGGCTGCCAGGAGCTTCTCTTAACATTGCCTTGCTCACAGCTTTACATTCCATGTCAGAAAGCTCAGAAAGTCAGAGAATATCTGGAGCATCTCAGTTTCCATTGGTGAGGATAGTCATTCCCTTGGCACCTGGAAAAGAAGCTGGAGCCATTTCAAAGGGAAACACTTATTCGTTGGTAATTGATTTCTGAGCTGGCGTAGGATCCAGTATGCCTGGAGAGCTTTTAGCAAGGGGTACATGAGAAAAACATGCATTAGCCTTAACCTTTGTCAGCAACTGGGAAGAATATTTTAAAGTATTTAGTGCAGCTGCCATCTGGAAAAAGAAAAAGAGACTTGATGTGTTATATGCCTCAACCTTTTAAGTAGGGTTTGGACAGGGTTGGGGTGGGAATGGGCTATTTTTCCTAGATTTTCCTTTCAACAGATCAGCAATACCCACAACCATCCAGTCAAACTCTTCTGTATTATTGGTGATCTGTCCGGGGCTAGTTGTGGTTATAGACCTCAGGGTATTACCAAAGCTCTCATCCCCTCCCCCCCTCTTTCCACAGGTAATTACTGGGGCCCTAAAATTGGGAGGACAGCCAGAGTAAAACAATATGCAAGGCAATGTAAGAAAACCTATTGCTACTGTTTTGGGTAATGGAAGACATGGCCATCTTAATGTTCCTCAGCACTACAGAAGAAGGAAGGACTACAGAGATAACTCCCAAGGTGCATACAAATTTGAATTGCTCTGAAAAAAATAGCAACAGGATCCCTAGACTAAAAACTTCACTAGTAAATGCAAGATCAGTGAATGGGAAATCAACAATCATCTAAGACCTGATCCTGCAAGAATGTGCTGACCTCACTTGCATCACAGAGACTTGGCTGGATGAAGCTGGAGGTGTCAACCTCACTCAGCTCTGTCCTCCAGGTTTCTCTGTGGAACAACAGGCCAGACCAGAGAAGCGGGGTGGTGGAATGGCAATAGTCTACTGCAACTCCATCCCTCTTGCTAGATGCCATGTTCCCCAATTTCCTGGTTTTGAATGTACTGTATATACTTAAAAGTAGAAGCCAGACACAAAATAGGAATTCTCTTGGTGTATCGCCCTCCCCATGACACAACAACTTCTCTACCTCAGCTTCCTGAACTGATAACTGGGCTGATGTTGAAGTCCCCTCGGCTCATCATTCTGGGGGACATTAATATCCATGCTGAAGAAGCTCTGTCAGGGGTGTCTGAAGACTTCATGGCCTTCATCTCAACAACGGGTCTGGCCCAAATGGTATCTACCTCAATGCATCCTGCAGGCCACACCTTAGACCTGGTCTTCTGCCCTAATATGAACAGTGGGGACATTGAGGTAAAGGAACTTTCTGTAGTTCCATTGGCCAGACAGACCACTATATGGTGTGCTTTAGGCTCCACAGCCTGGCCGGGGTGGTGGTAAAGCAATATGACCCAGAAGGTTGATGAATCCAGATGATTTTTTAACTGCCCTTGGAGAGTTTCCTACCTCTCCAATGGGTGATTTTATTGAATCCTTGGTTGAACTCTGGAATGGGGAAATGAGCAAAGCCATTGACTGGATAGCTCCTAAATGTCTCCTTCCTCAAAATAGACCCAAATTGGCAGCTTGGGTTTACTGGGTAGTTGGCAAAATTGAAATGGGCGGCCCATAGAGCTGAAAGGCGTTGGCAGGAAACCCAGATTGAAACAGTCAAAGAAACAGTGAAAGGCGTTTGGAAGGCTTACTCCAAGGCAATGGAGGCAGCAAAGAAATCATTTTTCTCTACCACCATTATTTGGCAGAAAATCGCCCAGGGCAGCTTTTCTGAATAGTCAAAAAACTGCTGCTCACTGACCCAAGTGTGGATAACACAGACCACTCTGTGTCTCACTGCACAACACTTTGAATTTGCACAACACATTACAAGCAAAATTGAACAGATCTGGGCTAATTTGATGCAGCTATTGATCCAGAGCCTGTAAATAAAGCACTCCTCCCTCCTTGTCCTGTATTAATGGATGACTTGTAGTCAGGACCATTGGGGAGCTGAGGGCCACCACATGCCTGTTGGATCCTTGCCCCTCATGGAACATAAAAGCATCCAGAGAAGGTATGGCAGACTAGTTAGGAAGAGTAGTGAATGTCTCCTTACAACAGGGCAGGATTCTGGCATGCTTAAAGCAGGCAATAGTAAAACTGCTGTTGAAAAAAGCCCTCCTTAGACCCAATGATACTGAACAATTACTGACCGATTTCAAATACTGTATCCCATTCTTGGGGAAAGTCCTAGAGCGGGTTGTGGCCTCGCAGCTCCAGAGGTTTCTAGATGAGGTAAGCTACCTAAATCCATCTCAAACTAGCTTCATGCCTGGCTTTGGGACCGAGATGGCACTGGTTGCATTGGTAGATGACTTACGCAGGGAAATGGATAGGGGATCTGTGTCCCTTTTAGTTTTTCTAGACCTCTCAGCTGCTTTTGCCACTATAGATCACAGCATCTTCCTGACTCGTTTCTCTGAAATGGGAATGGGGGTACTACATTAACGTGGCTCTGGTCCTTCCTGCAGGATAGAATGCATAAAGTGGTGTTAGGTGATTCATGTTCAACACCACAGCCGCTGACCTGTGGAGTTCCCCAGGGTTCTGTTCTGTATCCTATGTTATTTAACGTCTATATGAAACCACTGGGGGAGATTATCAGGTTTTTGGAGTTAGGTGCCACCAGTATGCCGATGATGCCCAGCTCTACCTCTTGTCATCTCCGGACTAAAAGGAGCTAATTTTTCTAGACCTCTCAGTTTTTCAGACCATCTCAATTTTACATGAGTGTTTATCTACAATGAACTGGATGAGGCTGAACAAAATGAAACTAAACCCAGGCAAGACAGAGGTGTTCCTGGTCAGCTGAAAGGAAGAACAAGGGATATGGATGCAACCTGTACTGGATGGGGTCACCCTCCAATTGAAAAATCAGGTACGCAGCTTGGGGGTGCGCTTGGATTCATCCTTGAGCTTGGATGCCCAGGTCATGGCTGTGGCCAGGAGTGCATTTGCACAATTAAGGCTAGTACATAAGCTACGCCGCTTTCTTGAAAAAAAAAAAAAGCTCTGGCCACGATGACACATGCCCTAGTGATGTCCCGGCTGGACTACTGTAATGCACTCTATGTGGGGCTATCGATGAAAATTCTCAGGAAACTTCAATGGGTCCAAAATGCAGTAGCCAGACTGCTGACTGGGGTGGGGTACAGAGATCACATTATACACCTATTAAAACAGTTCCACTGGCTGCCAATCAGCTATTGAGCACAATTCAAGGTGCTGACCTTGACTTACAAAGCACTGTAGGACCTGGGTCCTAGCTACTTCAAAGATCGAATCTCACAGCATGAACCAACTCGGGTGTTAAGATAATCAAGAGAGGCCGTTCTCTCCATCATGCCACCCTCACAGATACGTCTCGTGGGAACCCATGAAAGGACCTTCTCGGCTGTTGTGCCCAGACTCTGGAACTTCCTCCCCCTAGAGGCCAGGACTGCCTCATCTCAGTTGTCTTTCCAGAAACAGGCAAAGACCTTTCTCTTCAGGCAAGCTTTCCCTGAATGATGGACTACCATTATATGTCTTTTATATCAATCTATAGGTTCACATAGACTTTGGGTTTATAACTACAGTGGTACCTTGTATAAAGGAATTAATTTGTTCCAAATGAAATTATGTTAAGCAAATTTTCCTTTATACAAATTTCCCATAGGAATGCATTGAAAATGGAGTAATCCCATTTTTATGTTGTACGGATTTGCCCCATAGGCGATTCTGTTAAGCAGATTTCCCCTATCCCCAGAATATTTTATGTTGTACAAATTTTATGTTATACAAACTGTTTGTTATACAAGGGTCCACTGAACTTATAACCTTGTAGCTTTAATGTAAAGTTGTCTATTAATGCCGTAAGATGTCCCTCAATTCCTTGTTCTCAATACTTGAATATGTATTAATTGTACTGGACTGTATATGATCCCTCATTACTGTAAGCTGCCTTGGGTCCTTTTCCAAGGAGAAAAATGGGGTAAAAATACTCCAAAATAAAATAAAAATAAAATACATTTGTGTGGTGTCTGGGAGAATGTGGCTCACCTGTTCCTGCCCTGGTGCAATCTGGGAGCTTCCTTTTGGAACAGGAAGCAAGACGGAGCTAGGCCTAGCCAAACCTCAAAGCTTTGTATGAGGCATGCTGCAGCACCACAAGTTCCGTGAATCTCTCCACCACTCCTTGGCCCACTGACATTTTGACACACACCACTGGGGTACTCTTTCCCAGTGGTGCTCCAGTCCAAACAAGAGCTTGGTCGGCTCTTCCCCATCTCCTCTGACACCAAACCACTCAGATAAGGAGTTGGGACAGGGATTCTCCCTGTGCAACTGTTGAGTTGTCAGCTGGGAAGAACAGCCTGAGCTCCTGCCCAAACTGGAGTGCCCCTAGCGAAGGAGGACCCCAGCAGTGCACTATGAAAGGTGAGTGGGTCAGACGGTTGGTGCTGGGCGCAAGGGGATACACAGCACCTGTGTGTGCTTCATAGGAAACAGCGCAAATTAATTTGTGCTCTGTTATGTATTGATCTGTAATTGCTTGTTGAAGTAACTGTCTTCCTGTTCCAAAGGGAACAGGCCTATTGGTTGATTCTAGTTGCTGCATTTGGATCTTCAATCCTATTGGTTCCCGCCAAAAGGCAGCCTTGTGATTGGTTGTAATTGTTCCCTCCAAAATGTATCTTTTCCTAGCCAGTCCTGGCCCCTATAAATGTAACTCCCTCTCCCCAGTCCTCAGTCTTGTCTCTCCCTGATTAAAGAGCTGTTCACTAGAAGCTGTCTCCAGCCTGCTTTGTCTCTGAGCTGAAATCACTGCTGAATCACTAACCCCACACTACAATACCGGCGATGAAGGTGGGATCCGGAATGCTGAGTAGCCGAGGCCCATCACGCTGACTCAGAGTCCGGATCGCAGCAGAGACAAGACTCACCTGCTGGCTAGAAGATGACCCTGCCCGCCTGGAGAATGGAAAGTCCACGGGTCTTGGAGCCCTTCCAGCTGTCCGAGCCTCACACTTGGGAGGACTATGTTGAGCATTTCGAGTTCTTCGCGGTGGCTCAAGGAATCACAGATGCCAGCAAAAGAAGAGCCACGTTCCTGAGTTGCTGTGGGCGGGAGACCTTCATGTTGGCCAAGGCGCTGCTCGCCCCAGCAAAGCTGAGTGAGACAGCACTCACAGACATTTTCGCCCGGCTGACAAGCCACTTGGCACCTACCAAAACCCAGGTGGCCTGGCGGATGGAGTTCCAGAAAAGGCAGCAGCAAGCCGGAGAATCTGTGGCTGCATTCCTGGCAGGACTCCGGGAGCTTGCTCAGCACTGTGGTTTCCCAAATCTTGAAGACACTCTCTTGAATCAATTTGTTGGGGGGCTCTGCAGCAAAAAAGTCCGAAGGCGCATTGTGGCAAAGGAAGATGTCACCCTTGCCTCCGCCTTGAAAGAGGCCTCTGCCACAGAGAATTATGAGCAGGAAGAGCTCAATGCCAGTGGCAAGACCACAAAGCTGCGGGTAGAGGCTGCCCATGCCATGGATGAGCCAGAGGCTAGTCCAAGCCAGAGCCCAGTCCATGGTGTCGAGTTGGTGCGTCAGGCGGATGCACGGCCCAAAGATCGCCGAGGCACTTGCACAGGCTGTGGCGGACACCATGAGCGGAAAAGCTGCCGTTTTCGTGATGCTATGTGCAGGGCTTGCGGTAAGACAGGACACATTGGCCGGGTCTGTCGGTCAGTGGCAGCTGCAACAACGGAATCACCTAGATCAACGCGTCACAGATCATCCACCACAACTCATCTCCTAGACGACTGCAATTATCTCACAGAGATCAACGGAGAGATCGTGCAGTTTCCGGCGCATGGCAAACCATCCATCAGAGTGAAGATCGAAGGTCAACCGTGCGACATGGAGGTGGATTCTGGATCTGGATTCACCATTGTCTCAGACCAGACTGCAAGGGGGCTCTTTCCTGGGGGTAAGTTCCCCTCTCTGGAGCCATTCCCAGCAACCTTGCAATCATACACGGCGGGCTGCATCCACATTCTAGGAATGTGTGCTGTGAGGGTACAATTCCGGGAAAAACAGGCCGTGCTTAAATTGGTGATTGCACAGGGGAGTCACCCCAGTCTTTTGGGTACTGACTGGTTTCCTGCCTTGGGGCTGAGTATATCAGGGCTCAACTCAGTCCAAACTGCCTCTGAGTTGGGTGAGGTATTAGGCTAAGAATTTGCTGAACTGAAAGCTGGGTTGTTATAAAGGGCCTCCAATTGACTTTGAGCTGAACCCCAGGGTGGCTCCAATCCGACTCAAGCCAAGGCGAGTGCCTTTTGCGCTGCAACCCAAAATTGAGGCGGAACTCGACAAATTGGTCAAACAGGGAGTTCTTTCACCTGTGGACTCTTCTAGGTGGGAGACTCCTATCATCACACCCCTTAAGGCGAATGGGGAAGTGAGGATTTGTGCAGACTACAAATGTACCATCAACAAGGCACTCGGGAAATTCATACCCCATTCCAGTCGTCTCACAGCTGTTGGCAAAATTGGCTGGGGGAAAAATTTTCACCAAGCTTGATCTGGCTCAAGCTTACCAACAGCTGCCAGTGACTCTGCAGTCTGCGGAAGCACAAACGATCGTAACGCACTAAGGGGCTTTCAGAGTGAACAGGTTACAGTTTGGAATTTGTGTGGCTCCAGGAATTTTTCAAGGGCTAATGGAGCGCCTGTTAAGGGGTCTGCCAGGGGTCTTGCCATTTTTTGATGATGTTCTGACTTCTGGGAAAGACCCCCAGGAACTAGTGGGGCGTATCCGTGTTGTGTTACTCAAATTTAAGGAGGTGGGGCTGCAGCTGAAAAAGGAAAAATGCAGTTTGGGGGTGCCATCTGTGGATTTTTGGGGGTTTAAAATTGATGCAACGGGCATCCACCCCACTGACTCTAAAATTAAAGCCATTACTGAGGCACCACGCCCACGGAACAAGACGGAGTTACAGTCATTCCTGGGACTTATTAACTTTTACCATTCATTCCTACCTCAGAAAGCTTCAATAGCGGAACCGTTGCATAAACTATTGAAGAAAAAGAGTGTGTGGCGTTGGGCTCAGGCACAGCAGAAGGCTTTTTACACCTTGCGGGGCATGCTGACTAGCAGGAGCGTCCTTGCTCATTATGACGAGTCGAAACCTCTTGTTCTGGCATGTGATGCTTCTCAAAATGGGCTGGGAGCTGTGCTGAGCCATAGGGAAGCGGATGGGTCAGAAAAGCCCATCTCGTTCTATTCTCGTACATTGTCGCCAACGGAGCGCAACTACGCACAAATTGACAAGGAAGCCCTGGCAATAGTGGCAGGGATTAAAAAGTTTCATGACTATTTATACGGTCGCCACTTCTTCCTTGAAACTGACCACAAGCCTCTGTTAGGATTGTTCCACCCGAACAAATAGACGCCGCAGATTCTCTCCCCCAGAATGCTGTGATGGTCTATATTCCTGAATGGGTTCCAGTACACCCTGACCCATGTTCCAGGGAAAAGGTTGTGCCACGGTGATGCACTAAGTCACTTGCCCCTTCCTGGTGTGTGCGATGCAGATCCTGCCCCAGCTGAACAAGTGATGATGCTGGAAACACTTCCGGGGGCCCCTGTAACTGCCACTGAAATAGCTGAGAGAACAAGGAAAGATCCCGCTCTCTCCTGTGTGCTCACTTGGGTGGGGAGGGGATGGCCAGGTGGCCCGCATGAGGAAAACTTTAGACAGTACGCAACAAGGCAACATGAGCTATCCCTGCATAAGGGCTGTCTCCTATGGGGAGACAGGGTGATCATCCCAGCACCACTGAGAAACAGGGTTCTGGATACACTGCACTTGGGGCATCCGGGAATGGTCAGGATGAAGTCACTGGCCCGGTGCTATGTATGGTGGCCTGGGATGGACCAAGATGTTGAACAATGGGTACGGACGTGCAAGGCATGTCAGGAAGTGCGCCCAGAAGTGGCCAGAGCACCAGTCCACTGGTGGGAGCAGACCCGGACTCCCTGGAGCCGGCTGCACTTAGATTTTGCTGGGCCATTCCAAGGAAAGGTTTTTTTGGTTATCGTTGATGCGTATTCTAAATGGTTAGAGGTGGCTATGGTTCCCAGCATGTCGTCAGCTGCAGTCATCAAGGTGCTGAGACAGCTGTTCGCAACCCATGGGTTGCCCGAGACCATTGTCTCAGACAATGGAGCAGCCTTTGTATCCCAAGAATTCAGGGCATTTCTGGCTGATAATTTCATAAGAGGGGTCACCTCACCTGCTTTTCATCCCTCATCCAATGGGCAGGCTGAGCGCATGGTGCAGACAGCCAAAGGATCTCTTGCACGCTTGACGGAGGGTGACTGGTCAACATGCATTGCCCAAATGTTGTTCTTGCAGCATGTACTACTACGGGCAAGTTGCCAGCAGAGCTGCTTCTAGGTAGAAGGCTGGTGATGGTGCTGGACTATGTCCACCCAGAGAAAATGCCAAACCGCAAGGCTAGAGCACCTCCACAGGCAGAGAGCTACTCTACAAGGTATTTTGCTCCTGAAGATTTGGTCTGGGTGAGAAATTATGCCAGAGGTCCCCTGTGGGTGCCAGGGGTGATCACCAGAGCATCTGGGCCAGTCTTATTACGTGACCATTGAAAATGGCAGGGTCTGGCGTAGGCACGTGGACCAACTGAGGCGCAGAGCGCCCAGTAGAGTTGGTACCGGTATGGGTGAATTGCAGCCTGAGAGTGACACTACCCCCATTAATGATTCACAGCTGCAAGACCAGAGCGGAGATGCCCCAGGAATGCAGGTACCAGTGGCATCTGCAAATGAATCTGCTCCTGCAAGTCCTCATGGCGCCGAGGAACAGATCAAGGACACTGAGTTGTCTGAAACCCCCTCCGTGTCAGATGAAACTATTACAGTAGACTCTCCCCCACAGACACTGCCTGCTGAAGCCCCTGCAACACCCGTAGTCAGGAGATCAAAAAATATATACACAGCATAACATCCAAGCAATATATACAAGCAACAGAGTGTGGGGTTCTGTCTCTCACCATAGACAGACCCACCTAACATATGGCAAGCTAGTGTTTTATACAGTTCAGCACCCATCAGATATGAGTCATCACTAATTACAATCTGATGCAATGTGATGCAACCATGATGTTATAAATTCTTCCACCTGTGCTTCATCACGTAACATGCCTGTGATTACTTATCTCTTACACTTGTGGATTAACATCATGAGACTGCAGAATCTAACTGCCTCCATTTTACAACTCTCTTTCCACTATCTTTTAAATATACATAACATATATTTTATCAACTTTTACATATCTTGACACCCCTCCTATATTTAACAGATTTCAACACCTAGCCTTTTCTTAAAACATACATGTTTATCTTTACATAAAGGCTTTGTAAATATATCAGCATAATTGTCGACACTAGTACAGTATTCTAATATAATCAAATGTTGTTCTATGCAGTCCTTGACATTCTGGTAACGGATCCCAATGTGCTTGCTTCTGGATCCGACCTTCTGATTCTGTGTTAATTGGATACATGAAAAAGAATCATTATACACTTTGACTGGTAGTTTAACATTTACATTTACATCCTTCAACAACTGCACCACCCAGGTTAACTCACAACACAAGTCACTCACAGCCCCATACTCTCCCTCAGTAGCAGAGCATGAAATGTACCTTTGTCTTCTGGCTTTCCATACAATTAATGAGTTACCTAAGAAAATGGCATATCCAGACAATGACCTCTTTTCTGGACTTGAACCCCAGTCAGCATCTGCATAGCTAATTAAATCAAGATTATCACACATGGATATTTTCAACCTTTCATGCATTGTTCCTTTAAGGTATCTCAAAACACGCTTTATACCTTTCCAATGCTTCATCAATGGCTTTGCAGCATATTGGCTTAATATGTTGATAGTTGCTGCAATATCAGGCCTAGACGATGAACACAAATACATTGGTGAGCCCAATACAGATTGGTATAGTTCAACATTTCCAAAACCCACATCATCTGGGTCTCTGTTGAACCCCACTTCCATAGGTGTAGAGACTATGTTGCAGTCTCCCATCTTACACTTCTGTATTAGCTGCTCTATCTTGTCACTTTGACACAGATAGAAATTACCTTCAGGATCGGTTGTGACATCAACCCCTAAATAATGTTGTATCTCACCAAGATGCTTCATTTTTACTTCTTTGCCTAATGAAGACATAAACCACTTCACATGTGAGATATCGGGCACCATTAAACATAAATCATCAACAAAAACAATCAATATCAAAGAACCCTTTGTGTATAAGCAAGGATCTGCCCTACTTTGAGAAAAACCTATTTTAGTCAATTTCTCATGCAAATGTCTATTCCATGCCAGTCCTGATTGTCGGAGACCATACAAGGCTTTGTTCAACTTCAGAACAAGTTGTGGATTTTTAAGTTCATATCCAGGGACTTGTTTCATGTAGACCTCTTCCTTTAAACTTGCATTCAAATATGCTGTCTCCACATCAAAATGATGCACTTGGCATTTTCTTGACGCTGCAATTGCCAAGACCATTCTAAATGTTTCAGCCTTCACTGTAGGGGCATAAACATCTGTGAAATTCACATATTTCTCTTGTGAGAACCCTTGTGCCACAAGCCTTGCTTTGCAGGTTATATTATTGTCACTTGACTTCTTAATTTTATATATCCACCTGCATCCAACAGGTTTTTGTCCTTCTGTTAACATCACTGGAGTAAATACCTTATGTTCCTTCAGAGATTCATACTCTTTTTTCATGGCAATCATCCACTGCTTCCTTTCTTCTCCAGGCATCTGCAGTACATCTTCATAACACTGTGGCTCATGGGATACATAATTTACAACAAACCTTTCAGGTGGCACTCCAAAATTGGATCTTGTAGACTTTCTGAGCAACACTGGCTCCTCATCAACCTTTCCATCATGCAATGATGTCGACTCCCCTCCATCACTGGAATCTTCCTCAACAGACTCAGTGTGGGGACAAATGCTTGGCAAAAACACTTCATTGTTTGCATGTAGATCTTCCCAGTTTCTCTGCTCACAAAACGTTGCAGATCTGCTAATATAAACTTTCCCATGATTATCACAAAAACGCCAGGATTTTGCAGCAGGTTGAAAACCAATAAACATAAGTTTCCTTGACTTTGGGCTATTCTTGTGTCTGTATTTCTTTGGAACCAATACCCAGGCTTCAGAGCCAAATAAACGAAGATATTTGATTGTAGGTCTCTTACCATGTAGCAGAGTATAAGGAACTTCATTAACAGCTGAACTCCATACTGTATTAGACACATAATTTGCATACTTCATTGCCTCAGCCCAATAACCTCTGGGAAGTTTCGCATCAGCCAACATTGCATTCATTATGTTTTGAAGAATCCCATTCTTCCTTTCAGCCAGACCATGTTCGGCAGAAGCAGCAGGGTTAGTCAATCTGTGTTTCACCCCTCTTTTCTCCAAATAGGCAACAAACTGTTTAGATAAGAATTCACTTCCTCTATCACTCTGTACAGCAACAATCTTTTGCTTGTACTGACGTTCTGCCATTTGAAACCATTTCCTAAACACAGCACTCACTTCACTTTTGTGCTTCATTATGTAGACCCAAGAATATCGAGAAAAATCATCTGTTATTACTAGGCAGAATCTGGCACCACCAAATGAATTTGCCATGGGTCCAATTACATCAATATGTACCAGCTGTAGAGGATGATGTGACTTTCTCAAACTCTTTCTTGCAATGGGAGCAGACTTAATTTTTGTATTTTTGCAAACATGGCAATCTAAATACTTGTCACAGCTTTGCACAGACCCATGTTCCACATGTTGCAGAGTTTTTCTAATGTTCTCAAAACCTAGATGCCCTAATCTTCTATGTAGCTGATGAATGCATTTGTCATGCAGAGGCTTATTTTCAACCATGTTCAAAGATTTCTCAGATGTGCTAATCACAAACAAATTGTTTTGCAGCCGTCCAGTTGCAATTGTTTTCCTATTTTTTTACAATTTTGCAACTGCTCTCATTGAACTGTACATTAAACCCTTCCTTCACAAGCATAGGCACACTCAACAAATTATTTTTTAGAGACGGTATGTACAGGACCTTATCAAAAACACACTTGAGAGGTTTAAAAAATATTTTACCTTCTCCACAAATTTCCGCCTGAGTTCCGTCTGCCAAGGTTACAGTTCTAGAGTTAAACAAAGTTAGTTTTTCAAACAAACATTTCTTGTTTATACAATGAATGCTGGCCTCCGAATCTACAATAAATAATTCTTGCTTTGAGCACCCCTGTTCATTGTTATCATTAATTACAGACAGCTGGTGTCCTTCATTCTTCGAGCGTGTGCCGGCAACTCTTTTCTGCTTTTGTCACTTGTTTACCTTGTCACAGAAACGCAAAATATGTTTGTCACTCCCACAATTGTAGCATTTTCTTACTACCTGGATTGTGTCTCCTGAAACTTGAACAGGCTTCTAATTTACTTTAGAATCAGCTCTCCTCTGTTCCTCCTGCTGCAGCCTTGACAGGATCTATGAGACAGACAAATCATCACTTTTCAAAGCTTCCATCCCCATTACTAAATTGTCATACGATTCATCCAGACTTGACAATATCACAAGGCATTTATACTCCTCATCGTGATTTATGCCCACTTCAGACAACTGCTGAAAAATATTATTTACATTCCTTACATGGTCAGAAATAGTTTCACCTGGGCTTTGCCTTGTCCGAAATAACTGCTTCATTAGTGATATCTTGCTTCCAGCTGTGTCCTTGATGTGCGCAGTTCTCAAAGCTAACCACGCTTCATGAGCCGTTTTTGCTTCTTTCACATAAACAAACTGTGACTCCTCCAAATATAACATTAAAATCGCCAAGGCTCGTGCATCCTCCTTGATACATTGCTCATCTGAGTCTTCTTCCAGCTCTTTTTCTACATACTGATACAGCTCATGGAAAATCAAAAAATGCTTCATACGCAGACACCAGTTCAGGTAATTACTGTCAGACAGCTTAACTAGAGGCATTGAAGATAAGTTAATACTTGCCATCTTTGCTGATAGTGCCGGCTTCACTCCGCTGTTTTCTGCAACACTTGTTTCAGCTTCAGCAAATATTTCTTCAACCTCCTCCGCTTTCATTCACAACACTCTGTTTTGCTTGGCTTATTTTATCAGCTGCTTTCTCCTGTTCGCTTCCAAGCCTCAGAGAGAAAAAAAAACTTTGCAGCTCCGCTTTGTCTTCGTTCCAACTCCAAACCGTTTTTCCTCTGCAAAAACACAACTTTATGCAACACACACTTTATCTATACAGGTACAACAAAACCTATCAGGCAGCTGACCCAGCTGGGCCCATAGCCCTATGAAGAATTAAGCAAAAAATATAATATTTAAATGTGTTTGGCACAGAGCAGTGCAGCAGTAGCGTGCAGATAAAATGTCAGTATTGATATAAAGTATTGCAGAGTTAGGTTAACGGAAGACAATGACAATGGATAGAGTAAAAACTCATATATTCATATATACATCAAAAAATATATACACAGCATAACATCCAAGCAATATATACAAGCAACAGAGTGTGGGGTTCTGTCTCTCACCATAGACAGACCCACCTAACATATGGCAAGCTAGTGCTTTTATACAGTTCAGCACCCATCAGATATGAGTCATCACTAATTACAATCTGATACAATCTGATGCAACCATGATGTTATAAATTCTTCCACCTGTGCTTCATCACGTAACATGCCTGTGATTACTTATCTCTTACACTTGTGGATTAACATCATGAGACTGCAGAATCTAACTGCCTCCATTTTACAACTCTCTTTCCACTATCTGTTAAATATACATAACATATATTTTATCAACTTTTACATATCTTGACAGTTCCCGCCAAAAGGCAGCCTTGTGATTGGTTGTAATTGTTCCCTCCAAAATGTATCTTTTCCTAGCCAGTTCTGGCCCCTATAAATGTAACTCCCTCTCCCCAGTCCTCAGTCTTGTCTCTCCCTGATTAAAGAGCTGTTCACTAGAAGCTGTCTCCAGCCTGCTTTGTCTCTGAGCTGAAATCACTGCTGAATCACTAACCCCACGCTACAATATGCTCATCTCTATTTCAATGTCTGTCTGTCAGGTGGAAATACCAGGATGGAAAAATAATGGGATTTGTAGCCCAAAAAGTCTTTTAAAACCGTATTACCACTCAAGATATCTTCACCTCACACTTTCTGAGAGAACTGCTTCACTCTGCATCACAATAGGGTCAGTTTTGTCTGGGGAACCTTAGACAGAACCAACCCTTAGATTTGATCAATTTGGGGTCAAATTAGGCACGAATGAGAATAGTGGAGGCAGGCACTCCAATCTGGATTGGAAGTGTGATGACAATGGGCTAAAGCCTGCCTCTCTTTCCTGTTCCTTAAATCCTGATGTAGAGCAAATCTTCAGGCTGGCACTTGTAAAAGTCATTTAAGTCATTGCTTTTTTGTAGGCACAGCAGCCTATCTAGGTTTCTCCTTAATTAAAAAAAATTATGCAGGGTGATGCTGTCCTGCGTTAGGAGATCACTGTGCCACAGATGTCCTGAACCTACAGGACACACTTAATTTCTGGTGTAATGGAACAAGCGTCTTCCTGGCACTGGCTTGTCCGACCCAGGGCTGCACTGCCTACCCCGGAAGGATGGGCAAGAGCTGGCTGGGGGCCTTGTGAGGCTTGGGTGGGGGCGGGGCTTAGTACCCCCTTCTTATACCCACCCCCCGCCCCCGTGCTTCCTCTTCCACCTGGACAGCAATGCACCCGCCTGCCCGCCACCTTTCTCACATGCTAGTGTGGTGTGGTGTGGTCGCCTTAGGGGGCGGATAGGAATTTTTGCATTTCCTCTCACAATTGGCTCTGAAAGGAGGCAAGGATTTTTCACCTATCTCACACTAGCTCTGGCGGCACGGCACCGGGCACACTGTCGGGTAGTGCAGGGAATTGGGCATTAGGTGAGCCCCAAATGCTGGCCAACAGGCCACTGACCCCCAGGCACTGCAGATCTTGTGATCACAGAGCCTGGATTCAATTGGCGTTGAAACCCAAACAAGCCAGGGACCGGCCAGATGATGGCGCCCCTTCCGCTGAGGGGAAAGGTTTAGCTTGGTCATCCCGGAGTGAGCTGCACTGAAACGGAACCCCTCGGGGACCTGGGGGGGGGGCTCGCCCACACCTGATAATGCCCTTGGGAGGGATCCAGTGGGTGACCCCAGGGCCAATGGTTCCCCGCAGAACAGCAGCCCCCTCTTGAGTCAGGCAAATATTGTTAAGCTCCAATAAAGTGTGGTCCAAATTGGCAACCCAGCTCTCTGTCTCGCCTATTATTCCGACCTGGGGGGGGGCAAAGTCTTCAATATCATTTTAGGCCATCACTGCTGCTTCATTTGTAAGGACCTATTTGTTTATTTCATCCAAGAGAGAGCCAGTATGATAGTGTTGGGCTAGGAATCAGGAGACCTAGGTTAAAACCACAGGGTCATGGAAATTCACTAGATGTTGCCAGAGTTAACCACTCCTTGAACTCAGGATACCTTGTAAATGTGAGGGTCAACATAAGTCAGAAACAATTTCATGGCAAATGATGACGACATATTTCCCTACCCCACACATTTCCTGATCAATGCCTTCATTCGTGATGGTTTTTTTTTTGAAATAAATATAGTAGCATCCACTTTTCTAATTTAGCAGGACCCCCACCCCTCCTCCAGGCCTTTGTTGTTGCTTCTTGCATTAAGGTGACTTCTCTTTGATATGGGATAAAGTTAAGAGGTCTAGGATGAACGGAAAGTGCATGAAGATTTTTTTTTAATACCATAAGACACAAAGAGGACACCAGCTCCTGTGGGTAATTTCACCTTCATCTATTCTTATCTCCACTTCCTCATAATTAGGCCTCTTGCCTCCTTAGCAGAGTTTCTGTCCCATCTTTGTGACCCAATTTCCATTCTGTAATATTCCTTCCATATGTCCCGGAAAGAGACGAATGGTCTTAACCTTTAGAGCACTGAGCCCCAGAAGAACAAAGCTCACTTTATTAGCAACTCAAGACAGTGTCTAATGTATAATGAGGAAGCCATTAAAGTAAAGCCATCTGGTAATGCAAGGCGTTCAAGGGGTGGCAATAGAAATGACTGGGTAGAATGGCATGGAATAAAGAAAGATGGGCATTGGCAGGGCTTAAACCACCGCAGGTTGGAGCTATACACCAGTGATACCCAGTCTCAGACTAAAAGCTATCTTGACAGTGAGATTTGTATTTAAAAAAACAACAACCCCTAACTTTTCCTACCTCTGGTCACCATATGGAAATGAAGGTGAGAATATGGCTAGAGTGTAACCAATTGTGCCTAAAATACTCGTCCAAGACTTCACACTACTAGTAGATTCCTATCTCCCTGTCAAGAGATAGTTGGAGCTCCACTAATTATGTAAACATAGTCAGTGGAATCATAATTTGTGGGCTGAATCACAGCAATCCCAGGCAATAGAAATTTCTGCTTCATGGATTTGGTGTTTCCATATCATTTATACAACTGAAGTTTCTAACTCATATCATTAAATTATGTTACACCCCCTTGTTTGTCTGCAGCATTTAAAATGGCCTTTAAACTCTCAGATTTTCCACTGGCTCAGAGCCCTTATTTGTTTATTTATTTATTTATTTATTTGTTGTAGTTCTATACCGCCCATCTTCTGGACGGAACTCTGGGCAGTTTACAATTAAAATAAAACCAACAGTATAGAACAAAAAAAGAAGAGAACAAGTGAGATCTGGTAAAATAAGGAAGGGAAGACCCTCCACAAGAGGCGATGCGGGTGGCAAAAAAAATTAAGTAAAAAGGTCACCATACACATCTTTAAAGAGGAAGGTTTTCAGAGCCTTTTTAAAGGTGGGCAGGGACTGTGCTAGGTGCAGCTCATTAGGAAGATGATTCCACAATGTGGGGCCCACCTTGAAGGAGCAAAATCTGTCTTGACTCTTGAGAGGATTCCTTCAGTGTGGCAGTAAAGATTCTGCTCATGACTTGAGTTTGATCCTGGGCTCAAGTAGCTGGCTGTAAGGTGATTCAACCTTCAGTCTTTTCAAGGTTGGTAAATTGAGTATCCAGTTTGTGGGTGTGGGTGTGGGTGTGCAGCTTGCATTAACCCAGTGAGCCCTTTAAGTGCTATGGGCTGGTATATAAACAGAAGACTTCATTTTTTTGCTTTGCTTTTGCTGCCTGAAATGGAGCAAGAACTTGTGGCCAAATGCCCACCCAGCATTTATAGGAACCAAAGCCAGCCGGCCTATTTTAATACCTAAGGCAGAAAAGCTTCCTCTGTCTTGCATTAAAAAAAATAACAACAGGAAATTAAATCATCTTAACATCTCATAGCTTTTTTATGATATCCAAAATCTGCTGAATGAGACAGCTGCCTCCACTTTGCCCAGTGGTAGCACCAACCCTGTGGTTCTGCCCCAACTCTCCAAATTCCTTGAGGCTCTACTTGTGGCTTGTCAGTGTCTGCCTGGGATCCATCTATCCTGATCATGTGCAAGTGGGAAGATAAAGCTGGGAGCCCAAATCTCACCCTTAATCCAAAAATACATCTGTGAAACCAAGGTGGGACGTGTGGAGAGAGAGAGAGAGAGAGAGAGAGAGAGAGAGAGAGAGAGAGAGAGAGAGAGAGAGAGAGAGAGAGATCGACCACCTAAATTTCTCTGCCTACATGAGCAGCACCCACAGGGCAGGAGGTCTGCTGGCAATAATGCCCAGCGGTTCTGGTTTTTCAAATAAAACCCTTCATGGCTTAATGTGAGGAAATATGTTCACCTGTGCAAATAATGTAAGCATCAAACACGAGGCTTCAAACCCCACATAAGAAAATGCCAAGTCTAAGAATAGATCTACCATGTGTCAAATGGGTTGTCTTTCGATCTTTTTGTTTCGGGAAGATGAAAAGCAAAGGAAAAAGAGTCTGTTGCCGCGAGAAAGCCAGATGCTCTTCCAAGTACCAGGCTTTGCCAAACACCAGAATAAACATGTTCCCCACTAATTTTCTCAGGATGCTCCCGTATTCAGTGTTCCACATTTTGAATCAATAGAGGAGCAACATGTCTTCCAGATAGGGGATAGTTATTTCAGCGCTGATACTGCAACTATGGGGAGCGTCCCTAATCCACAATGAACAGGTCCCCTTACGCACATCATCACTCATCATCGCAACAATATCATTGATTCCTTTCCCTCTCTAGGCAAGCAGAGCCTGCCTGTTTAGCCTTGGGCAAGCTGTACAGTCTCAGGGCACCATCTGCCAAAGAAAGGGAATGGTAAACCAGTTTTCTTCAGGTGTGAGATGCTAGACCAGTGCAGTGACAAAGTGCTGAAGTAATATTACATCCTCTCCTACACTTCTCCAAGCTATTGGGGTGCCTCCAGTACAATCGAGGGTGTTGAAGTAAATCTCAAGTGCCAGCATTTTCAATTTCTGTACACAGATGGAGGGGGAGGGAGCAGAATACCAGCTTGTTTTTTGGCACCAAGCTGGGAAAAAGTGGTTTGTCATTAGTCTGTTAAGTTATAACAAATGAGAAATCATATGAATTGTAGAGACCAGAATCAGACATATAGAAATAATCCAGGACTGAAAAAGAGAAAATTCTTTATTTATGTGACTATCTGCATGAGCATCTCTAGTCCTGGGGATAACATACCTTTCCTTACTTCCTTTCATGACTGGTCCTGAGGACCTAAGCATGGGGAAGGGATCCTATGAAGTCTGATTTCATAAAGAGGAAGCACTGTTCCAACATAGTTTAAGTTTTAATTATGAACTGTGTCCGTTTCCTGAGCTGAGAAAGTAAGAAATACCAAGCCAAAGTGTGCTTCTTATCAACCGCCCCATGGTGCTTAAAGCTGTCTCTCTGTGGCTTACAATTTAATAAATGGACCTGAACTTACTGGGTCTGACGTTGTGGTCAGCAATGGCAGCCCGACCCGAGAGGAAACAAGGAGGAAAGATGGCGTGGCCATGCGGCCAGCATGGAACCCGGAGGCCCAGGCCACGTGGCACGCTCAGGTGAATCCCGTGCACCCAGTGAAGCACATGGTGTGGGAGGACACATGGGACATGCCTGCCTGTGGGGGCATAGTCCACTGGCTGTCCCCACCTTATAAAAGGCTGCAGCCCACTGGAAGGCCCAGTCGGGGGGCCAGCATTGGGATTGTTTCCCCACCCACCCACACCATGGGGCATTACGCATGTTAACTGTTGTGTGTTCCGGTGTCGGTTTAAATTGTTCCTGTGTTATTTGTCACAGCTACGACAGTTGGCAGTTTGGAGGCATTGGGACCGGATCCAGGCAGATGTGGCAGCAGGACGGATCCTGTGCAGCCCGGAGGAACAGGTGGCAACGGCAGACCTGGGAGGGACCAAGGTGAAAGGACTGGAGCATCCACAGACAATCGTAGTATGGGAGAGAACACTCTCAGGATGTAGAAAGTTTATTAAAAGTTTATTAAAAGAGCCCAACGCGTTTCGGCCCAAATGGCCTTCTTCAGGGACTTTTTCACTATGCTCAAAGAAACTCTGGAGACAGTTTAATGTCTTGCTTCTCAGACTTTCTACTAGCATCCTGAGAGTGTTCTCTCCCATACTACTATAGACCTGGGAGGGAGCATGAACTGTCCCAGCTTAGGTGGGACAGCCGACGGCCCCTCCGCTCAGCTCAGGGAGAAAATCCCAAAGGAGCCTGAGCCCACGAGGGTTTCTGGAAGCTGTACACAAAGGGGTGCCACCACCTGGTTGTGCGATTCCACACATCGGGGGACAGTTGGGTTCCCCAATGGAATGGATCCGACCAAATGCACAGCCAGAGTACTGCAGTTTGTCAACAATGCCAGTAAAGCTGTGGCCTTTACATTTCTCCAAAAGGCAACGTGTTCGTGCGATTATTTCACTAGCAGTCCCCTGGGCCACGCGTTAGACCACAATTAAGCAGGCTACACATTCTCCTGCCTGAGAGCTGGGTACTCAATTTACTGGTCTTGGAAGTACGTAAGGTTGAGTCAACCATTAGCCAGTTTCCTGTGTCTGTTGAGATCAAACTCGGTTTGCGAGTGGAGTCTTCACTGCAGCACTGCATTTCAAACACTGTGCCATCCATGACAAGATGTTGACATGGGTGACAACAGCCTGGGTGCTTGTTTCTATGACTAGGTAATACTTTCTCAGCTTGTTCGTCTGTTAAGAAATAGTAGTTTGTTTTTTCAAAAACATAAAAACCTTGATAAAACACTTTTCACAACAACAATGCAACAAAGGGCAACAGCTACCGTTTCTGGCACTCTTTTCTTCCACAGAAGTTGCATCCTGTCTGATCTTAGAGTTCAAGAGGTTATGAAGAAAACTCTTGGCTTGTTAAAGCCAGAACGTTTTTCTGACGGACAAAAACATATTTCGAAAAGAGGGAGAGAGAGGAATATTTCAGAAACAAAATACCATACCCTTCATTTTTGTCAAACTGCCACACAGGGAATGGAGCTTATTTCCGGGCACAAGTGAGCACCCCAATGAGGAGTATTTGAATGCAATGTAGTTAGTAGGTTTGCCATCACTATGGCAACCTGAACAGACGCAGCTCTTAAGCACACTCATAAGAAAGAACACTTTCCCCACGGTACACCCACAAGGCTTTGATGAGGTAGAATTTCTCTCTTGGCTATCTTTGAACAGGCACAGGTGGCACAAATCGTGAGAATGTTACAAAAGGCCACAAAAGCCTCATGCTTCAGCCATAAGTTGAGAGACTACCAAGACCTCAAGTTATAAGGACATTCTTTGACCCAAGCTGTAGGAGAGCAGAAGATAACTAATTTCTCTCCTGCCTCATATGTTAGATGAGAAAGAGTCCGACTACATACCGGTAATTGGAGAATCCTGAGATACCTGAAGCTTGGTCATAGATAAGCGGGGTTGGCTTCCGATATTCTGCTGTCTGAGGTGAATGACAAGATGGCGCGCGCGCACACACACCCAACAGATATCAGCAAAGCTGGCAGTTGAATCAGAGAATATATCAAAGATAACAGTTTAATTCCCCTGTAACTGGAGTCCTACATTATAGGGGATCTCATGATCCATGGTTTGATGAGGTACAGTACTTCAAATTCTCTGCTAGCGACCTTGAAGGCCATAACTTTTCCTCCTCCAAATCATGCAGCATTTAGTTCCTGAGGTGACCACCATGCTCTGCCTGCTAGGGACAGTCTTATCTTCAGGATGTCACTGTCTGGAAGCAGGTATTAAAAGAACATATTATTTCCTGCTTTTGCAATATTTTAAGTCCAGCAGTGTTCTTCTCTTTGTGATATGGGAATATGCAATCAGATCTCCAAAAGAAGTCTATGTTTACATTTCAGTGATCCTTTATGTGTGTCCTGGTGATGTCCTTTGATAGTCCATTCTTCTGTTCTCTCTCTGTCCCTTTCTCTTTGTTGTTTCCATAGAAACTGTGTGCAATCTTTGGGCCACCCGAAGAAGATGCTTTATATCAGACTTGATTAGTCTATACAAGGGAGAGGGAGACAGAGTCTGGATTTACCTGTCTTTCCTTATTTATTTTTATTGATTTTAGAGTATTTTTACCCTGCTTTTCTCCTTAGAAAAAGACCCAAGGCAGCTTACAGTAATGGGGGATAATATACAGTTTAGTACAATTGAGACATGTTCAAATATTGAGAACAGGAAATTGAGGAACACCTTACAGCATTAAAAGACAACATTACATTAAAGCTAGAAGAGAACGTGGGCAGTTAAAAGGAGAGTAAAATTCCATGTAAAGTTATTATGAGTGATGGAACATTGAAAACATAGTGTCAATGTAATCACACAAGGTTATAAGTGGTTATAACCTTTCCAAGGCTTCCTGCAAAAACACGTTTTCATTCTTCAAGGGTGCCAGTGGAAGAAAGGTCCTTTTTAAAAGCCCAACAATGAATGGATGGGCAAGGGTGCTTATGGTTTTGGACATATTATCTCCCAAGGATAGAATGGCAATTCCTCTTCAGACTCTGACCACATACTAGTCCTCAGTCCTGCAAAAGAATCAAGACTACATAATGGACTGTTTCCTTGGCCAGCCCAGGCATAATTCTTATGAACAGGTCTCATGTGAATACATCAGAAAAGTGTTAATCCGCTTTCCCAAATACTTAGTGTCACCTTCAATAGGCCTGAGATGTTCTTAGTAATGTCCTTGTGATACACAAAGGTTTGGGCATGGGGAACAGTCATGAGGAACGGTTACTTTTTTTGTTTCAAGAGAGTGTTCCACCTAAATGTGTTTTCAAAAAGAGGAGAAGAAAAACTTGTGACCCTTTCCCATAAGATTTTGGCTCATTTTGAAAAGCTGTTCCCCCTACAACCTCAAGCTTTATTAAATGGTGTTCAGAGCATAATGCAGTCTTTATGAAAGATGCATTTCAGAAATCTGACCTTGAGTGCTTAAAAGGCCCAGCTCTGATGGATTTAATCTGCAAATTTGCCAAAGGAAAGAAGTTAAGCTTCAACCTTATGATTTTCTTTTCAAGGACCAGCGGTTGCAATCCATGGGTGAATCCTGAAAGATTTGGGCCTTCCTGGCTCAGAATATAATATTTCACTCATACCTCTGAAAATAGGTCTATCACTCAAGACATCATACTGTAACTCTGCAGCTTGTTCACATTTTTCTTCACAGCTGAGGTTTCTTCTTCTGAAGAAACATTGAGGCCTTCCTTATGCTTGGAAATTGGATTTTGGAAGAGAAGACACTCTGTAGTTTATTTTATTTTATTTTCCTTTGTATATATAAAATATTTGTTTAATTCTTTTAAAATACCTGTGTTTTGCCTGTTTTTAACTTTTAAATATTTTCTTTTTTGTAACATAAGCTGCCTTGGATTTTTTTTAAAGGAGATCAACTCCCAGAAATCCTGTCCAGTGCAACCAGTGGTGACGGCTTCTGGGAGTTTTAGTCCAAGAACAACAGGGAAGCCGAGGCTGGGAAGCAGTGAACTATGTCATATATTTAGAGGTTGGGATGTTATTGCTATTGCCATTTTGCTCCCTGAAGTGTGCTGTTTGTCATAGCACTTATTTTTTCTTCTACTCTTGCATTTAGCCTGCTTCGTTTTGTGATTGCTCATTGCAAATCTTATTACCAAGGCACTTATCTGAAGAAATGCCACTGGAAAAGGGAACTTGCGTTAATTGAGTGGACAGGAATAATACATTCTCATTAACCCCTCACATGACATCAGAATTATTGTAGCGTGGGGTTAGTGATTCAGCAGTGATTTCAGCTCAGAGACAAAGCAGGCTGGAGACAGCTTCTAGTGAACAGCTCTTTAATCAGGGAGAGACAAGACTGAGGACTGGGGAGAGGGAGTTACATTTATAGGGTCCAGGACTGGCTAGGAAAAGATACATTTTGGAGGGAACAATTACAACCAATCACAAGGCTGCCTTTTGGTGGGAATATCCAAATGCAGCAACTAGAATCAACCAATAGGCCTGAACAGGAAGGCAGTTACTTCAACAAGCAATTACAGATCAATGCATAACACCCCTCCCTCCCCTGGTGGGCACAGCACACTTAATCCTTTAGATATTGTGGGGCCCTGCGACTTCTAGTTGATCTCCTGACTACGGGTGTTGCAGGGGCTTCAGCAGGCAGTGTCTGTGGGGAAGAGTCTATTGTAATAGTTTCGTCTGACACGGAGGGGGTTTCAGACAACTCAGTGTCCCTGATCTGTTCCTCGGCGCCATGAGGACTTGCAGGAGCAGATTCATTTGCAGACGCCACTGGTACCTGCATTCCTGGGGCATCTCCGCTCTGGTCTTGCAGCTGGGACTCATTAATGGGGGTAGTGTCACTCTCAGGCTGCAATTCACCCATACCGGTACCAAATCTACTGGGCGCTCTGCACCTCAGTTGGTCCACGTGCCTATGCCAGACCCTGCCATCTTAAATGGTCACGTAATAAGAGACTGGCCCAGATGCTCTGGTGATCACCCCTGGCACCCACAGGGGACCTCTGGCATAATTTCTCACCCAGACCAAATCTTCAGGAGCAAAATACCTTGTAGAGTCGCTCTCTGCCTGTGGAGGTGCTCTAGCCTTGCGGTTTGGCATTTCGTCTGGGTGGACATAGTCCAGCACCGTCACCAGCCTTCTACCTAGAAACAGCTCTGCTGGCGACTTGCCCGTAGTAGTACATGGTGTCGCATGCTGCAAGAACAACATTCGGGCAATGCGTGTTGACCAGTCACCCTCCATCAAGCGTGCAAGAGATTCTTTGGCTGTCTGCACCATGCGCTCAGCCTGCCCATTGGATGAGGGATGAAAAGGAGCTGAGGTGACCCCTCTTATGAAATTATCAGCCAGAAATGCCCTGAATTCTTGGGATACAAAGGCTGCTCCATTGTCTGAGACAATGGTCTCGGGCAACCCATGGGTTGCGAACAGCTGTCTCAGCACCTTGATGACTGCAGCTGATGACATGCTGGGAACCATAGCCACCTCTAACCATTTAGAATACGCATCAACGATAACCAAAAAAACCTTTCCTTGGAATGGCCCAGCAAAATCTAAGTGCAGCCGGCTCCAGGGAGTCCGGGTCTGCTCCCACCAGTGGACTGGTGCTCTGGCCACTTCTGGGCGCACTTCCTGACATGCCTTGCACGTCCGTACCCATCGTTCATCATCTTGGTCCATCCCAGGCCACCATACATAGCACCAGGCCAGCAACTTCATCCTGACCATTCCCGGATGCCCCAAGTGCAGTGTATCCAGAACCCTTTTTCTCAGTGGTGCTGGGATGATCACCCTGTCTCCCCATAGGAGACAGCCCTTATGCAGGGATAGCTCATGTTGCCTTGTTGCGTACGGTCTAAAGTTTTCCTCATGCGGGCCACCTGGCCATCCCCTCCCCACCCAAGTGAGCACACGGGAGAGAGCGGGATCTTTCCTTGTTCTCTCAGCTATTTCAGTGGCAGTTACAGGGGTCCCCGGAAGTGTTTCCAGCATCATCAGGATCTGCATCGCACACACCAGGAAGGGGCAAGCGACTTAGTGCATCAGTGTGGCACAACCTTTTCCCTGGAACATGGGTCAGGGTGTACTGGAACCCATTCAGGAATATAGACCATCGCAGCATTCTGGGGGAGAGAATCTGCGGCGTCTGTTTGTTCGGGTGGAACAATCCTAACAGAGGCTTGTGGTCAGTTTCAAGGAAGAAGTGGCGACCGTATAAATAGTCATGAAACTTTTTAATCCCTGCCACTATTGCCAGGGCTTCCTTGTCAATTTGTGCGTAGTTGCGCTCCGTTGGCGACAACGTACGAGAATAGAACGAGATGGGCTTTTCTGACCCATCCGCTTCCCTATGGCTCAGCACAGCTCCCAGCCCATTTTGAGAAGCATCATATGCCAGAACAAGAGGTTTCGACTCGTCATAATGAGCAAGGACGCTCCTGCTAGTCAGCATGTCCCACAAGGTGTCAAAAGCCTTCTGCTGTGCCTGAGCCCAACGCCACACACTCTTTTTCTTCAATAGTTTATGCAACGGTTCCGCTATTGAAGCTTTTTGAGGTAGGAAAGAATGGTAAAAGTTAATAAGTGCCAGGAATGACTGTAACTCCGTCTTGTTCCGTGGGCGTGGTGCCTCAGTAATGGCTTTAATTTTAGAGTCAGTGGGGTGGATGCCCGTTGCATCAATTTTAAACCCCCAAAAATCCACAGATGGCACCCCCAAACTGCATTTTTCCTTTTTCAGCTGCAGCCCCACCTCCTTAAATTTGAGTAACACAGCACGGATACGCCCCACTAGTTCCTGGGGGTCTTTCCCAGCAATCAGAACATCATCAAAAAATGGCAAGACCCCTGGCAGACCCCTTAACAGGCGCTCCATTAGCCCTTGAAAAATTCCTGGCGCCACACTGTTACCTGTTCACTCTGAAAGCCCCTTAGTGCGTTACGATCATTTGTGCTTCCGCAGATTGCGGAGTCACTGGCAGCTGTTGGTAAGCTTGAGCCAGATCAAGCTTGGCGAAAATTTTTCCCCCAGCCAATTTTGCCAACAGCTGTGAGACGACTGGAATGGGGTATGAATTTCCCCTGAGTGCCTTGTTGATGGTACATTTGTAGTCTGCACAAATCCTCACTTCCCCGTTCGCCTTAAGGGGTGCGACAATAGGAGTCTCCCACCTAGAAGAGTCCACAGGTGAAAGAACTCCCTGTTTGACCAATTTGTCGAGTTCCGCCTCAGTTTTGGGTTGCAGCGCAAAAGGCACTCGCCTTGGCTTGAGTCGGATTGGAGCCACCCTGGGGTCCAGCTCAAAGTCAATTGGAGGCCCTTTATAACAACCCAGCTTTCCACTGAAGAGTTCAGCAAATTCTTGGCCAAATACCTCGCCCAACTCAGGGGCAGTTTTGACTGAGTTGAGCCCTGATATACTCAGCCCCAAGGCAGGAAACCAGTCAGTACCCAAAAGACTGGGGCGACTCCCCTGTGCAATCACCAATTTAAGCACAGCTTGTTTCTCCCGGAATTGTACCCTCACAGCACACATTCCTAGAATGTGGATGCGGCCCGCCGTGTATGATTGCAAGGTTGCTGGGAATGGCTCCAGAGAGGGGAACTTACCCCCAGGAAAGAGCCCCCTTGCAGTCTGGTCTGAGACAATGGTGAATCCAGATCCGGAATCCACCTCCATGTCGCATGGTCGACCTTCGATCTTCACTCTGATGGATGGTTTGCCCTGCGCCGGAAACTGATCTCTCCGTTGATCTCTGTGAGATAATTGCAGTCGTTTAGGATATGAGTTGTGGTGGATGATCTGCGACGCGTTGATCTAGGTGATTCCGTTGTTGCCGCTGCCACTGACCAACAGACCCGGCCGATGTGTCCTGTCTTACCGCAAGCCCTGCACGTAGCATCACGAAAACGGCAGCTTTTCCACTCATGGTGTCCGCCACAGCCTGTGCGATCTTTGGGCCGTGCATCCGCCTGACGCACCAACTCGACACCATGGACTGGGCTCTGGCTTGGACTAGCCTCTGGCTCATTCATGGCATGGGCAGCCTCTACCAGCAGCTTTGTGGTCTTGCCACTGGCATTGAGCTCTTCCTGCTCATAATTCTCTGTGGCAGAGGCCTCTTTCAAGGCAAGGGTAACATCTTCCTTTGCCACAATGCGCCTTCGGGCTTTTTTGCTGCAGAGCCCCCCAACAAATTGATTCAAGAGAGTGTCTTCAAGATTTGGGAAGCCACAGTGCTGAGCAAGCTCCCGGAATCCTGCCAGAAATGCAGCCACAGATTCTCCAGCTTGCTGCTGCCTTTTCTGGAACTCCATCCGCCAGGCCATCTGGGTTTTGGTAGGTGCCAAGTGGCTTGTCAGCTGGGCGAAAATATCTTTGAGTGCTGTCTCCCTCAGCTTTGCTGGGGCGAGCAGCGCCTTGGCCAACATGAAGGTCTCCCGCCCACAGCAACTCAGGAATGTGGCCCTTCTTTTGCTGGCATCTGTGATTCCTTGAGCCACCGCGAAGAACTCGAAACACTCAACATAGTCCTCCCAAGTGTGAGGCTCGGACAGCTGGAAGGGCTCCAAGACCCGTGGACTTTCCATTCTCCAGGCGGGCAGGGTCGTCTTCTAGCCAGCAGGTGAGTCTTGTCTCTGCTGCGATCCGGACTCTGAGTCAGCGTGATGGGCCTCTGCTACTCAGCATTCCGGATCCCATCCTTGTCGCCAGTATTGTAGTGTGGGGTTAGTGATTCAGCAGTGATTTCAGCTCAGAGACAAAGCAGGCTGGAGACAGCTTCTAGTGAACAGCTCTTTAATCAGGGAGAGACAAGACTGAGGACTGGGGAGAGGGAGTTACATTTATAGGGGCCAGGACTGGCTAGGAAAAGATACATTTTGGAGGGAACAATTACAGCAAATCACAAGGCTGCCTTTTGGCAGGAACCAATAGGATTAAAGATCCAAATGCAGCAACTAGAATCAACCAATAGGCCTGAACAGGAAGGCAGTTACTTCAACAAGCAATTACAGATCAATACATAACAATATTTATGCAGCTCCATGCTACAATAGTGAACAGAGGATGGATTTGAAGTAAAAGTGTGTCTTTTCAATTCTCCACCCCACCCATTGTTTGGACAAGTTATTTTTTGGGCTGCACATTCCAGAATCCCACAATATAAGATATTTATAGAAACAGCAGTCCTAAAATGCATGTTTTCCACTCTTCTGGTAGACAGGAGGTAGCAGCCCCAACCTAAATGCTTCCACTGCAGCTGAAATACTGTTGGGCTGCTCTGCAAAAGCCAGATCTTCTGGGGCTGAATTGCCTCAAGCTAAGAAAAATCAAGAGACAATGTCTGTTATCTACTGAGTTGTGTGGCTCCCTGTGCAACAAGATGGGAGACTCAGCTAATTTCATTGTGCACATGTTGTACATTGACAATAAAGGTATTATTATTATTATTATTATGTCTCTGGAGATTTCTTAATTGAAGTCAATTCACCTCCCAAGCTGCTGCCTTTTGTGTAGAAGCACAACAGGTTTCTGGCCTTTTACTTGTAGTAAGTCTCCAGGGTCGAAGACAGAGGCCTTTTCATGCCATTTGATTGTCGTCACCAAAGACGCAAAGTGGTGTTCAACCTGGATCTTCTGGCAGAATCTTTGATCACAGTGAGTAGCCAGTTCTGATTCTGGAGATCTGTTGTGTTTCTAACAACATTCATTTATTGATGCCTCCAATTGACCAAAAGAATCCTCCACCAGCCAATCTTAAACTAGGATAGAAACTGACAGGTTAAATTTACTGAGAAATCATCATCATCATCATCATCATCATCATCATCATCATCATCATCATCATCATCATCATCTTAGAACTGCAGGGCTGGAAGGGATGCTATGGATCATTGAGTGTAGCTTCGTAAACAAGGGCATGCATAATTGGCTCCATAGTTGCCTGCAGAGAATGGGCATGTACTGTGTGTGCTTGTTCATGTGTGCAGGCATGTTTATTTCCCCATGGCCTCCTGGGCTTTAAACATCCTTTTAATCAAGAACCTAGTTCCATACCCTGCCGATGTCTTGAGAGGATTTCTGAACAGGGCAGGCTGTTTCAGGCCCACCCTTGGTTTGGTTCGGTTTGGGTTCATACAATTTTTTTAAAAACAATCATACAAACCCAAACCAAGCCAAACCATTTCGGGTTCGACTTACCGGGTGGCGGTGGCGGCAGCGGCAGGGCAGAGGCGATCCTGGCCCAGGCGGGGGGGGCTTTTTGAGGTGCTGGCCCCTGGGGCCGTGTCAGTGCTGGCTCTATTTTTAAATTTTATTTTTTGGTTTACAGCGCCAACTGCATGGCTCCTGGGGCTGGGTCGGTGCTCCCTTTGTTGTTGTTGTTGTTGTTGTTGTTGTTGTTGTTGTTGTTGTTGTTGTTGTTGTTGTTGTTGTTGTTGTTGTTGTTGTTGTTGTTGTTTTAAAAGTCCCCAGTGGGGGCTTTTTGAGACACTGTCTTGGGGCCAGGGCCTCTACAGGCCTACCTTCCCCGCCAGGATCAGGAGGACTGCAGCAGCCGTCGGCGAGGACAAGGTAAGAGGGATAACGAAAAACAAAGTGAACAAAACGGAAATTTTGTTTTGTTTTGTTTCATTTTTCTTTGATGGGCTGGTTCATTATTTGTTTTGTTAGCTAACAAAATGAATAATGAATAACGAAACAAAATAAAAGTTCATTTTGTGCCCATCTTATTATTAAAGAATGAGTAATAAAACAAATTAAAAATTCATTTTGTGCCCATCTCAATTTCCCATTATCCTGCTGCATCGCTTGAGCACTATGCCAATTCTCAAAAATTAATTTTCAAAAAATAAGTGGAAAGGGGAGACACACGGGCTGAGACATGCCACTCCATAGCTCCCCCTTTTGGGTGCATAAAAACTCAGCATTAATTCCCATGTGCCAGCAAACGGTAGCAGGCTATTTCCTGACTGGCAGACAGCTATTGCAATAGAGAGGACAGGAGGCAGGAAGCAAGAAGAGGAGGGGGCACACTGTGACCAAATTGACCACAACAGAGTCATCTAACACCAACATGTGTTTGGCTGGAGTACAACTACGGGGACTGCAGGAGCAATTTTCATGTGAACAGAAGGAGCGGTCTAATATAGCCTCATTGTTTCAAAGTGACCCAGACTAGATCATTTCCAGTTGCTTATGTAGCTGTAAACTCTAGTTGTCAGACAGCAAATATCAGTAAAACCAATCTCTTCCAGAGCAAAACTCTAGCATTGGCATCTCCAGTTAGAACCCAGCACCAGCTGGATTTTAGACTACATGGGGTCCGCCAACTTGGAGTGTTGACTACACTGTCTGGGAGCTGATAGAACATGTAGGCACTGAGTCATCAAGGTGTTCTTTAGCCATTGGAATATAAAGCAATTGCCTTGGCATTGTAGGCATATTCTATATATACACAATGTTTGCAAATGCTCAGGAACAGAATGGCAGGCAAGTATTAAACCTGCCGTTCTCTAAGCAGCATTCTAAATAAAGAGTGCCTGGCTTTCAGACTAGAATTGTAAAGAGACTTTAAGCAATATGGAGTTTTCTGCGCTCTGGGATTAAAGACCACATTTGTATAAAACAGACTGAAATGAACCTAACGTGTTGTGTGAGTAGTTGGCAAAGAATCACTGGTCTGTGGAACTCCCTGCCGGAAGAACTGGTGACAGCTATCAGCCTTGACAGCTTTAAGAAAGGATTGGTCAAGTTCATGGAGAACAAGGGTATCAATGGCTATCATTATGGTTGCCTAAGGACAACCTCTGGGTTGGAGAGATAGGCAGGATATCTCTCAATGCCATTTGCGGGGAATCATAAGCAGGTGAAGACATCTGCATGGGAATACCCTGAAGCAAATGGTGAGCCGCTGTGTGAAACAGAATCCTGGACAGGATGGGCTGTGGCCTGTTCTGGCAAGGCTGTTCTTATGTTCTTATGTTAAGGAGCTGTGCCAGTGTGTGCAAGCATATCAAAAATAAAATAAGATAAGATAAAGTGACAAATGAAAATGGGGAAGCTCTGCAGTATCTTAATGACTGTTGCATTTAAGCCAGAACTTTCTCATCTGAAGAAGTGGGCATAATCACAAAAGCTAATATAGAAATATAATAATCGTTAAGGTGCCACAACGTTTTTCTTTTGCAGATTGTCTTTTTTGTTTTTGTTTCTTCTTCTTTCCTGGAGATGGTGCGTGTGGGTACGTGAGAGAGAATTGGAGTGCATGTGTGCTTCTGTGTACAAAAACATTCATCAGCTTGGCATTCAACCACAGCAGAATGTGTTGTTCTGTCATACATCGATGATCTGTATACAGATGTAGATTGTCTTTGCCTGAGATTGTATGCATCTTGCTGGCATCAGTGGAGTACGAATTGTCAGTTTACCAAGTGGGGAATTGCCTGTGTAACACAATAATGCAAGGTAGGAAAGTGGTTGTTTATTGTCTTATTACGTGATAATGAGAAGAAACATTTGTCTCCTTTCCTGACTACCAGTGTTCAAAGCTATACATTACAAATAGGCTAAGGAACCAGGTGGGGCAGTGGTTAAACAGCACTACTGTAGCCAAGACTCAACCTGAGCTTGATCCCAGCAAATTTAAGTGGCTAGTTCAAGGTTGACTCCGTCTTCCAAGCTCAGTAAATGGAGTATCCAGCTTGCTGGGGGGGGGCGATGTGTAGACCTGCAAAACTAAATTGTGAACTGCCCAAAGTGTGCTATGGGCCAATATATAAGCAGCACATGTTGCTTTGCTTTTTGGTTTATTGTCAGAAGAAATGAAATCCTTAACCTGCAGCCTGCAAACTAAATTGTTTTGTTTTGTGATTGATCAGGAGGTAAACACAACCTTCAGTTGCAAGTATGACTGCTCAGTCATCAAGGTCTGTATGATTCATGTCTCTGAAAAAGAAATGTAGTTCATCTTCCAGTGACAGGCTACTTACAAGTTAAAATCCTATTGCATGAGTTTTGCCATGTAAAGTTGATGATGTCATACACTGCAACTTACAGCAACAGGAGAGAAAGGCAGATCTTGAGCGGGAAGCCCAAACCGGGAGAGACTGCCTGGTGATGTTTGGCCTGTGTCTGAATGTGAGGAAGACAGACTATCTGATTACCAATACAAATGAAAATGGTAAACAGTCCAAATTGATGGTATTTGACCTACTAAGAACTGAGGAGTTCAGATACCTCAGTTCCATGATCACAGCTGACAGGAATCTGAATTGCAAAGTCACATCAAGGATCAACAGTGCCTGGCTAAAATAGTGTACGACATCAAGCGTCAAAGAAGATCAGTGACTGTTTCAAGTCAAAGATCCTGTTGCACCTTCTGTTGCGCTCTATGGTGCAGAATGCTGACTGGCAACTAAAGATGTCAATCGCCACCTTGGTGTCATGGAGACAAAGATGCTGGGATGCAACTCTGGGCTCATGTGAAATGATCATGTGCGCAAGGATGACATCCAATCTAAATACAGCATTGCAACATCACCAACAAGATAAGTGAAATCCAACTGCATTGGTATGGACTCGTCTTGCGTGCCAATGAGGGAACTCTGACCTGTGGCCTCACCCTGGAGGTCAGCAGATCCCGACCGAGAAGATGACCAAAACACTGCTGGACGAACACCCTTTGGAACAACATAAAGTTGTCCCAGGTTCACTTGAACCAAGCCTGTGACCATGCCAAATGGAAGGCAAAAACCAGGATAACAGACACCGCCACTAAGTAGGACAGATGCAAAGGAGGAGGAAGAGTAGTAGTACCCTGTTTCCCCGAAAGTAAGACAGCCCCTGAAAATAAGACCTACTTACAGTTTTGCCCCACACTGAAATATAAGGCATCCCCCAAAAATAAGGCCTCCCCATAATATAACAATAAATGTGTACCGTATTTTTCTTCATGGAAAAATAAGACATCCCCTGAAAATAAGACCTTGCACATCTTTGGGAGCAAAAATTAATATAAGACACTGTCTTATTTTCATGGAAACATGGTACTTCTAGATTCCTAAACTGAGTAAATTATTCCTGGAGGTCCTAAAGAAGATGTGGAATGCATGACTTTGGTATAACTAGAGCACTCCTTTTTGTCTTCCAGTTTTTGCTGTTAAACTCTACTGGAGACATTATCTCATTTAAACAGCAATAGTTGTGGGCTTAGTTAACCAAATAATATATAGAATGAGACTAATGACATGCCTCTGAGGAAAAAAGAGCAATGTATGAGTAGGTATCTGTGGTAGGGTTTTGAATCAAATGCCAAAAGAGTGCAGAAAAGCTGTATGAGAAGAGTAAAGCACTTTTTTTTTACACAGCCAAAGGGAGGCCATTTAAAGAGAGATGGAAAATGTCAGATTTTCTTTTTGCTTCCTATTAGATATTACTCCTAATTATCATAACCTTCATAACCTGTCTGTTTTGGTTTGCATCTCTCTCTCTCTCTCTCTCTCTCTCTCTCTCTCTCTCTGTGTGTGTGTGTGTGTGTGTGTGTGTGTGTGTGTGTGTGTGTGTGTGTGTGTGTGTGTGTGTGTGTGTGTGTGTGCAAATTCTCGTTTTTAAATTAACACACTGCACTAATATATATCTTTCATGAAATGCTACTTGTTTCTAACCTGCAATTAAAATCTTCTGCAGTTGTCCATGGTAAAATATTGTGCATTTGTTACTATTTATAGATGTCCCTGATGAAGTGTGTTTGCTGAGATGCAATGGACATTGTTGAACAATAAGTATAAACACGTTGAGAAATATTTTTCTCACCTCCAAATTCAGTTTCTTTAGGAACAAAAGTTCTGGTTCCACTATGACCCCTTGACAGAACCACATGCTTATTTAACTGTGTTGTGAAAACTGCATTTAGTTTACCATCTGTTTCTGATTTATTAACTAGTTAACAGTCCATAAGAAGAATTGCCTTTTCATCCCAGGACTAATGAGGAGTCTTTGGTGAGAAACTTTGGGGCTGTCCGGACTGGCATATAGATATGGTATATGGATAACAGATGGCACAGTTTGGACTGAAAAGGAAGACCTCATATGCAAGTCTATCTTTCCCCTTTAACGACTATTGTACACTTTTCTGGTCCAGCAGTAGGACATGCATTCTTTTTTGCATGCTTGTTGTTTAGCCTGTTTAGCTGGGAGACAGTAACCTCAGCTTCCAACTGCCATCTGGTTGCAGATTCCAAAGAAGGAGAGAGAAAGTGTGTGGAGAACAAAGGAAAGGAAGCTAGGAATGGGGAAAAGGAAAAGCAGAATGGCATCAACTGAGGGAGAGAGGAAAAATGTAAACAAAAAAAATCACTTCCCCTGACCCTCTGCAGATGATCAGGGAAAGCACTTAAATGACAACTGAGGTTGTCTGTTCAGGTTTTTGCTGTTCAGATGGGAGGAATGGCATATATCTCCCCCTCCTGACTATAATAAACCTTCTGTAGCCCAATCTACCCCACATCCAAAATGGCTAGTCTAGATAGGCCCAAACATTTTTATGATACAACTATCCACTGCACCCCCTTATCTTCATATTTGCTTGCTCTTTTTAAACAAATTGAAAAGGTTACTGAGGCAAGACATCCCACTACAGCACCCATACTGAATCTTTCTTAACAGTGCTTCTTCTTCTTCTTCTTCTTCTTCTTCTTCTTCTTCTTCTTCTTCTTCTTCTTCTTCTTCTTCTTCTTCTTCTTCTTCTTGTTTTACCATTACAGTCATGATGACCCTTCATGACCCCATGTCCATGGAGTTTTCTTGGCAGGAATACCTGAGTGACTCGGCAGTTCGTACTCCAGGCATCTCTAACCTTAATTGTTACATTGAATAGAAGGTAGGTTAATTGCCTTGTAAATTCTTCTACCTATATTCCACTCATCTTGGCTATCCTCCATTATTTGGCAGTAATGAGAGGTGGGTCTGTGCCCTGAAGAGTCTTCAGCTCCTGCTCCCCTGGAAAGAGGCCTTTTAAGACCGGCTGGACTCTTCAGGGGCCCTCTAACAGTTTTCCGCCTGCTTCTGGTTTACCTCTATAGAGGAGGAGTTCATCTCCCTGTGCAGCAGCGAAGTCAGTTTGGAGGCTTGACTTACCATGTGCCTTGTTTCAGGGGGGAGTCTTGGGGGGAGGGAAGAAGTGGTGCCACTATTCAGAGGGTGACGGGCCAAGGAAGATATGGCGGTAGGGGTCAGACATGCCATTACAGGAGGAGGAGGGTCCATCAAAGACATATTGTCTCTCCTGCTGGTCTGGCCTCTAATCTCCAGATACCTGGTGTTCTTGGCAGCTGTGATTCTCTGGATCTGAAGCTGCTGCTGCTGAATGCCAGGTCGGTTAGGCTGTTACTTCACGTACCTCCGCGTGCTGCGTTGAGCTTGGCTCCGATCTGAATTCGGATGTGGTCACATGATCTGAAACTGGGGCCGCCCCTCTTTCTTGTGTACTCACGTGCATGCTGGGTGAAGGCGAAGGCAATCCAGCCTCACGTCTTTGATGCGCTCAGATCATCCAGGACTTAATCCTGGATGAGAAAGCCGACCTGGCATGCATGTATTACGGAAACCTGGTTGGATGAGGCGGGAGGGGTTGGCCTCTCTCAGCTCTGTCCTCAAGGATACCAGGTTCTGCAGCAGCCTCGATCACAGAGGCGGGGAGGGGGAGTCACACTGGTCTTTCATGCATCCATCTCCCTTACCAGGCGCCCAGTTCAGCAGTTCATCGGGTTCGAGTGTCTGCATGTGGTGTTGAGTGGACCGGACAGGATAGGGATTCTGTTGGTATACTGCTCGCCCTGCAACCCAACAGTCTCCTTACCTGAGCTGACATCAGTGGTCTTGGCAGTGGCATTGGAGTTCCCCTGCCTTTTAGTGCTGGGGGACTTCAATGTTCATGCTGAGGCCCCTGAGTCTGGTTCAGCTCAGGACTTCATGGCCGCCATGACAACCATGGGCCTGTCACAGAAGATCTTGGCCCCAACACAACACACAGCAGGACATGTATTGGACCTGGTGTTTATAGCTGAACAAGAGGGCAGTGATCTGGATGTGGTGGGGATCAACATCACTCCATTGTCATGGACAGATCATTTCCTGGTAGGGTTTAGGCTGGTTGCGGCCTCATCCCTCCGCAGAGGCATGGGACCATATTCTATGGTCCGCCCCCAGAGGCTAATGGATCCAGAGGGTTTCCTGAGGGCTCTGGGGGATTTTCCACCTGCCAAGACAGCCAACTGAACCACAGCCCTGGTTGATCTCTGGAATGGAGAAATGGCCAGGGCAGTGGATGAGATTGCGCCTGAGCGACCCCTGCCTCGTCGAAGACGCAGAGCAGCCCCTTTGTTTACCGATGAGCTGTGACTGATGAAGCGGCAGGGCAGGCGTCTAGAGCGACAGTGGCGGAAAACTCGCTATGAATCCGACCGAGCAAGGTGTAGAGCTCATTACAGAGCCTACTCCGTGGCAGTGGTAGCAGCGAAAATATCTTTCTTCTCTGCTACCATTGCGTCTGCCGGGAACCGCCCAACGGGACTGTTTCGTGTGGTGCAGGGCCTAGTCCATCCCCCCCCCCCCCCGTGGATCAAGAAGCACACACAGTTTCCCGTTGGGACGAGTTCTCTAAACACTTTGCAGACAAAATCGATCGGATTCGACATGACTTGGATGCCACATTAGCATTTATGTCTGTTGATGTCCCCCTGGCAACTGTCTGTCCAGTTTTGTGGGATTCTTTTCAGCTTGTGCAGCCTGAGGATGTGGACAGGCTTCTTTGGAGCGTGAGGCCATCCACCTGCCAGCTTGACAATTGCCCAGCCTGGCTCATTAGAGCTTCCCGGGCAGGACTGGCTGAGTGGACAGGGAGGGTGGTTAATTCCTCCTTGATGGAGTGGGTTCTCCCACCTGCTTTGAAGCAGGTGGTGGTTAGACCCCTCCTAAAAAAGCCCTCCCTGGATCCCACTATATTAGATAATTACCGGCCAGTCTCTAACATTCCATTCTTGGACAAGGTGATTGAGTGGGTGGTGGCGTCTCAACTCCAGAGGGTTTTGGATGAAGCTGATTATCTAGATCCTTTTCAATCATGTTTCAGACCAGGCTATGGGACAGAAACTGCCCTGGTCGCCTTGGTGGATGACCTACGCCGGGGACTAGATAGGGGGAGTGTGTCCCTGTTGGTCCTGCTGGACCTCTCAGCGGCTTTCGACACCATCGACCATGGTGTCCTTCTGGGCCGATTGGCTAAGTTGGGAGTTGGAGGCACTGTTCTGCAGTGGTTCCGCTCCTACTTGGAGGATCGGTCCCAGATGGTGGTGCTGGGGGATGCCTGTTCGGCACCCTGGCCCTTGAAGTGTGGGGTGCCACAGGGCTCTATTCTGTCCCCCATGCTATTTAACATGTACATGAAACCACTAGGAGAGGTCATCCGGGGATTTGGAGTTGGGTGCCATCAATATGCTGATGACACCCAGTTATATCTCTCCTTTCCCCCAGATTCCAGGGGGGCAGAGGAAGTCCTAGAGCGCTGTCTGGAGTCGGTGGGGATCTGGATGAGGGCTAACAATCTGAAATTAAATCCGGACAAGACAGAGGTTCTCCTGGTTCAGAAATCTTCGATGCAGGTGCTGGAATATCGTTCTGCTCTGAACAGAGTTGCACTCTCTCTGAAGGAGCAGGTCCGCAGCTTGGGGATCCTCCTGGATTCAGAGCTGTTCCTGGATTTCCAGGTAGCGGCTGTGGCCAGGGGGGCCTTTGCCCAGCTTCGGCTGGTGTGCCAGCTGCGACCGTACTTGGATTTATTAATATAATAAATAAATAAATAAATAAATAAATAAATCGTGCAGACCTGGCCACGGTGATCCATGCCATGGTGACATCAAGATTAGACTATTGCAACAAGCTCTATGTGGGGCTGCCCTTGAAGACGGTTCGGAAACTACAATTGGTACAGAATGCGGCAGCCCGGGTGGTTACTGGAGCTCGGCGGTACGACTCTGTCGGGCCGCTTCTCCAGGGACTACATTGGCTGCCCATTCGTTTCCGGGCCCAATTCAAGGTGCTGGTTATGACCTTTAAAGCCCTATACAGCTCAGGACCAGGTTATCTGAGAGACCGCCTTCTTCCATATAATCCGGTCTGCCCCCTTCGGTCATCGGAGAAGGCCCTTCTACGAGTACCACCACCCAAGGAAGTATGAGGGGCGGCAAGAAGAAATAGGGCCTTCTCAGTAGTGGCACCGATACTATGGAATTCCCTCCCCTTTGAGTTGAGAACTGCCTCCTCCCTTGAAATATTCAAGTAAGGCCTTAAGACTTATTTATTTAGGCAGGCCTTTTGAGCCTCCAGCCTTCACCAACTTTTATAACATCTTACTTTTTAGTTTCATTGGCTGGGGAGCTTTTTAAACTCTGCTGCAGCTACTGTTTTTTAATCTTCTTTTTATTGTATTATACTGTATAGTATGTTTATAGTATTTTATAGGTATTGTATTGTTTTTACATTGTACTGTTGTTATTGTATTTTTATGAATTTGTTGTAAGCCGCCTTGGGTCCCTCCGGGGAGAAAGGCGGCATAAAAATAAAGTTATTATTATTATTATTATTATTATTATTATTATTATTATTATTATTATTATTATTATTATTATTATTATTATTATTATTATTATTATTAATGCAAATGTGAGAAATGATGATTTTTTTTAAAAAAAGAATATCTACTATTTCACATCTGTGTTTCTTGAGAACTCCCAGGTACCAGTTGCTTGGATCTAACAAATAGCTGATTTGTAATTTGACACTTTGACAGAGAACATGTTTTGGTAATATTGTTGCTCAGCGTATTGTCATAGTACATTTATAAATTCAGATATTTTCTGAGAAAATGCACCAGAGGAGGATCTTTGACATTGTGACTTAATACAGCTCACTGTTACATTCATTGAAAACTGCCCAACAAGGGAATTTCTTCTGACACAGAAGAATTAAATAGACCCAATGATGATGTGGACAGACAGTGAAGACTAACACCTACATAGAAAACAGTAAGTCAGTAAAGCAAGTGACTAGATAGTTAAAACACATTTGCTTCAGAAATCAAAAATCAGAAATCAAAAGAAACAAACTCACATGGCTGAGATGGTTTTAAGATATAGGCTACTACTGCAAGACTGAACTGAGTTATAGAGGTGTGGATTCAAATTTCAGAGGGTAGCTAGGCTTGGAGCTAATCAGGTTGGTTGGAGGTAATCCTACATAGAAGAGAAGCAGGGGAGAAAGAAAAACTTTATGCCACCAACTCCAGAAAGAAGGATGAGTAGGTAGGGAAGAGGCTGCTCCTCAGTGTAAATACTTCCCAAAAAGAGATTCATGGCTGCCAAAGGTTACTTATAGGGATGGGCACCTTACGAAAAATGACACGCTGTTTCGTCATGTCTTAAGGTTACAAAATGTTTGTAATGAAATGAAATGCCAGCCAGTGTTTTGTTACAAAATGAAACAAAATACCATCCCCCCTCTAAAATGAAACAATTCGTTCTAGAGAAAATAGTAGGGAACTTCCCTCAAGCTCTTCCCTGTAACCCCTAAAATTTGAGAAAGTTTGTTTGTCAGGGAGCTGAGTTATGAATCTCCAAAGAGGGTGTGGGTAGTTAACTGAGGAAGTGTGTTTGGCACGCTTTAACAATAGAGAGGGGAAGCTGATAAATTAACCAGGTAAATTCTATGAGGTTTTACTGTTCTGGTCCAGTACACATCCACTGGGCTGCCGAGAACATCCCTCTTTGCAGAGTTTAAAAATCATGCACAGCGAAAGAGCTGCAAATGCGTAGTTCAGTTCTTCAAAAACAAGCTAGGATTTATTTGATGTCATTTCCAAAAAGAAACATAGAGCTCTCTTACAAAATGCCGACACCACCCAGAAGAGTAACAGAAAGCAAAAAAGGAAGGAGGAGTAGAAGTAGGCTCAAACATTCCTCCTTAAATACAAAACACAACATGTGATTATTCTACAGTGAGATAATTCTTTTCAGAATTCTTTCAGTTGCAGCTTGTCAGCGTGTCAGGCTTCAGAAAACCTAACAAATTCATGGCTGCTGTTATGCTATTTTGGAGTACATAAAAATATGTACTGCAAAATAGTATTGCAGCAGCTATGAATCAGCACCAATATTGCTGAGGACCAAGGTTGGACTGTTCCCTGAAAACCCCTGAAATTTGGAAAGGTTAGGGGCTCCGAGGACTGATTTATTAAATGTCAAAGGGAGTGCGGGGGTAGTTATTTGAAGGCGTGTGTTCGGCAGTTTTAACAATAGAGAGAGGAAGCTGTAAATTAATCCTTTATTGGGATCACATGCCCAACACACCCCTTCCAATAAACTACCTGCACCCCCTTTGACATTTAATAAATCAGTCCTTGGAGCCCCAAACCTTTCCAAATTTCAGGGGTTTTCAGGGAACAGTCCAACCTTGGTACCCAGCAATATTGGTGGTGATTCGTGGCTGCTGCAGTACTATTTTGGAGTACTTTGCTTTGATCTCAGAAAAGCCTCAGAACAGAAGTCTTGGCTGAAGAGGATCTCTAAACCCTCATTGTGATTCACCAAGCAACCTGCATGAATGAGAGACCAACTGCTGAAGTTGAAGCCACCAACATTTTCTCAGTCAGTTCACATGTTTGTAACAGATGGCTCATCCTTCCTGGTGGAACTGTTTTATCAGAGGAAAGCACCAAATGCCGGTGAAATGGCAAATGGCAATGCTCGGACAATGGCCATGTTTACAGGTAGACAAGGAGTGTGAACCAACATGACAGAACGGGTAGGAGTGGTAGGCCGAAACTGAAGCTGTCAAGGTTCTCTGGAAAAGGCAATAAAGACTGAATAAAGAAAGCAGGGGGGGAAAGGAAGACTTTTTTTCCATCCAAAGAGATAGACTGAGTTTCTAAAGGAAGCCACAGATTTGGGTTTACAAGAGCTGAACAGGACTGATGAGAACAGGCCATGTTAAAAATCTTTCATTTGTAAGGTCGCCGTATGTTGAAGGCAACTTGATGAGTAGAAGTTCAGTAGAAGACTGACCATTATTTTATTTTATTGTTCAGACACTTTTCCTGGGGTGGTGGTGGAATTGTTTCGGGGTGTGGATCTCGGGGGAAACGTTTGCACTGAAAACTAATGCATCTAATGGAATTTAGCTTCCTAATTGAACCTTTGTTGTCAAATGGCCAAATTCCTTCCCACCATGATTGTCCTTTTCTGAAGTATGTAATGCTTTGTTTATTGTAATATTTTTACCAACACACCCTCCAAATGTCCCCTTTTTTTCAGTTTCTTTCTTGCAAACATTCTTTTTTTTTTTCTTTTTCTTTTTCTGTTTTATTTTTAATATAAAACTGCAATACAAAACTTACCCAGAGTATATACCGGGAGAAAACTCAAAGTATTTTTGGAGAGAAATGACATGGTCAATATTTTAAGATTTGTTAGCTTGTTTTAAGTCCTGAGTGGGAGGTGGGTTGCACGGCAAATATGCTTTCTTTTAAAGGCACCAGCAGTTGTATTTCATTTAAATTTGGTCTTTGGGGCAAAAATCATTTTTCAAAGCCGCTTTCTAGTCGTTTATAGTTTCCTTGAGCCTGCTCTTAAATGATGCTGGCATTTGCTTGAAATGGTTGGCACCTTTCCTAATCTGGCATAATGCCTTTTTACCTAGATCTTGTATTATACAGGTTTACACTCCAAAGAGATTTGATCCCCTGATTTTCTCTTGATGCTTCTTTTCAACAGGCCCACACAAAACTTGTTTCCTTTGCTGAAATTAAATATGAATACATTGGTCTTTCATGCCAACTTCCCATGTATGTTGAATTCAATAGCCCCTGTGCTTGGGAATTTCTATAACAGACCTAGCACTAGATGTTCAGTATAATTTTTCACAGACTTGCATCTCTAATGTTCCAAGATTGCTTTTGCTCTCCTTGACTAAAAGAAGTACTGTACATCAGAAGTTAACCTCTATAGGTTTCTCCCCTCATTCTAACATGGAAAAGACAGGTGTACTCATGAAGTCAGTCAATGCAATCACATATGGTAATCCATCTAAAAAGTCACATGACAGGTAGTCCATCATTCAGGGAAAGCTTGCCTGAAGAGGAAAGTCTTTGACAGCAGAGATGGGCCTCCAGTGGGAGGGAGTTCCAAAGTCTGGGAGCAGCAACAGAGAAAACTCTTTCATGAGTTCTTATGAGACATACCTGTGAAGATGGTAGGATGGAGAGAAAGGCCTCTCCTGGTAAGTGGGGATTTGGTGAGTCAACTCCTCTGTAAAATCCATTGATGGGCCTTCTCTAGTCTTGACTCAGTTTAGCATAGTATATAATAACTAGTGTAGTCCCAGTTGAATCAGTGGAACCTATGGAGGCCTTAACTCACTGATGGAATGGGCTTACTGCCTTACTCTAATGTCACCTAATACAATAAGTAACAGCCAGCATTTCTGTGGAGTATGATCATCTCAAGTTTTCTAGGTGTATTGCTCTATGCCTTCTTTAATGCTCAAAACTCCAATCCCACCCTTGATGTTCTTCTTTGTTCTTTGTGTATTTTGTAATATTGACAGATGACCAGACCCCATTTTCTTTTTGTCTTTTACCAGATGTCGAATATGTTCACTGTGTTTTATGCTCTCAGTCTCTTTCAGTACAAAGGATTCCGCTTGGGGCTTCTGGTGTCACCACATAAACACGCTGTGAAGGAGGTTATACAAAGGATGTAAGGCTGACTGGATACTGAGAAAGGCACAAGACCAAGGCCTATTTGGTCTTGCAAATCATTTTTTTCTTTCATCAATTCAATGTTCATTCCATCAATGACAATAGGAAGGGGAGGGGAAACCAATCAATTGTATTGACTCTGCTAGGTTTGGAGGCTGAAATTTAATTTTGTTGGATGAGGAAGAGGAGGTTGGGAACTGGAGGAAGACACTTTCCAATCAACTTTTTAAGAGCATACTGGATGAAAGCCACCCTCTCCAGGAGACTTTATGGGAAAACATTCGACACAGCAAAAACTGAGTGTTTGTGGCAAGGAATACACTTAATTAGATTCATCTATAAGGCTCAGCAGCTGTTCAGCAGACAAACAGAAATCTTTGCCATTTCTTTTGGCTCTATGGAGACACTGAGATTGGTTTCATTCTCCTCCCTCTTGCTGGCCTCTTTCTACAAACGATCATTATCTGTTGCTGGGTTTCAGACAATTTCTCTCTCCCCCCTCTCTCTCCACTGCAAACGTTTTTGTGTTTATTATCTGGACTTCTTTCCTTCACATTTGCCATTGACAATCCTAGATAGGTTTTTATGCGAAAGGTTGGCTAGATGCCTCACGCAGCACATATTAGTTATGAGGTAAAAATAAAATAATAAAACACATAACCATATCATGTTTTTCTTATTTCCAAATAGAAAAGATGGGATTTATTCCCCTCCTTTTTCTAGCATTCTTTCTCTCTTACACACACACACACACACCATCTTTGTGCCAAAGGAAACATTCCCCTTTTGGGTTCTTGGAGGTATGTGTGTTGTTTCACATAGACATATCCCTTCAGATCTTAGTCTTGGCCTGTTAGCTCTCTGGGGGTACAGTCAGATGAAAATGATTTGAGAGAGCTGACTCCTTCATGTGCACATACACTCTCTTTTATGCCACTGCTGCCCTCCTGTGCTCAAAAAGTCTTGGTTTACAGAACTCATGTACCTGAGGTGAAATTCAGAACAGGGTCCACATCATCCGCAGTAACCCATTTTCTAACAGACCCCGTCTGCAGATGTTCAAGAAGGAACAAGGATATGTGGTTATGGAACAGGTAACTGAGAGGAGGTCTCCATCACAGTTTCATACTCAGAGTGAGCTCTGTGGCTTTGCCATCTGTTTCTTATTCACAAACTTTACTTCTTTGTGAGATGCACCATAAGTGCAAATGGCAACCTTAATACATGATGACAAGATGGTATATTCAAGTACAATATTAATGATGTGTTACGTCAAGGGTAACACATACTTTTCTGCCCATCTCACAATGCTGTTTATGCTTTTGGAGCTCCTCAGGGATCACCCCTACTCATAGAATGTATTAGAATGTATCAACACCACTAAGTGCAGAGTGATGCACGCTGGGGCAAAAAAACAGAATTACATTTATAAACTGATGGGGTCTGAATTCTCTGCAACAAACTGGGAAAGGGACTTGGTGTCCTGGTGGACAGGTCAATGAAGGTGTTGACCCAGTGTGTTGCAGCAGCGAAAAAAGCAAACTCAAAGCAAACTCATTAGGAAGGTTCTCTGGAAATTGAGTCATGGCTACTGGACTTCTTTTTTGACAGAAAGAAATGTTTCGCTGCTCATCCAAACAGCTTCATCAGTCTGAATACAGCTAGTGTGAGTCCTCCATCTTATCGTCAGTCAGCTTTGACCTCTCGTCACCCTGGTCTGAATTAGGCTCATAAGATGAACAATGGCCTGAATAGGCTCACTAGGGAGACAATAGAATCCATAGACTTAAGGTGAACAATGGCCTAAGGTGCTGAAACCTATCAAGAATGGGTTGTTAGCTATGGCCTTGGTGGTGAAGGCTTTTTGATTTATCTGGGTACTTTGGAAAGCACAGCCTGATAAGTAGCAGATAGACTATGCCTGAGCCCACCACCTCTGTTGAGGGAGGGGGTTTCAATGCTCACATGAATGGCTTCCTTTACTCCTCTCTCAAACCACCTATATTCTTTGTCTAATATGTATAGATCTTCATCTTTGAAAGAGTGCCCTTTGCCCTTCAAATGGAGGTGTACTGCTGATTCTGGTCCTGAGCTGTTACCCCTCCTGTGTTGGGCCATCCTTCTGTTTAATGGCTGTTTGGTTTCTCCAATGTAGAGGTCTGAACACTCCTCACTGCATTGGACCGCATATACTATATTGCTCCTTTTATGTTTTGGTATCGGATCCTTTGGGTGGACAAGTCTCTGCCTTAGTGTGTTTGTGGGTTTGAAATAAACCGGGATGTGGTGTTTGCAAAAAATCCTTTTAAGCTTCTCCGACACTCCAGCCATGTAAGGAATGACCAGGTTCTTCCATCGGGTCTGGGTCTCAGACTGATCCCTTGTTCTTCTGGGATGGCACACTGCTTTGTTGAAGGCCCAACTCTTTATAAATCTATGGTGAGGCCCATCTGGAGTATTGTGTACAATTTTGGTCACCATACCTCCAGAAGGATATTATGGAACTGGAAAAAGTGCAGAGGAGGGCAACCAGAATGATTAGAGGACTGAAACACCTTCCTTAGCACCTGAGGCTGCAATGGCTGGGCCTCTTCACTCTTGATCGACAGTGCCTAAGAGGTGAAGCGATTGAAGTTTATAAAATGTATTTATTTATTTATTTATTTATTTATTTTTGTATTTGTTAACCACCCAGTTTTCCCACAGAAGTCATACATGGTGTGGACAAAGTAGATAAGGAAAAACTGTTTTCCCTATCACACAACACTAGAACTAGGGGGCACGCCATGAAAGTTTTGGGTGCTAGATCTCAAACAAATAAGAGAAAGTACTTTTTCACCCAGAGAATCACTGGTCTATGGACCTCCCTGCCAGAAGAAGTGGTGACAGCTGTCAGCCTTGACAGCTTTAAGAAAGGATTGGACACGTTTATGGAGAACAAGGATATTGATGGCTATCATTATGGATGTCTAAGGACAACCTCTGGGTTGGAGAGATAGGCAGGATATCTCTCAATGCCATTTGTAGGGAATCATAACCAGGTGAAGACATCTGCTTGGGAATACCCTGAAGCAAATAGTGAGCCACTGTGTGAGACAGAATGCTGGACTGGATGGTCTGTGACCTGTTCCAGCAAGGCTGTTATTATGTTCTTATAATGATTCATCATCTGTTCATTTGAATATAGAATATATTTATGCATAGAATTAGAGCAGCCTATATTGAGAATGTTTTTAAAAACAAGTCAGAAAGCCTTTACTGATGCACCAACTCCAGTCATTGGCAAAATCCTGCCACTTAGTGTAGTAAATTGCACTAGAACAGGCATGTCAAATTAATGGAAATTTGTTGAGTCAAGTCCTCCATAAGTTCCATTCATTCAAATGGAGCTATTCTAACTGTGAGTAGTACTTTAGTACTTTAGAATAGTACTCTAGTGGGATTAATAATATTTTTTTAATAAGTGTGTCTAGAATTACATCCTAAACAAAGCTTGAAAGCAATGACTGAAATCTAATAGCAAGCCACAAACTGAGTAGCCCCATTGAATCAGTCAGGATTTTGTGAGTCAACTCCTGTGTGAGACGGATCTTGGAATTCTGGTAGATCATAAGATGAATAGTGAGCCAACAGTGTGATGTGTCCACCAAAAAAAGGCAAATGCTGGTTTAGGCTTCATTAACAGAAGTATAAATCCCGTGAGGTGCTCGTCCCCCTCTATTCAGAACTGTTTAGGCTTCAGCTTGAGTATTGTTTCTAGTTCTTGACACCACACTTCAAGAAAGATGCTGACAAATTGGAACAAGTTCAGAGGAGGGCAACAAGGATGATCAGGGGGCTGGAAACCAGGCCTGATGAGGAAAGCCTGAAAGAACTGGGGGTGTTTAGCCTAGAGAAAAGAAGACTGATGGGTGATACGACAGCACCTTTCAACTATTTGAAGGACTTTCATAGAGAGGAGTGGCGGGTTCTGCTCTCGAGCATCCCAGAGTGCAGGACAGGCAACAATGGGCTCAAGTTCAGAGAACCAGCTTTCAGCTGAATGTCAGGAAAAACTTCCAAACTGTTAGAGCAGTATGGCAATGGAACCCATGACCTCGAGAGGTGGCGAGTGCTCCAACACTAGTGGCATTCAAGAGAAATTGGGACCACCACCTGGCAGAAATCCTTTGGTTTGTATTCCTGCATGGAGTGGAGGGTTGGAGGGATGGCCTTGTAGGTCCCCTTCCAGCTTCACTATTCTAGGATTCTGTGTATGTTCTGTTGCTTCAATGAGTCCACTCTAGTTGTGACCTGCTACTGGATTTCAGCCAATGAGTTACATGAAACTCAAGTGTCTGAAATGGGTTATTTTTTTCTGGCAACAAAGCTCTGCTTTCAAGGTTCCATAACAAAGAAGCAGCAAATTATTTTACTGGTACTGTATAAGAAGCTCTCTATTTAATTTAGTGATGCTAAGCAATAGGATTTTGGCCACTATATTTTACTTCCACCTTTCATTCTGCTGGCACACTGTTGGGAAAAGTGGTGAAATGGCTACCTCTGAGATTTCACATTGAAAATTATTTAACAAAAGCACCAAAGACCCTTTGAAGCAAAGCTTCTCATTCCCCTTTCCTTCTTCCATGAAACTTTTAAAAAAACTTATCAAAAGGCCTCTAAAATGACTTTGAATAGCTTTATAAGTAACATTAATTATAGTGATATCCCCTTGGGAGATATTAATAAGCACTCAGCCAGCTTCCTACACAGGGTCTTTTGGGAGTCATGAACCCCCACTATGCGGGAATGCCCTGGATGATTAGAACAATGGATCTCATGGGGCCTGATGCAGAGGAAGCCAGCTGGCCTTATCTCTTCCCCCAGATTAGCCAAGCGATGCCATGGGATGGGATGTAAGGAAATAACACGCTGCTTAGTAATCCATCATCAAGACCCTCGTTAGGTGACACGTCCACATCACATAAGGCCTTCCCAGGAATGTATCAGCCTATCCCCTCCTGACACGTAGACTATCACCCCATATCTGAAGCCCTGCCTTTTACAGCTAATAAAAGTGTCTGGCCTCATGCTTGGAGGAAGAAGAGCATGGAGGCCTGGCTTTGTTGAACCCAATATGCGTCTATGGAGAATCATTTTCTTACAATTAATAATTAACTAGAGAGCATGTATGGCTGCTGATGTCTTAAGGTGATCACTGGGAGAATGGATTCAAGACTTCATAATAAAAGTACCAAGATGAGGAGAAGAAGAGAGAAGTTGCAGGTTTTAAAGAAACATGTCTCTTTCTTTCTGTACTGTCTAGAAATTTGTGTCCTTCACCACTAAAGACCATCCTGTAGGGTTTGTACTGAAGCTTTTACTTGGGGTCACTGAAGGAATTTCCTTTGCCCTCACCCATGCATGCTTGCCATGTACTAAGAGCAAATGAATTCTCTGAGTGTGGAGCTTCATATATCAAATAAAATAAAAAATAAAATAAAAAATAAAAAGCCACAGCCACCCAAACACTCACACATATGCAAAATACATTGATTGGAATTCCCATGGCTTCTAAAATTATTTTAGGCAATCAAGCTCAAAGGAGCACTACTACCTCCCCAACAGCCCCAGGAGCCTTGAGCATGCTGAGTTCCTGAAGAAGGGTGACTGGGAGGAGATGGGAAGGCTGGAATGGAAAAGGACGTGGCTAGCTGGCCAATCTTCTGAAGACCAGTGAACACTGGACTGCAAGGCCGACTTGCAAGGCCTAAATTTTCTTGCACTTGGCCATCCGATGCTTCCTCCGCTGGTCTTGTGTTTGTGTGAGATAAAATGGTTGTGAACCCATCTGTTGCTCCTTTCCTGCCTACTGTGATCTAAGTGTCAGCCTGCTCTTCCCAGCAGCTGCTATTTGTAGAGTAAGGTCTATACTTATAAAAGAAAAGGAAAAAAAGAATAATCTGTTAGTGCTGTTTTTATTGGGCACAATGATAAAAATCCGGCATGGTCATTTGTATGTTTTTTTCAGAAGTACACTCATTTCAGCTGTATCATTTGGACTTTGCAGTTTGTGTTCCAAGAACGACTATTTTCGGAAGCACGTTTCTAACCTAAACCTCACGTTAGCTGTGATTCATATTGGCTCCAGTTCAAGAACTATTTTGAGTGCCGACCTTAACTGCATGGAAATGTGCTCTTTGAAGCAGATGGACCCTTTGGAGTGGCCTTTGCATTAAAAAAAAAAATCCCAATTGTGATCGCTTACGGGAATCATCCCCTTGATTGCAGACCCGAGATTCCACTTTCTTGGAGCGCATTGGCTCAAGCATGGTTTTAACAGCCAGAGCAAACTTTTTCCTTGGGCTGCAAATTGCATGCAGAATGTTTTTGATTGCACATAAGAGGATTTGGGGCAGGAGGCTGCAGAAGAAAGAGGTGGAATTTCCAGAACAGAGCAGAATAAAATGAAATATTACATATGGGAAAATGCTGTAATTCCCCCTTTTTTTTTTTTTTTCAAAAGGCTGATGGGGCACAGAAGCAGAAGTACATCTTGTGAAAAATTGAAAAGGCTGGCATTCCACACCATAGAATGACTAACAATCATACATCAAAGAGGCGGTGTTTTGTTCTTGCCATATCCGGCTTGGGGGAAAATGGTGAGAGGTTTGTGTGAGTGGGCGAGAACTCAAAATGATGTCAGTGTCAGAGAGCCAAACTCTGTCTCCTTGTACATACATACACAAGGCCGAAAGTTACTAATTCTGAGCATAAATTAGGCAACAAAGAGGTGTAAATACAAAGTGGTGGGGGTGGATATCTACTGATAGTTCCACCTTTTGGTTCAGACCATCAGAGGTAGAAAGTGATGGGATTCCTGAATTATGCTTCCCTCTGTCTGTGAGTAGTAGGGTATGTCAGGGAAACAACAGAATGGAAAAAATAGAATGTTTCATAGTTTTTTTTTCAAGCGTATCTGGGACAAAGAAATGGACTTCTGGCCACCAGTTGGTATATAGTAGGACCACATATATCATATCATAGGTTGGATATTTTCAGAAAGGCATATGTGTACAGTGTCAGTCCTCCTTGTAGATCAACCCTGTCTAAGGCCTATTAAGAAAGGTCAGAACTCATATTGCATCACTAAATCTGCTACAGCAATCAAACTCTTCAACGCACTGAGTTTCTCAACACAGATAGTTTAATTAGAAATAAAATACAGTGGTACCTCGACTTACAAATGGCTCAACTTCTGAAAATGGAAATGGAGCTTTGAAAAAACTTGAGTTACAAAAGAAAATCCCAAAGATGAGGAAACCAGTAAAAAAGAAGCTGGAGGGGAAAGCTGAGAGAGTCTAAACACTCCAAGAGGCATGGAGGCTGTTCACAAAAACAGTAACAGAGGCCCAACAGGAATGCATACCCAAAAGGGAAAGGGGCACTGCCAAGTCAAAGAGGACTCCAATGTGGCTTACAGGAGCTGTTCAGAAAATGATCAAAAGCAAGGAAAGCTCATTTAGAAGATGGAAGGCTTGTTCCAATGAAAAGAACCAGCAGAGACATAAATTCTAGAAGAACAAATGCAAGACAACAATCAGGAAAGCAAAGCAAGACTTGGAGGGGCCTATAGCTAAAAACACTCAAATAACAAGGACATATTTAAGTACATTAGAAGTAAAAACCTAACTAGGAAGGCCATTGGACCATTAGATGATAATGGAAGTCAAGGGATTATTAAAGAAGAAACAGATTGCAGAGAGACTCAATGGATTTTTGCTTCATTATTCACTGTAGAAGACAGAGACCACATGCCCCAAACACAGAAGAATTAAGCCAGATAGAAATAACCAGGGAGGAGATCTTTCCATGTCTTGTTAAACTAAATGCTAGCAAATCATCCATCCATGAGTTCTCAAGGAACTTAAAGATGAAATTGCTGATGTCCTAGCCAAAATATATAATCTTTTCCTCAAATCAGGCATTGTGCCTAATGACTGGAAGCTAGTGAATGTAACACCAATCTTCAAAAAAGGATACGGAGGTAATCAGGAAATTACCAACCAGTCAGTTTGACATGTGTCCCAGGTAAAGTGATGGAAACCATCCTAAAAGATAAAATTAATAGGCACATAGAAGAGAAGGCACTGCTGAAGGAGACCCAACATGTCTTCTACAAGGGCAAATCATGCCTCACTAGTCTGTTGGAATTCTTTGAGAGTGTCAACAAGCATGTGGATAAGAGAGTTCAAGTTGACATTGTTTATCTGGACTTTCAGAAGGCTTTTGACAAGGTCCTCCACCAAAGGCTCCAGAGTCAACCTGCTAGTCATGAAATAAAGGAACAGATCTTGTCCTGGACCAGTAACTGGCTAAGGGACAGGAAACAGAGGGCAGCACTAAATGGACACTTTTCCAAGTAGAAGGAGGTAAAGAGTGCGGTCTCCCAAGGTTTAGTACTGGGATCCCGGTTTTTCAACCTGTTCAGAAATGATCTTGAAGTAGGAGTAAATATCAAGGTAGCCAAACTGGCCAATGACACTAAATTATACAGGGTAGTAAAATTGATTGTGAGGAGCTCCAGAGAGATCTCTTGACACTGGGGGAGTGGGCAAATCAGTGGCAAATGAGCTTCAACATTAGTAAGTGCAGAGTGATGCACGTTGGTTTTTTAAAAAAACCACCCAATTGCATTTATAAACTGATAGGGTCTGAACTCTGTGCAACAAACCACAAAAGGACCTTGGTGTCCTGGTGAACAGCTCAATGGAAGTGTCGATCCAGTGTGCCGGAGGAGTGAAAAAAGCAAACTCAATGCTAGGGATCATTAGGAAGGGTATAGAAAATAAGTCAACCAGCGTCATTTTGCCTCTTTAAAAGTCTGTGGTGAGGCCCCATCTGGCGTATTGTGTACAGTTCTGGTCACCATACCTCCACTCTCCTCCTCTTCCTCATGAATCTGCAGTGTTACATGTGCAAAAAAAGCCCTGCTGCCTTTCCCCTTTTCTGTGTCCACTGCAGCAGAAGATGGGGTAACCCAAAGAGCCTTCAGCTGTGGCAGATAGCACACATACACCCGTGCACACGCACGCATGTGTGCGCGTGCACTCACTCACACACCCCCACACACAGCAGACTCAGGAGGAGGAGGAGGAGGAGGAGGAGGAGGAGGAGGAGGAGAGAGAGAGAGACTGTGTGTGACTGTGTGTATCATGTATGGGCTGCCACAGCAGAAGGCTGTTTGGGTTACCCCACCTTCTGTTATAGTGGGTGCACAAAAGAGGAAAGGTAGCGGCACCTTTTGTGCACCCACCACAACAGAAGGTGGGGTAACTCAAACACACATGCACACAAGCCTGCCCCAATCCAGCAAAGGAGCGGGAAAGCTTTCCCCCTTTGCTGTGTTAGGGAGAAAGCCCCGCAATCAACCAGCAGCCAAAGGCTGCTCCGACACCCAGGTGATTTTGACAGTTGTCAAAATTAGCTAGGTATTGGAGCAGCTCTCAGCTGCCAGTTGATTGTGGGGCTTTTTCCCCAACCCAGCAAGGGGGGGGAGCTTTTCCCTGGTTTTCTGGGTCTGGATGGGCTTCCCATAGGAATGCATTGAAAACCAACTAATCTGCCCCCCTTTTTTGTCTTTCTCCCAACGTCCAGGCTGGATTAATTAATTTTCAATGCATTCCTATGGGAAACTGCATTTTGACTTACAAAATTGTTTACTTCCAAAAATGCATTCTGAACAGTTTAATTTTGGAAGTCATTGTACCATTGTATCTAATTACAGATAAGCCTGGCAAATTGCAACAAGAAGTAGACATGGGTGTTTTGTTTCGGAAGTGGTCTGGTTTCTAAATGAAACGCGGGAGCTCAGCTGGCATTCAGAACCAGACCAACACTCCAGAATGAAATCAGCCAATCCCTCTGGGGTTGCACAGGGCTAAACTCCAATGAGGAAGAAGCCTCCAGTGTCATCTTTCCTTCTCCCTGGTGCTGGCCAATCAGAAGCCACATAGGGAAATGTATCATCCCACCATCCTGTCTTATTTGGATGAGAAGCAAAATGTTTCAATCTCTCAAGAAAAAGAAGTCCAGTTGCCATGACTCAACTTCCAGATAAACTCACATGGATGACTAAGAATTAGACATGGGCACGACTCCGCGAAATTGTCGTTTCCGTTTTCGGTTATCGTTTCCATTACGTAATGGAAACGGTAATCATAATTAAGCTGTCAGAACTCGAACTCGAACCGAAAAAAGAAAAATTTGGTCGGGTTTTTCATTTCCGTTTGTGGCATCGCGGCGATTGCACGATGCGAAGCACAGAAAAGGTTTTTAAAAGTTTTTTTTTAAAAAACCTGACTCCTGGCCAAAAAAGCAGGCGGAAATATGCCTGCCTGAGGCTTCTGGGGGGTCCCCGGCCTTTCCGCCCCTCTTCTCCTGTCCTGGGCTGCTTGCACCAGGCTGGAGGAGGGTCATCCTCGTCGTCTGTCTCTCGCTGCATGCCATGCGGTGGGGGGATCAAAATGGCGCCTGCAATTTTTCTTTTGAAATCGTGGTAAAAAAAACACACCAAATCACCACAGAAACATGTGAAATTTATTTATTTTAAATGCCTGAATTTTTATAGTTGCAGCAATGGGGTTTTTTATCGCAATAAAATGTCGTATTGATTTTATTTTATTTTATTTTATTTTTTATTTTTTTAGACCTGCCCATTTGGGCTGGGCATGGGATGGGACCATGCAAATTGTTTGAACCATTCCACCAATGGCATCGCCAGGTTTTTGACTGACACTTCTGAATGTCTCGGAGGGCATAAAAAGCCGAGGCACCTTCCAGAAATCGCAGTTGGGTCAGTGTATGGATGTGGTTGAGGGAGGAGGGCTGGCTGCTGGTGGTGGTGTGATCCGATTGAGATTGAGAATGAGGAGGGAGGCTGGAGGCTTTAGGATTTAAGTTAGGCAGGCAGGGAGGGACTTGAATTTAGAAAATAATTTCTTTGATTCCCTGCAGCTTTGTCTGCTGAAGGGAATAGCAGTTTATATTTATTTCTTCTCTGCCAGTTTGAGGATTTTTTTCTGATATTGGATAAAGGGGAAGGTTTGACTGGGAGTGGGAGGTGTGGATTTATTTTAAAAATATATTATATACTACCATTTATTTTCTATTTTCCCAACTTCAATTTGCTTGCACACACACACATTTGGGATGCAAGCCAAGAACAGAACCTCTATCCTAAGTGATATCCTAACTGCCCACTCGCCCGTCCGCCCGCGCCGCCGCCCGCCCACTCGCCCGCCCATGGCCGCCGCCAGCCCATGGCCCCCCACCACCACCGCCCGCCCGCACCTCCTCCCCGCCGCCCGCCCCCCACCCTGACCACCGCCTAAGGCGCAAAAACACCTAGCGCCGGCCCTGATTGCGGGACGCCCCTATGCTCTGGGAGGTCAAATCGCACTAAATCGCGGTGGAAACAACAAACGACAAATGGAAAAAATTTTTTGAAAAATTTCGCGACAAACGGAAACGACCCGAAACGGACCAGTTCCGACAAACGAAAACTCGAAACGTCATTTTTTCTGGTCGTGCCCATGTCTACTAAGAATCTTCACAGACATATTTCAACCATAGATAGATACTTTTAGGGTTGCTGATGCCATTTCTTTGCTTCTTGCACCTTTCGTGTCCCTTCAAGGACGAGATGTATTGGCTTTGTTCTACAGAGATGAAAGGGAAACTTCAGGTTTGCCAGAACCAAGACTCCTATACACTTTCCTATCCCAAGTGTATTTCCTGAATGAGCACAAGCTTTCTTGTTTTCTTAGAAATAAGTAAGGACGTGGTTTCATTGTGCTGGTGGTGGAGGGGTGTACTCCGGTAATCATTGCAGGTTTCCATGGGCTGAATCCACACGTTGACTCCCGTCCCACTGCATGCTTTACTCTCCAACATAAACAAGGTGAACTTTCATGTACTGTGGTTGCTCTCTATCAAAGGGCTTTTGAGAACACTGTACCGTAGCTCCCTGCTTTGTCAAACCCAGCTAGGCTAAGACGCTTTTGCAATACTAGATGAAATTGGACCTCAAGCCGAATTCGGGAGCACCTGTCAACTTTTTACACAGTAACTGCTGTCAGTCAAACCAGCATGGTGTTTGCCACGCCTGAGTGCAGCAGAGATACCATCAAAAGCAATTCCGCTCCCCACCCCCACCTCACCTCCAGGGATGGTTGGAGGATGACTTATCAGCTGTCGGAGCTCAAGGAGCTCAATATCCATTCAGCTCTACATCGTACAAGACAGTTGGCTGTCATGATCAGCAGGCACAAGACTGGAACAGCCAAGCATGCTTAGAAAATGTATCAGTGCTCTATGATCAGCTCTTCTCCCCCATGGATGAAAGAAGCTTATGGATGTATATTTTTCTTTAACAACTGACATCTGGGGCCGATACACCAACTGTGAATATCCCAGTGTATGTTGGCATCGTACCACCAGAGTTGCAATAAGGAGAATCACTCAAACAGCTGCTTCCCATATGGACAAAATATTGTTGTAATGTAATTCACAGAACATTGGGTTGCTGCTTATAGAATGTGGAAGTAACTAGTTACAAATATTTGGGGGGGAGGGGAGACAGTTCTTTAGACTCTAAAGAAATCAGTAACAAACACATTGGCTGGAAGGTTCGAGGATTGCACTTGAAAGGGGAAATTTCCCCAAAGCTGTTTGCATTTAATTTCTTTCCTAAATAAAGTCAACTAAATAAAGTTTAACATTATATTAAAAATGACCTAAAGCCTCTTGTGTAAAATTATGCCCCAGCAAGATTATGATGTCATCAACTGTAGGCTTTTATTTCTCATTGTAAAGTTTCCTATTCCATCTCTCTCTCTCTTACACACAGACATACACACACACACCAGTTCCAACGTAATATAATTTTGCAACCATCTAAAACTAGAATAGCTGCAACAACATACTGCGCTGAGCCTTGTGACCCTCCAGGTATTGTTAGCCTACTATTATCCCTCAACAATATAAATAGGGTCATAAGGTGTCCAGTGCCGGTCAAACCATTCATCCAAGAAGAGCAGGTGTGGAGACTTATTGTGTCCACTGAGAACTAAGAGTAAAAAATACAGAGAATGTGATTTGTCATGAAGCCTATGTAATTCAGTACACATAAATCCCAGCTGATTACCATGACAGAAGTAAAATGATCAATGACATTCAATCAATAGAAGCCCATTGGTCCATGACAAAAGGGAAGATGAATCCTAATGTTTGGAGGTAATTGCTGATTGAAACAGGAAACATGAGGAGCAGTTGCAAAAAAGATTGACCACCAATTGAAACAGACCAAGGGAGCTGATTACATGGATTTCCACTACCTTGTCAAAACATGGTGGCCAAACGTATTTGATCCAAGACAGATGAGTGAAAGAACTAAGAGACAAACTACACACAAGTTTATTGCTTAGCACAAAAGCCTTTGCAAAATACAGGGTATTATTATGTAATACAATAAACTTTAAGCGCAAGGTTTCTGTATTATTTTTAAATTTTCAAAGTTAAAACAATATGCTTATCTAATATGAAATATAGTAACTAATCACTGGTATAAGCCCAAAGCCCAGAACCCATCATTCCTGTAATATACAGAATGCTTTGATATCATCTTCATTCAAGAAACTTGGATGACTCCTGAACTCTTGTTAAGAGACAAACCAGAAAGCACAAACTAAATTCAATAAACTGGAATAATAAACCCAATACAGTAATACCAGACTAAAAACAAATGGTTTAAAATACAGATTTGGTTGCCACATGGATGTTATAATTCTAAATAGCACATTTTTTCTTTTGAATGGTTTATGTTTGCATTGTTTACAAATTGTTCAACACTGCTGCAGAAATTTTGCTTTTTCTTCAATTTTAGTATTTATGGCAAAGAGAAGACCTTCAAAGAGCAGTCAAACACTGTAATTTGAATCTGATAGAAGTAATGCAAAGGCATGGATGCCAAAGGTGACACTCGGAGCCCTTTCTGTGGGCACTCAACATCGCTCCTTCATAGGGCCTTTTTACACGACCCCTAAGATCCGCTGGTCCCTTAAATTTGGACCAGAGATCTTGAGGGTTTGTCGCTCTCCCTGCGTTCCCACCCCCTCTGCACTTCCTTGTTCTGTCTGTGTGAGGGGAGGGAGAAAAAAGGGAGAAAAGAATGCACTCTTACCTCCGGAGTGCCGGTGGAAGTTGCTCCGACCCCCCGTCACTTCCTGGTTCCTCTTAAAGGGGCGGGAGGCAAAAAAAGAAGAAGAAGAAGAAGAAGAAGCCAGGAGAGCCCGGCACTCTCCGCATCAAAATTTTTCACTCTCCCAGAGCAGGTACTTGAAAGATGTGCTGGGTCGCGCTTAGGTGGGCGGGGTCGCACTTAATTTTCTGTTAGCTCCGGAGCTGGTGGGGAAACATTTTAAAGCTCCGGAGCTGGGAGCCATTTGCAGCGGAGCTTAGGGGTCGTGTATAAACGCCCATAGCCACCTGTATACAGGTTAAATTACTGTACTGGCACTTTGCAAAAACATTAGTGGGTTTTGAATTGCAGTTTGGGCACTCGGTCTCTAAAAGGTTCACCATCACTGGTATAGTCTAAATAAATTCCTGGTGTGCCTTTCATGTACCTGATGTGGCTGCAAGAGACATAGGCCCACCATAGGCCAGATTCCTGGAGGAAAAGTCTATCACAGGTTACAAACCATGATGGAGATGTGTAATCTCCAGGCTTAAAACTGGGGTACTTCAAGGGCCAGATGCGGGGGAGTGGTATCAGGAGACAGATATCTAGTCTTGTGCATTCCCAGATGCATCTGGTGGGGCCACTGTGAGATACAGGAAGCTGGACTAGATGGGCCTTTGGCCTGATCCAGCATGGCTCTTCCTATGTTCTTATGTTCTTACCTGTGATATATACAGTATAGAGGGCTCAGGCTGGTGTTATATTTTTATGAGTTCCTTAGGAGTAGATCCCACTTGCTTTTCTAGAAGCTGAGTCATGGCAACTGGACTTCTTTTCTTGTTAGATCAAAATGTTTTACTACTCATCCAAGAAGCTTCTCTAGTCTTGCTACTCGTCCAGAAGATGCCCAGTATCCTGCACAAACATCTCTGATGGAATATGTTCAGCCTCTGGGTTATTCTTTTTGTCACTTTTCCATGTTTCCCTAGCATCCATCCCAGATGGAAAAACAATGCTGGCGTACCGGCAAATCTTTAGTATGACAGAGATTGATGGTGATGACCAAATTTGGCACAAGTGTTGGAACATACCAAATGCTTTGCCAATCCTGCATCTAACACCTTTTTCTGTGTCTCCAGCATTGGATATGGTGCTACCAAGATAAGTGAACTCGTTGACCTCCTTGACGGGTTTCTGTCCAACTGCACTATTCATCTTTGTTCATCGTTGAACACTCATGGTCTTTGTCTTTTCCACATTTATGTGTGGTCCACCTTTTTCTGCCTCCATTTGCAGGCTAGTTGTCATAATTTGCAGACTTGGTTTTGTTCCTGAGAATAGTGCAATGTGTTCTGTGAAGCCAAGGTCCCTGAGGAGGGAATCTTTCTTCCAATGAATGCCCACTGTGGGGTTGCTCATTGTCCTTCCCATTATGAAATCCATAGCCAGGAGGAATACAAATGGGGAAAGAATGCACCCCTACCTCACACTGGTTTTGATTTTAAAGAAATTGGTAAATCCTCTCTGTTTTAATGCAGCAGCTGGAGTTTAAATACAATTTCTCTAACATACTTATGTACTGTTCAGGTACTCCATAAGACCACACAGTGTTCCACAGTGAATCTCTATGGATAGCTGTTGTGAGTTTTTTGGGCTGTTTGGCATAGTGTCTAGGTCAAGGGAAGTGATAGGACCACTCTATTCTGCTCTGGTCAGACCTCATCTGGAGTACTGTGTCCAGTTCTGTGCGCCCCAATTTAAAAAAGATGTTGACAATCTTGATTCTATGAGATGAGGGCATCCAAAATGACTGAGGGTCTGGAAAAAATGTCTTACGAGGAGCGGCTTAGAGAGCTGGGAATGTTTAGCCTTACAAAAAGAAGACTGAGAGGGGATATGATAGCTATGTTTAAATATTTGAAAGATGTCACATTGAAGAACGGATTGGTTTGTTTTTCATGGCTTCAGAGACTAGGATGTGGGGCAGTGGTTTCAAACTACAGGAAAAGAGATTCAATTTAAACATTAGGAAGAACTTCCTGACAGTTGAGCTGTTCAGCCGTGGAATATGCTGCCATGGAGGGTGGTGGGGTCTCCTTCTTTGGAGGTTTTTAAGCAGAGGCTGGATGGCCATCTGTCAGGAGCACTGTGATGGGGGTTCCTGCACAGCAGGTGGTTGAACTAGATGGCCCTTGAGGTCTCTTCCAACTCTATGATTCTATGATTCTATGATTCTATGATTCTGGAAGTTTTTCTTCCTGACATTTCGCCGGACTCTGTGGCCGGCATCTTCCGAGGGCAAGGAGCTCAGGGAACTAGGAGTTCTCTCTGTGCTCTGGGGTATAGATGGGGACTGTTGGGTTTTAAAGTTGTGGGAAAGAGGAAACTTGTCCTGTGCAGGACAATAGGTGTTAGTAATTGTATTGTGATGGAGGGATTAAGAAGTTTCACTGCAATCAGGGGTGGCAGTGATTCACTGATTTTGCATTTAGAAGTCTCCAAGGGACAGAGGGACAAAAGGCACTTTGGGAGCAAAAAGGTATGAACTGTATTACAAACAAGGATGCATTGTAGCAGAGTGGCATCTAAAAACTGGATAAAATAGTGAATGAACGCTGGATGCGCCTTGCTGGGCACATTCTTCGATTCCCTGTATACCAGATCCCTAAGACTGCAATACTCTGGACACCTCATAAAGGAAAATGATTTGGTTAATAACTGTAAATAAAGATTCATTCACTCATAAAGGGGAAAAAAACATGGAGGGCTGCAGAAAATCTGGTGAACAACTTTCTGTGAAGATCCAAATGCAGTGAACATCACATGGGAAAATGCAGAAATGAAAGACATAGGCCAAACCCTCTGGAAAGCACTTATTGCCCAGTGCTCCCAGCAGCGCGAGAAGAACTAAGTCTAAGTCTAGCTAAATCTTAAATTTAATTAATTAATTAATTGACTTATCTGATGCTCCATCTGGCCCAGAGGCCACTCTGGGCAGTTTAGAAAATTAAACATAGATAATACAATATACAAAATACAAAATAATAATGAACATAATAAAGCCACAATTAAATGAAGAATTAAATGAAGATAAATTGAAACCAAAGATGACATAAGAGATGACATTTATGAGATTAGCACTAGCTTGCTAAATCACCTTATCACAGGATCCTCATTATTATTATTTCCTCCCATATTTATACCCCATAGAAAGATTGGCAGGGGCAGGACCAGAGGAAGGGAGGATTGGCAGAGGTGGAACCAATGGAATGAAGAAAGGAATGAAAGGGGAAAATATAGGTTTGAATGTGACCTGCATCATATCCAGTATGAAGGGTGAATTCCCAGAATCAGTCTGCAGCCACTGCGTAAGCACTCTGTGATTTCAAAATATATTATATAAATTTAATACAATGTAGTTCCATCCTGCATTGGTGTCTTTTGAGGTAATGGACCAGAACTGGGCTTCTCCCACACCCTAGTTATATTTATTTTATTTATTTAAGATATGTTTGCCTTGTCTTTCTCCTTAGAAAGGATTCCAGACAGTTTACATCATTACAAGACAATATTTGAAGTTAAAATGGTAAGTATGCAAATTCAAAAAAGGATCAAATAAATGCTACTCTAAGAAACGGTAAACAAAAGTAATACCAAAAAACATACTGAAAGCAGTAAGGCACCAATCCATTAAAAAACACAGTCCAAGCAGCTAGTCACTGAGGGAAAGCTTGCCTGTGGAGTAAGTTCTTTACCTGCTTATAAGGTAGTCGTGTCCGACTCTAGGAGCGGTGCTCATCTCTGTATTCAAGCCAAAGAGCCAGTGTTGTGCAAGTCCGTGGCCATGTGGCTAGCATGGCTGCAAGGAAACACTCTTTTACCTTCCCACTTTTTACGACAGTACCTGTTTATCTACTTGCATTTACATGTTTTTGAACTGCTAGGTTGGCAGGAGCTGGGGTTAATAGCGGGAGCTTGCTCCACTGCGTGACACCCAGGATTTGAACCGCTCAGCTGCTGACCTTGCAGCTGACAGTTTTCAGGACCCAAGCCCACTGAGCCACAAAACCCCTGAGTCAGAGAAGGATAGCAAAGATGGGGCCACCATGACCTCTTGTGGAAAGGAGTTCCAAAGTCTGGGAGCAACAGAGTAGCCCCTCTCCCTTGCCCCCTGTATTGTTACCCACAAACAATTCTAGATTGTGATGAGTAAAAGCCCTTGCAGGCTTTATAAACAGTTTGACAGGTAAACTGACACCAGATTCCTTAAAGAATTTATTTAAATAATTGTATCAATGCATTGAGGTGCTTCTTCAATGATGAATGATAGAAAATTAATTTTCAATATATAAGTTTACAGTATCCCCAACCAAACACATCCAGGAGGATGGTGGGACCGAGAGAAACGCCTCTCTGATGATGTTAACACTCAAGCAGGCTCATCAAGGTAGATGCAGTCCTTGAAACAGCTTGGATCCAAGCTATATGGGGCTTCAACTATTAGAACCAGAAGTCTGGAGTGCCTGGAACTGGGTCAGGAGACGGTGGAACTGCTCTAACAGTAGGGTATCTGATCCCTGGAACCAGTTCCAGGAGGCCCTCTTAGGGGATCTTGGAAGAAAAGGCTTCATCCAGGCCTACCTCAAAGATCCTTCCTCAAATCCAACTGGAGGGCGAAAGGAACATGGAGATGATAAGGCATTCAAATAGTCCTCCCATTTCCTAGCATGCTATGGTCCCCCACCTAGTGAGCTGGTTTGTAACTAGGCTGGCAAAAGGGTCACTTGATAATCCGGGCTGAGCCAAGGATCCACTGCTATGTGCACCCAATAAAGCAGTGGCCTTCTTTCACTCAATGGCACCTGTATTGACTCCCCTACTCCTTCACACCTAGTAGCAGAAGAAACACAATCTACATCATCCCATTCAACAAGGTTTGTCTGTTATGAAGGCTTATTTCTAAACAGTCGTTGAGAATGGCTGCAATAAAGCCAAAACCAAAACCAAAACTGAGCGCAACATCCTTGTAGGTCCAGGCAAGTGTCAGCATTTACCCAACTAATCATGAATTGTTCGTGCAAGTTTGCACCCAAGCTGTCGTTTAGAGGGGGGGGGATTGATATCCCAACATGGAGATTTCAATGACATGTTTTGTGTAGAGAAGAAGGCAGAAAGACCTAGAATAAAAATGGCAGACAAAATGGTTGTCATGGGACTAGCTGTGTTCATCTCCAGCAGCAAACATGAAAATCTGAGATCATCTTAACATGCTCTTCTCCTCATTCTACTTCTACGTTGTCTTGACTATGGTGTCAAGGATTGTAGTTTTGACAAAATGTCTGTAATATATATTTAACAGATTACAAAATGGATCCTGTGTAAAATGATATGTCATGAGCTAGACAAGAATGAGTATGAGGTCTAGTTCACAGGTGTAAAGAATCATCAGGATGATTAAGCACAGGTGGTATAGCTAAATCACCTCATCCCATGTAGTGTGTGATTGGCTTACACACCATATTGCTTTATGTATAAAGGTATCATGAAAACCAGTGTAAATTGGGACTGCCTAAGGTAAGAGGCAGCTTTCCCCACACTCTGTTGTATTTTTTCTATATGCTGTGCTTTGTTATATTGTTATTGTATATTACTCTTTGTCATGTGTACATATGTAATATAAGTTTTGTACTAAGTTCTATTGCCTTGTTCATTTGTCTCTTAGCTCCATAATCACTAAGTGCATTTATTCTTACACAATGCTGCTAATCTCTGCTAGTGGTTTATATATTTCCTTGTACCTAACAAATTCCTATCTGCATAAAAGGGTTATATACTTTAACAGTTCTGTCTTTGGATCTGGCAGCTTTCATCAGTATTGTTATGCTGTGTCCAAACAAGATGTTCTTCTCCTTTCTATACTTCATTTCCCATTTATTCTACTACTGTACCTTGAAGGATCATCTGTATGAATCAGTACTTCTCATTCCTCATTGTGGCCCTGACTTATTCTGTTTTTCTGTGTTTCACAGGTTTTATGGCTTTGTCTTTATTTATTCACTTTATCATTTCCTCATTGCTCACCCTCTTGATCTAAGAAATTGAACAAATTGACATTTCAGATGCTTCTACCTTTCAAGGGGCAGCCTTTGTTAAATAACATGATCCATTGCCATGCAGCAGCATTGATATAGCGCTGCACAGTGTGTTATTTCCCATCACAGGGTCCAAGCAGTTGTTACATATTACATTTTGCATTTTAAAGCAACTCCTCTGAGAACCTCTATTCTGATTTTTATTGCTTAGCAACATTCCCACTTTTGATTCAACCAAATCCCAAGGTACTTATTTTCTTCAACTTGCTCCAACCTTTCGGTTTGGCCCCTTAATCATATCTCTTGAGCTGCTTGCTCTCCATTGATTACCATCTCCTCTGGGATTTTTTTTTAAACAGTCCTTTTTAGACCATGTTCACATATCACCAAGCCACATGGCCTTTATGTGTGCATCATACAGTGTTTAGCACAAAGAAGGAGCTCGTTTGCTTGCCTCTCTATTAAAACTCAAACACTGCCACCAAGATCATTCCCCCTCACCTCACGGCTCTGACTCTGACAAGTCAAGCAAGAGTCAATATGCATCGCAGCTGTAGAATACTGTGTGCATGATATAGTGCTATGTCTTGGAGCAGAGAGCAATGCCTCTGCCAGGTAGCAAGTGCTTTCTTAATATTTTGACTGAAAAACCCAGCAGGAACAGGGTTAAGGAAAGGAAAGACAGACTGCTTCTCCAAAGGGAGTTGGTTGCTTTGTAAACCACATCAAGCTGGAACATCACAGGTGTGCTAACACCGTCTGCCCCAATCCATTCTTCCTTCATGTGAGTCTGTTTATTGTCACAAGGAATTCCGATACAATGTCAAGTTATGTTGAATTGAAAGGGCTGCATCAGAGTTGTCATCACAGCACTGAGTGCTGCAGCTGTTCTCTGGAGATTAGCATGCACGTTTGGGTGTTGTGATAAAAGACCAAACTTAAATACAATTTGTGTAACTCTTCTCCCCAGGGACTTGCGCCTTCCTAGCATGCGGTGAGGAGGAGTTGCTACTCATTCTTTCTTTGTGAAAAGAGCCAGCAAGAACAAAGGCAGCCTCCAGAGTGATTTAATAGGGAAGAGAACCTGATGGTGGGTAACGGGAAACACAGGAGCAAATGATGGACTTGCTCCGAGGGCAAAATTGACTGCAGGTCGCTGGAAGCAGTCGGGAGAATCAAGGTCCTTAAGCTTGTTAAGCTGAGCTAAGAGCACAATGAGGTATCAAACCAGCATGTGACAAGGGAGCATAACCGAGGTCACGCAGGCGCCCTCATCAGGAGCATTCTGGAGGGATATCATTCATATTTTGCAAACAATCCTTTAAGTTTCAGACTGTCCTTATTATGAACCATGGAATGGGTGGGTAATGGTGTGGGGAGATTGACTACCCTTGTGCCCAATCAAGCATGATCAAGAAAGAAAGAAAGAAAGAAAGAAAGAAAGAAAGAAAGAAAGAAAGAAAGAAAGAAAGAAAGAAAGAAAGAAAGAAAGAAAGAAAGAAAGAAAGAAGTGGTTACTTCATGTCCTTGTTCGTCCCTCCTTGCTGTCCCGCTTGGGACCAGTACAAAAAAACTTACTCCACATCCATAGCGTGACAGCAAAAAGTTGTCTTGACCATGCCCCCAGAATCGGGAACAAAGCGTGACAAGCCGTACCTGCCCCTGGGCTGGAGAATTCTCTTGTCACGGTTGGTTCCCGATTCCTGTTCCGAGACAAGGGACCATGGGGTAACAACTGTCACGCAACAACCAGTGTCCACCTAGTGGTCAGCGGCTGAAGCAGCATTCGCCATTACATTCCCTATGGTGAAAGCCATACAGCACAGATATTTAAGATGACATGAGTCATAGAGTTTGGCTGTTTAATGCATGAAAGCCAGCGCAGCAGGGATTCGAACTATCGGAAAACGGAAGCCCAAAAATAAAAATAAAGGCTAAACGAAGGCAGGGAAATCCAGTAATTGTCATGAAACAAGGACGTGAGGTAACAGTTATCACGATACAAGGAATCACGCCCACGGGTAAACGGAAACAGGGACTGAGCAGGGACAAAACCACGTGATCGTGAACAACACTGTCATGGTACAAACATAATCGCGGAACAAGGTAGGACGTGGAGTAAGGGCCAAAGAGAGAGAGAAGAGAGAGAAAGAAAGAAAGAAAGAAAGAAAGAAAGAAAGAAAGAAAGAAAGAAAGAAAGAAAGAAAGAAAGAAAGAAAGAAACTAAGAAAGACTGTAACTGGAGCACAAGCTGCTTGACAAAGGAGAATGAGAAACCAAGTCCCTCTTCTTGAGCAGCAAATAGCCTCTTTTTGGGACCAGGGCTTAGCTACAGAAGAAAGAGAGAAGCAGAAGGTCAAAGAACATGTCAGAAACAATCATTGGACCAGAAATCTTTCCTCTTAAAGAGACATCACAAAACCAAGCCTGCTGATTTGCAAATCATATAAGATGAGAAAAAACTCTTGCTGTGACACTGAGATGTTTTCAGAAATCTCAAGAATTCTATCTTCTAATGACAGATTTTTTGGGGGTAAGGCATGGGGAGAGAGGAAGAGAAATAAGATTAAATGAGGGTCAGCCTTTGAAAACCACCCACAATACATGGTAGGGACTTCACTGGGACCCTCTACAACAGAACAAGTGTCATGAGCACAGAGCAGCCAATGGGAGGATGGTTTCTCTAGTCCTTTTATGTAGGTAATAATGAGGCAATATCTGGGAGGGGTGCTAAAGGAGGGGGGGAAGTCTTCCAACTAGGGGGGAGCAACCGTCTTTGGCAAGAGTTCTCTTGAAACACATTGTGCTCATCATGTAGCCAGAGAACATGAGGTACTCAGTGGCCAACTAGGTACCGGAAGAGTTATGAATGAAAAATATTTTCTCCTTCTCTGCTGTTAGACAAGGGCCTGCTAGTTGGGATGACACCCCATACAGAAGAAAATGGAAGAGATTCTAAGGGGATATCTACGTTGGTCATTTACTTTGCAGTTTGCATCAGATTTGGCACGGATAAAATCGAATTGAAAATCAGTGATTGAGCAACACAAAGCTAAAGCCAAGGAAGCCCAGTGGGGAATCATCTCTTTTTACTGGCAAATAATCTTTTAAGTTCAGGTGGCAGGGGTGCTTTAATTTTGCTCCACTTTCTGCCCTTTTGAATTGCCTGATCTGATACATAGAAGTGATAGAAGAGGGATGTCTGTTCCCCTCAACCAAGTGCCTGCTGGCTCCAAACAGTTAAAAAACAAGAACTCTCAAGTTAGTGCTGAAATGAATGATTGCTAGGCCACTTCAGAAAAATAAATAAATTAAAAGGGGGAGTGCCAATTAGCACCTTTTAAATGAAGAGTCCTGCTGGTTAGTCCACAACTGGAGTCAAAAGAAACTTGTTGTCATCATCTGAATGCTTACAGAAATTTCACTTATGGAAACCTGCAGGGACTTACTTTGAAAAACTGCACCACAGCAGATCTAAGCATATTTTCCCTGCTGTGTAGTCATACCATTAGGTGCCTAAAATCCTCTGCTGTAGTTCAGGGGATGGCATTTAAAGGTCTCTAGCATAGAATTCTAAGTATAATTCCAAGACTGCCTAAGATTAAACCTTGACAGTTAAAGTGCTATGAAACTGATATAATGGTGTCCTGAGGACATACCTTTAACAAACAAGAATATGTTCACTTGTTCAGTCATATCATGTGGTCTTGAAATAAAAGTATATGTTTGGAAGTTGATGATACAGGAATACAGGATCAAAGTAGCCAGCTAGTTAACACTGCTAATTGTATAAACAAGCCCAGCTATCCTGCTCACCCGTAAACAGTTCTAATCCTCGTCTGTTGAAGGTTGATTGATATAATTTTTAGAAGAGCATTTTACTTGTGATGCAATCAATATTTACTGTAGCTCATACCATCAGATCTATGATGGGGAGAGAGAGAGAGAGAGAGAGAGAGAGAGAGAGAGAGAGAGAGAGAGAGAGAGAGAGAGAGAGAGAGAAAAGATGTAATTGTGTGCCCTCAGAGAAGGAGGAAACAATGACACCTCTGCTTTGGACATCTGAAAGACAAGGGCAATCTGCGGTGCTTTGGGGGGCCTCAGGAATGATGTGGAAAACATGAAGAGCATGCAATTAAAAGTGAGCATCTTGAAGCAGCTCTCATTAATTATAGACTAAAGAGAGAGGAATGAACTAACCTGTGGGTGCTGTTGATGTGCCTAGAATCAGTCATCAGGAACAGCACTCAACAGAAAGAAAAAGGTAAGTACCCTCACACATGCGTGTGCGCATGTACATACACACACCCTATGAGCCTTGTTGGCAGCAAAAATTATTTGAACAACCAACGAATAATTCTCAAACATTCAACTGGTATAGGAAAGGAAGGAAGGGAAGGGAAGGGAAGGGAAGGGAAGAGAAGAGAAGAGAAGAGAAGAGAAGAGAAGAGAAGAGAAGAGAAGAGAAGAGAAGAGAAGAGAAGAGAAGAGAAGAGAACAGAACAGAACAGAACAGAACCCTCATGTTGCAAGGCCATAGAGACAGAGAAGAGCAGGCAGATTTGAAGGCATTAGATTCATCACTTTCATATATAACCCTTGCCTTCTTTCTAGGAAGGCCAGCAGAATGCTCCAGTCTTCAGAGTCACATCAGGAAGGAACAATATACAGCCATCTTATGATGATATTCATCTGGGTAACACTCCTTAATCCTGCCAAGACCTATTTATCCTGCCACAAGAAGCTTGTGGAGCATGTCACGCTTCACAGAGGGGGAAGCTGGATAATCTTTTAAGAGCACTTTTGGAATCATGACCGTTTTGAACAACAGCAACTAGAGCCTAGTTGCTTTCTTTTTATCTCTTTAGCTCAGAAGGCGGAACGTATTTTACCATCAGCCTCAGCCAGCATAAGCAGGGGAGAGGATGATGGGAACTGCAATGTTTGGAAAGGTACAAACCAGCAATGTTTGGAAAGGTGCCCTTTGCTCACTCTCCCTTTAGCTGCTGCTGCTGCTGCTATTGTCTGAGGTATCAAGTCACCTCTGACTAATGCTGACCATATGGATGAGCAGTCTCCAAAACATCTTCTCCTCAGGAGCAGGGCCATACCTTTCTTAATGGAACCAATCCATTGCATATTTTGTCTTCATCTTTTGCTTGTGTCTTCAATTTTTCCTAGCAGTAATGCTTTTCCAGAGAGTCTTTTCAAGTTACAATATGTCCAAAGTACATGTTACCACCCTTTATTATTTCTCCTTCTAGTGAGAGTTCAGGTTTGACTTGACCTGGAAGCCATTTTGGACTGCTGCCTGGTCCTTAGGTGGTGGTCCACTAGGACCACTAAGGTTTTAACTATGGCATACAGAGCCCTAAACAGTTTAGGACCTTGCTACCTGTTGGAGTGTTTTCTCCCAATGAAAGCTGCCAGTGCCCATATCTTCCCAGGCTAGGCATTTGAGGCAGTTAATACCACAAGAGGCCTGAAAGGGGAATAAAAAACAGAAATAGGGTCTTTTCTGCCATTACCCCTTGCCTGTGAAATAATCTTCCACCAGACATCTGTCTGGCCCCCTCTTTGTTTTTTTTTAATTTAAACTATTGAAAACTTGTTTTTTTTTTAAAAAAGCAGGCATTTTCTCAAACATAACATAAATCTAGTGTCCACCCACTAAAACATGTTTTTATCTGATTTGCCTGCCAATAGTGTTATAGTTTTATAGAATTTATATATCATTTAATGTTGTTTATTTTTATTTTTATTATATTTATTGTAATTTTATATTGATTTTATTGTATTGTATGAGTTATAATTTGTTGTTGTTTTGCATTGAATTATATTGATTGTTGTTAACTGCCCACTGCCAATTGGGTGGTAAAAAAATCAAATAAATAAATAAATAAAATAAAATTATTTGTCCTTTCTATGGTCCATGATATACATAATGGACCACAGAATACCAATACAACCACAATGAATAATTTTTTTTCCTGTCAGCTTTTTTGTTGTCTATCTTTCACCTCTGTGCATAGTAACTAGGAATGTTCTAGTATAGATTATTTCAGCCTTCAGCCACATAACCTTACACATAAGGATCATTCCTTGTTTTCTCATACTGTAGCTATTCTTGATTTTTTTCCTTATTTATTAGCTGCCATTTCCCACTGGAATGATACAGTATACATTATACCGTAAATCTTCAACCATTTAAAATTTTCATAGACTCATAGACTCATCGTAAGGTTGAAAGGGATCTTGGAGGTCGTCTAGTCCAACCCCCTGCCCAAGGCAGAAGACCTCATACCATTGTGGACAGGTGGCTGTCCATTCTTTTCTTGAAAACCTCCAGTGATGGGGCACCCACAACATTGAGAGTCAATCTGTTCCACTGCTTAATAGCGCTTACCATCAGGAAATGTCTCCTTATTTCCAGGTTGGCTCTCCCTCTGATGATGTTCAACCCATTGGTTCTTGTCATACCTTCAGGTGCAACTGAGAATAAATCTTTGCCCTCTTTCCTGTGGCAACCCTTCAGGTATTGGAAGACTGCTATCTTGTCTCCCCCTCAGTCTTCTCTTTGTCAGGCTAAACCTGCCTAGTTCTTTTAGTCTTTCTTCATGCAATTTAGACTCCAGTCCCCTTATCACCTCTGTTGCTCTGCTCTGCATTTTGTCTTGTTTTTATTGTGATGACACAGGTAGACACAGTATTCCAAATGAGGCCCCACCAGGGAAGTATAGAGAGGTACTATCACTTCCCGTGATCGTGATGCTATCCCCCTCCTGATGCAGCCCAGGTCCATGTTCGCTTTTTTGTCAACTACAGCACACTGCTGCCTCGTCCTTAGGTGGTGGTCCACCAAGACAACTAAATTCGTCTCACAGGTACTACTGTTGAGCCAGGAACTGTACCTATGCACCTGGTTTCTCCTGTCTAAGTGCAGGGCCTTACTTTTCTCACCATTGTACTACATCTTGTTGGTCCAATACTCAAGTCTGTCAAGATCCTTCTGAATGTTGAGTCTATCTTGGCAATTCCTCCCTACCTTTGTGTCATCTGCAGATTTAATGAGTTCTTATTCAGTTTCCTCATCAGGGTCATTTATGAAGATGTTTAAAAGCACTGGGCCCAAAACAGAACCTTAAGAGACCCCACCACACACTCCCCTCCATGTAGATGTGATTCCATTGAAGACCACACGTTGGGTGCGATTGGTCAGCCAGCTGCACATCCATCTGGTAATTGCACTGTCCATCCCACTTCTATCTTATGCAATAGTAGGTTGTGGTCTACCATAGCAAATGCCTTACTGACTGCACTGCATTTCCTTGGTCCACTAATTTAGTCACTTTATTGAAGAAGGCAATAAGATTTGTTTGGCATGTCCTGTTCCTAATAATGTTCTCCATTGTCAACTTGAAAGTTGTCAACTTCTTCTATAGTCATTATTGTTCACATCTTATTGTTCAACCATAATACTAATTTTTCACTTTGTTTCTCTTTTCTGCCAATAAAATGATCTTATTAGCATGTCATAAAGTACTGATGTTCCATGTCATAAAGTACTGATGAAGTTTTCACTTCATCTATTATCCAACATCTCTCTCTCTCTCTCTCTCTCTCTCTCTTTCTCTCCCTCCCTGTGTGCCTCTGTGTTTCTCTGCCTCTGTGTCTCTGCCTGTGTCTCTCTCTTCATCACATGTGATTATGGCAACTCGATGAATTATTGGCCTCCAAAACTCCTATGATTAACAGCTACACTGCTGTATTACACAAAAATACAAAAATACAAAACCCAATAACACTTCCTTTGCTTCTCAGAATATTAAATTAGAAAACTTCTGGTGAAGGGCCTTTAAAATGCCTTAACATGCCCTTAGTAATTTTTGAAAGTAACTGGAAAATAACATGCATTACAGTGCACTGGGAAAGTATATTCCTAACCGCTGGCTAACTTATTTCTTACCACAAAATTAACTATAGTAGTAACAGATAACTGCAGTACTTGTTGCTAGTCATCTCTGAAAATAGCATATTGTTTCGATACAACACTGACAATAGTCTAAACAAAGTGCATAAAAGTGAGGTGTTTCTATGAAGTGGATCTGTCAATTGCTTATTTATGGGCTATGATATGTTTGTGGGTTGAAGTAAAAGGGGATGTAATGTTTGCAAAAAATCATTTTAAGCTTTTCAGACACTCCAGCCATGTAAGGAATGACACACTGAGGAAGAGACTCATCCACCCAAAAGATCTGGCACCAAAACACAAGAGGAGCAATACAGTATATGCGGTACAATGCACTGAGGAGTGCGGTTTGTGAGAGGGTTCAGGGAATCCAATCATGTATGTATTGAAAATCCCTCTTTCAACAGGGGTGGGTCACTCAGGCACCATCTGTCTGCCACTCATCATGCTGCCCTTTCATAAATCCCCAGACAAATCAAAGCACTTCACACCTCCATCAGCAAGGCCACAGCCAACAACCCATAAAGGGTGGGTTGGGAAGGTTTGCGTAGGTGCTATTCAGGCCAATGTCCACCTAATGAACCTACTCAGACCAGGGTGGTGTGGAATCAAGGTGAACTAGAAATTGGAGGCCTCGCCACTAACTTTCCTCAGACTGACAAAGCTGCTTGGATGAGTTGTAGTGAACATATTGGGAAGGACATAAAATTGGGGAAGAGTCACCAAGATGATTTGTTCTTGAACTTTACATATGAGGAAGGTGGATAACCAGAGCAGGATAAGAGAAGTACATAGATAACTATGGCAAGCTCAGTTGAATTGTTGAGCTTCTCGGATTTATTCAGATCACTGAAAAGGTTCCTAATTAAGCTATCACAAAGGAAAGACTCCCCCTGCCCCTCAAAGATTATAGGATTAGTATAATCATATACTTAAGAGAATGTACTTAAACCTCTTTTCTTGCTTAACTCCATCAAAGTCAATAAAGTTACAAAGCCAACAGAATTTTGCTGAGCATAGCTAACTTTATGACTATTAGAATATTATTTTTGGATGTGAATTCTTCCATTGATTGTAAAATGTCAACAATGATTAGCTATTTAAACAGACCATAATCTCCAAGAAGTCTTTCTCAGAAAATCACACCATAGAATCTACCCTCTAGGTTTACAAGAAAGAAAGAAAGAAAGAAAGAAAGAAAGAAAGAAAGAAAAAAGATGCAGTGATATATCTTGATTGGACATGATGCCTAAATCATTATTTCTCAAGACCTTTAAGACCATAGAGCACAGAGTGGTAGAAAAAAAATGGGTTCTAAATACTAATTGATTCAGACATATCACTTCCTTGAGTGGCAGGAAGTTCCTGAAGAGCTTTACAAGGTCAGTTTGCTTGTGGAGGAGAGAGCACTTGACTTTTAATCACTGCTCTAGCCATAACATCTTAAAAAGAAGGTTTAATGAAAAACCCACAGGTGGCAATATCTTTAGTAGAACTAATTGTACATGCACAAAGCACGCATGTTTGTAAGTTCGTGAAAGCACATCACGAGAGACTTGATCTTATTTGATTACATAGGGGAGGAGGAAATAAAGCAAAAGCACACACACATGTGCAAATATATGGGTTGGTGTTTCATACCATGGGGACTGGTAGATAAGCTGAGTCACAAGTTCATAGGTGGGCCTTGATGAGTCATAGAATCAGTCAGGGGTCACCTGACCTTTGGCCAACCCCCCAGTGGAAGAAATAATATAGTCAAGTAATGGTGATGCCCACCTCTGGATTTTGGATATCCTCCCTGAATTCCAAGCCTGTATTGCCAATGACAAAGGACTGGGGAAGTTGTGGTCCTAAACATCAGGAGTGCCAAAGGTTCGCCACCACTGATCTAAGATATACACAGGCTGGCAATGCTAAGCCCAAAGTTACATCTCAGTTTTATGGTGACTTTAACAGCTGGAATTATAGCAAGCTTTATATTATGCCTTTAATAGGCTTAATAGCTCCCTTGGGTCCTTATTAAAGATAGGTAGTATAACATATTTTAAATAAACATAAATAAACAGGTCTGGATGGGAGAGACTTTGGTTTTGAATATCAATTGCACAGGAACAGTCAATTGTTTCTTCTCTGTTTCTTCCTTTTCCCATTTTTTTACTCCAAGTACTGATAGTGTTAGTGTCAGCTATTAATGTCAGTGTTCAGTTAGTGTTTGAGTTTGACAGTTTTCATACAGAGTGTAGTACTGTACTTGTGAAACCAGTCAGCTAGACAAATGATGATGATAATAAGTTAAGATCACATACTGTGTAACAAGTAAATATGTTTGTTTTTTCTGCAATATATGAAGAATTGTAAGTAAAATTGAAATATTTTTATTCTTTCTCAACACCAGATTCTTTGAATCTACTGAGACTCTATTGACAGCTGAAAAAACTAAATTTAAACTATACAAATAAGGGGTCGTACTTCTCAGTAAGACTAGTACTACATAATAATTTGGATTATAGGTCCCAGTCCAGATATTTTTCCTCCACTGTGTCACTAGAGGTTTAAAACAGCAATTCAAACCATGTAATTTCTTTTCTTTGCCAAGAGAAATCCACGCTCCCCATTTGTTCTTTGTTACTTGATTGGATTACACTTCATACTTGGACTGGGTGAAAAAAATGGGAGTGAACATGTCCCCTTGATGTTCAAAGGATTGGATGCTTTAATCACACTTTAATCTGTATTCAGCATGGGCATAATCCTGTTCTTTAACTCCACTGGCACAGCAGGAGTGACATCACTGGCACTAGTTGACTCCTGCTAATTAAAAAGTTCCCACTTCAGTTTCATGTTGTGTGAAACTCTTGTCTCATTACGTAGAGGTCACTTGCAGCCTGAAATAAAAACCATGGACTCTTTATTCAGTGGCAACCTGCTACTGATCAGAAATGTGCAGCTTTTGTCGACCACAAGACTCTCTTGCACTCTACATTCATAGTGGAACTGGAAAAGGCGCAGAGAAGAGCGACTAAAATGATTACTGGGCTGGAGCACCTCCCTTATGAGGAAAGGCTAAAACATTTGGGGCTCTTTAGTCTGGGAAAAAGGTGCCTGAGGGGGGATATGATTGAGACATACAAAATAATGCAGGGTATGAATAAAGTGGATAGAGGGAAGCTCTTCTCCCTCTTACAAAATACCAGAACTAGGGGACATCCACTCAAATTGAGGGCTGGGAGAGTAAGAACAGCCAAAAGAAAATATTTTTTTCACCCAGCACGTTGTAAGTCTATGGAACTCCCTGCCACAGGATGTGGTGATGGCATCTGGCCTGGATGCCTTCAAAAGGGGATTGGACAGATTCCTGGAGGAAAAGTCCATCACAGGTTACAAACCATGATGGAGAAACCAGGGTAATTCAAGGGCCAGATGCAGGGGAGTGGTATCAGGAGACAGATATCTAGTCTCATGCGCTCCCAAACGCATCTGGTGGGGCTGCTGTGAGATACAGGAAGCTGGACTAGATGGGCCTTTGGCCTGATCCAGCATGGCTCTTCTTATGTTCTTATGTTCTTATGTTCTTATGTACTTTGACTTAAGGACTGTCATTCCCCACCTTCTTGGCTGCACATCTGAACGTAATAAATAGGTCTGGGTGTGTTGGAGAAGTTGATGACAAGACCATCAAGAGACTGGACCTATCAGATTCCTAGAGGGCCACCCATGAAGGAATGTCCAAAGCTGAGGGACCAGATGATCTATTTTATGAGTGGCAGATGACAACTGGTGCCTGCAGTATTCCAACTCAAGGAGGATTACCTTTCTGCTAATTTTTACATTAGCTGGACCATACACCCCTTCGGGCTGCCTCAGCCATGGTTGACCCCATCTCCCTTAACAGCAGCCTGCTGCTGACTCCTCCAGATTGGCTTTATTTGTAATTTAAATCAGGTTTCTCATCCTTTGGACTTCAAGCCCAACAATTCCATTGAGTAGCCCAGTGGTTTAGGCCTCTGGTGTTGGAGACTGAGGTTGGGAATTCAATTCCCTAATGCGCTTCCTTGACCTGGGCTGAACTCGATAATCAAAATGGTCTCTTTCAGCTCTGCAGTTCAAAGATGATGATGATGATGATGATGATGATGATTTTGGAATGGTAAGATTTGGGGAGCAGAGACCCAAAACCACTGAGCAAAAAGAAACCCCTGTCAATGCATGGCAGAGAGAGAAAAGAGGCAAACATTTCTTTAACAGTTATGCCTCCAACTGCTTGTTAGCATCAATTTCACATTATTTTGGTAGAGTCAGAGTTAACACTATGTGATGCAACTATTTCCCCTTAAAAGGTATGTGGGTGAAGCTTGAAGGAATGGATAAGCATGCTAAAAGCTTGTTTGAAACACTGCCATGTTGTGACTATTTAAAGATAATACTGTACAAACTATAGCTATGTTATTTACAATTTAAGTTGCAGACTAATTGAGATAGAAAAGTTCCATTCTTGAACTACAGCTTTGTGAATTCCCCGGGCGAGGAGATCTTGGGAGTTGTTGCCCAGAAGAATAACTTCTCCAAGTTTTTAGATGGAACATCATAGAATAGAATAGAATAGAACAGATACTTTATTGTCATTGTATATAGTACATTGAAATTGAAAGCAATCCCAGGTGTGAAAAACAAAACAAAACAACACTACACTAAAATTAGAAAGAAAGAAAAAATATATTTAAAAGGTAAAAAGAATTAAAAGCACTCATATACATTCATCACAACTCCCCAAGGTCACACTATTTGGTTGCAGCATTTAAGGTGGTTATGGTTCTTGGATAAAAACTATTTTTAGTATGTTTGTTCTTGTTTTTACTGCTCTGTATCTCTTGCCTGAAGGCAACAGTATAGACAGACTATGTCCGGGATGAGATGAATTCTGTAGAATGTTATTTGCCTTTTTAAGGCAATGGGAACTGCATAGTTCTTCTAGAGATGGGAGAAGAACCAAGCACAGATACAGTATGTAAGTGAAAGCTTCACCCCGGGTTACCTTACCGCTATTACCCGAGCCGAGGGTTGAAAAAAACAGGCCAAGGTTCAAGTCACGGAGAAAAGGCTTTTAATTTGCTGCAGCAAGGCGCCCAGCCGAATTGCAGTCGGAAAACTGGGGCACTGACCAAAAGAAATCATACAGTCTTTATAGGAAACATTCTTCTACGCCCCATCTTTATCAGGAAAAAAACAAGGATACATCTGAACGCCGTAAATCGCCCACAAAGAACAAAGAAAACTTCAAAAAGATACATAGTTAGCACATTGTTGCAACCAATTATCGGGGGAAACACACAGACCGGACACCATTAATCTTGTTCTTCAGCGCCCCCTGTCATGCAGTTCCCGGAACTCTCTGCCGCTTTGCGGAAAGGCGTTTGACAGCTCTGTCGATGCATCGATATTCCGACGGACGTCTGGCTTATCTTGCACGGGGGCCCCTTTTGCTGCTGACCTTCCCACAAGATAAGTGTTTGTCCGGTAACTTTTATGGCCTGTTATCTCCAGGCACAGGTTTGGGGAACAGTGTGGTGCTTTGTGTAACAGTTCCGTGAGGGGGAAAGGGGTGAATTAAAGGACATGCAGCCGTATTAATAATGTGGCTGGAATACTGTCATTTTATCTACAATGACAGCTTATAAAACATATTAAAATCATCTCTATCATAAGAATGCTCTCTATTGAGCATCGCTAGAAGGACACCAGCAGTTTCTTACTCTGATTGTTTTCCTTTAAAAGTCTGAGGAAGTATATCCTCTGCTGGACCTTCTTTCACCATTAAACTGATGAGGTGACCTTGTACCAGAAACCATCTCTCTCTGTCTAGCCTACCTCACAGGGTCATTGTGGGGGCAAAAGAGGTGACAGCGGAAGGGCATGGATGCTGCCTTGAGCCCCTTGTAGGAAAGAGAGGAGAGAAATGTGATGTAAATTAAATAGAATAAATTAGATCAAACATCCTATATTAGATCAAACATTGCATAAGATACAGAACACCCACGGGCTGGCAACTGTTCTCAAGTCTTGAATATGTTGCCATGAGCACAGGAGGGAAAAAGCAATCGCATGGTGCTTCTGGAAGCCAACAGTCTTTTCAGCCTTGCAGGGCTGCTCTTCACCATTCCTTTCCCCACCTTTTTAAATGGCACATTGAGTGAGAAGTATTTTTAGACGCAACCAGGTGGGAAGACTTATCGGTCCTTGATGCGGGCCCTGATCTGGATCGAGGCCAAGTATACTCACTTGGAAATAAAGCAAAACATTTCATGCTGTACTTTTAATGCCACACACTGTAAGCTGGGTTGGTGGACAGCATACTCTGAGTTAGAGGACCTGGCTGTAGAGCCAAAGGTCAGCCATTCGGTTCCACATTGTGCCTCCCCGGAGAAAAACCAGCCTGGGTGGCCTTGGGCAAGCTGCACTGTTCCAGTGTGCCCTGGGAAGATTTTTGAGTGCTCTATCTTTAAAATACACTGAAAAGGGTCATCATTAGCTGGAAGTGGTGTCATCTACTGTATTTTCAGCCCATTTGTAGATATAGGCAGGTTGTGCCCATAGTGGTGTTTATTTATCTCTATACATGTATTCAACTATTTACAACCATAATTATATACTTGCAGGCAGATAAAAATGTGTCAAAGGGTGGACAGATTGGGAAACTTGTATGAATCTCCAGGTGTTCACTGTTGATGGGCAGCCTTCCCCAGCTTGAGGTCCTTATTTATTAGACTATGACTACCATTATTCCCAGGCAGTGTGCCCATCGGTGGAGAATTAGATATGCTGAAAGTTGTAGCCCTAAGCAGTGGGGTCTACTGCTTGTTGTGGCTGGTGGGATGGAAGGCATAGCAGCACCCACAATTCCAGGAGACAGGGAGATTTGGAGCCAAAAAAAAAAGGCACTCATAATATCCATGTATTTATAAGGACACTCTGTGTACATAGGCAGACAAACAGGCATCCAGATATACAGAGGTAGACAGGCAGCCACACAGCCTTTACTCCAATCACTCACTTCACAGTTCTCTCTCTCTCTCTCTCTCTCTCTCTCTCTCTCTCTCTCTGGCTCTCTGGTTTTTTGTTCTGCTTCCTGTGTTCCCACCTCCCACACTCTGATTCTATTGCTTCTGTCTGCCTTGAGGGGGGAGAGAAAAAAAATGCAGGCTCACCTACACCTGCGTTGACAGCAGCTAATTGTTCCAGCCCTTTAGGATTCCTGTCTGCTAAAAGGGGGGGGGAACCCAACGAAAACAAACAAAAAGCAGAGGAGGGCCAGGCATGCAATGCTTTAAGACAGCAACAAGGAACAGCAACAAGGATTTTACCTCCTCCAGACCAGGTACTTGGAAAATGCGCTGGGGCGCGTTTAAGTGGGCGTGGGCATACTTTTTTAAAAAGTCCACTGCTGGTGGGAAAATTTTATGCTCCGCATCTGTGAGCATTTTGCAGCGGATTTTATGGGTCCTGTGTGATAGAGAGAGGGGGGAGGGAGGGAGTGGGGGTGGTCTATGACCGATGTTCCTTTGAAGAACAGAGGCGTGAAACCCAATGCTTAAGCAGCTTTTACAACTGCCCTCCAACTTTTGCCCTGGCTGCAACATCATCCAGCCATGCACTTTAAGAATATCATCTAACCAAGGACTTTAAAGTTAACCTCCTGGTAAAGCACATCTTTTACCATGTCTGAACGTCTGGGGCTTGCTTTGAAGAAGAGTGATTTACACTCAGAAGCTTGCAATGTTCTTTGCTTTTTATTTTTATTAGTGGTCTACAAAAGCATTGCCTGTAACCTATTTTTGCAATTTCTCTCTCTCTCTCTCTTCTCTCTCTCTCTCTCTCTGTGTGTGTGTGTGTGTGTGTGTGCGCGCGCGTGCCTGTGTCCATGTGTGTTGGCTTATTCACTCTTCTTCTTTTCTTCTTCTTTTTTTTTAACCTTTCATTAACAATTGAAAAGGCAGGAGTGCAATAGGTGGACAAAACTGTGAGAAAGACATGATGATTAATGATGCTAATAATGAAGCAACAAGGAAAGTGTTGACTGTAGGTAGCCAGAGGTTGAGCCACCTCCCCATTTCCCCTTGTGGAAGATCCTGTACTAAACCCAAAGCATGATGTCACAGAACTGAACACAGCCGTTCTCCTCCCCTTTGCTGACTGAAGCACTTGCATGCAATGTATTTCTTCCTCTTTCCTCCCTCCCAACACACTTGGGCTGCGTCTCCAAACATCAGCCAATACATGTGGCCCTCTAACATTTTGTCCTGATGTGTATCTTGAGCTGTTCCTTTGGCTCCATGTCATCTCTGAACAATGAATTAATCTTCCTTCTTTGACATCTGTAGTTGGGTTGGCCCCCTCTCCTCAGATGGCTAACTGCAGCCACTAAATGGGAAAGCAGTACCAGGGTGACCTCTTAGGCCAGATGGGCGGGGAATAATTGCAATAAAATAAAAATAAAATAAAATAAAGAACAGGCACCTAATGAAGAAGGCACATTTAATGAGCCTATTAGGTGGTGGTGGTGGTGGTGGGAGTCGGGTGGGAAAGCCATGAGAGAAAAAGACAGAAGGTGGACAGTGACTATTAACTGAGCACTAATTAAGTGATGAAGAGGTAAAGATTAAGGAGAGTCTTAAGTGAGAGAATCACATGGTAATAAGGCCAAGAAAGATATGAACCCACAGGCATAGAATAAATTGGACTCAGAACAGTGGTGGGGAATTTCTCAAATGAGCCGTTTCATCACTTTCACAGTCTATCCAAGCAAGAACTGCTGGATAGCTCAGCGGTTCAGGTATCTGGCTGTGCATTTGGTTCCCCGCTGTGCCTCCTTGAAAGGGGCTGGACCGGATGGTCCCTTGGTTCCGTTTCCAGCTCTGCAGTTCTAAAATGGATCCGAGAAAGCCAGACTCCAGCAAAATCAACAAATGCTTCCTATTCATGGGAGGCTCTGTTAATATTGTATCAAATCAGACTACTGGCCCATTTCCCTCTTCTTTAGCCTGGTCTACTCTCTACTTTGATTGGGGTGGGGGTGGGGTGGCAGCACCACTTCAAGGATTCAGGCAACTATACCTCCCGCCCAGTCATTGGAGATTTATTTTGTCCACGCTAGATGGCGGCAGAGGTTGTTTCCCTTTCTTTCCAAACCGGGAGGTGCAAAGCACCTTTTCTGTCATCAGAGCAATGACTCCTTGGCTCCTCCTCCCGTATTGGTTCGAGAAAAAAACCCCAAATGTAGTTGTTTTCATCTGTCGGGAACTTGTGCGTCACAGATTTTTATTCTACCTGTCAGAAAGACTCAATTAATTGGGCCACAAAGCTCTATGTTACCACCAGAACACAGCAGAAATGTAGCAAATAATTGTGAACAGAATAAAGAATGATGGAAATCAGATGTGAACAATTAGAGACCGAACTCGCAGAGGTCTCCACTTGTCACTGTTGTTACATGCTATCAAGTCACCTCCGACTGATGGTGATCCTATGAATTAGTGTTGTTCTCTTCTCAGCTCTTGTAAAAGCTTTGGCTGCCTTTAAGGAGTCATTCCATCTGGTCTTCCTTTTTTCCGGCTGCCTTCAACCTCTCCCAACATCATCTGTTCCAGAAGGGGGGAGAGGAAAGATATCCCAGAAGCATAATACTGAGAAAATGGGGCCTGTCTCATCCAAAAGATAACTGACTGTATGAACCTGTCCTGTTGTGGGTGACGTTGTTAGGTCTTGTACTGGTGTTTTCACAGTAGCTATGAGGTGGGACTGGCACCCATGTTTGTGGGATTAATTCCTCACATACATTTTTTAGTGATTTCACAATTTCTCAGGAATAAATAACTAAACTAACTTCTGGATGTAATGCATTCATTTTATCTGTCAGGCAAAACTTCTAAAACAGTGCCACCTAGTGATATCAGATAGATGATGAAGAAAGGCCATAATAATACTGATGTAGTGTGTTTATTTTATTAAGTATGAGGGGGCAAAATCTTGCATTTTGGATAAAGGAATATTGTCTGGATTATAAATACACGCACCACATATAACAAGCATAGCAAAGTACCTTTAGAAAACTATAGGATTAAAAATCTGGGATTTTAAAAATCCTCAGGTTCGGTGATGAGGCATGTTAAATTCACAGAACCAGTGACATAATATAAGAAAAGCTATGTTAGATAAAATGAAAGGCCAGTCTCAGAGGTATCAAACCTGCAGAGGAGAAAGCATGAGCCCCCACACATTGCCAGTGGTCGTGGGAGGATATTTTCTCCAGTCAGTAGCAAATCAGACGCTGGACACAGATATCTGGCTTTCCTGTATAACAAAGTAATTAATAATGTTCAGAGCTGGTAATAAAGACACAAGGGGTTTCCAGAAAAATGTGGCAAGCAATTTCTGTAGGTTTTTTGGTTGGATTTAAAGTGGCAAGCTGAGAAAAGAAGCATGTACTAGGGAGGGAAAGGTGTTTAAAAAAAAGGCAGGTTTAGTCAAAAAACGGGATTTCCCCAATGATGGTCTCTTGAAATAGGTCCTCTGGGTATCAGTGGGAGAGTACTGCACACCAAATTTCTGAACCTCAGGCAAACAAGTCTTCATCAAAAATATTTATTCCAGGCAAAATCAAAGAAAAACAAAACAAAAGACACAAAACATGTGGCACCTTAAAGACTTTCATATTTCAGTGTAACATATCGTGGACTACACGTCCAATTCTTCAGACATAGCAGCATAATGAGGTGTGCAATATAATATGGGATGGGATATATATTTCAAACCTAATATTCATTGGCTGTGGTGTCTGTATTTGCATGTCAGCCCCATTGTAAGTTCCTATAGACAGTGGATACGGGAGGGGGAAGAGGAGGAGGGGGTTGTAAAGATGATGGGGAGGAGGATTTGCCCAGGGTCTCATGATGTTTGCTGATAGGTGTTGTTCTATGGCTCTGTGGTAAATTTCTCAAGAGACAGAAACCAGACCTCAGATCAGAGCAGGGTGAGGGTGATGATGGTTGAAGAGAGTGGGGAGAGAATGAGAATTTGTTTTTACTTTAGATTCCTGGTGGGAGATAAACTTCTCTGAAGTGGCAATGTAGTAGTACTACATTTGATAATGACTCAAGAAACCCTAATCTATGCTTAATCGATTCTTGTGTGTGTCCATCATGCATATGAATTTTGTTTCAGGTGTTTTTCTTTGTATTCTTTATGTGTAATACTAGACTATGGGTGATAGTTTCATAGGCTGCTAGAAGAAAAATAAAAAATGTTGCTGAGCTTTTGGGAGCAAGCTCCCTTTTTCAAAGCAGGTATAGAAGTCAAAACATGGCAAGGGATGTAATTTGCTAGGAGAGAGTTCTTAAAAGTTCACTTGGCAAGATGGACACCAGGCTTCTTCTTGGAAGGCACAGGGCAGCATGGTTTGATGGGGCTGGACTTTACAGGCCAGTTCAAACAAAGAGCGGCATGGGATGGGCACCTCCCTCTTGCTTACATCCATCATCTCTCTATTGGCATAGAGCTCCTGATTGGCCAGAGGTGGGATAGAAGCAGGAGGTTAATGCAAAAAAAAATGCTCTCCATTAGGGGGTGGGGAAGAAAGATTTTTTTGGGATTCTGTTCCAAAACTGTGAACTTCAAATCCTTCAAGGAGTGTCCGGGTAAACTGAAATGATTTGAAACAGGTTTCTGTGTATTATGGTTTCTTATGTCAAACTTGCATCCATTGATGCATTTTCTTAGAGATTGTCCTGTTTGTCCAATGTATTTATTTAAATGTTTAAACACACATACACCAGGCCACTCCTCTGGTCATCTTATAATACCACAACATTGTCATGCAATAAAACAGTAATAATAATCAAATAAAGATATCAAATAAAACAACAAAAATTGTTTAACCCTATTTGATCCCTTGTCGTTATCTGCTGCCAAATCCAAATTGATTTGTATTGACCCTAATAGAGTCATCAATCTAAATGGGGCATTTAAGGAGCATTTTTACTAATTCCAATCTCAAGATAGTTTCCATGGCAGAGCCAGGGAATCAAACCCAGATTTCCTGACTCCTAGTCCATTATTCTTCCAACTACACCATAATGGGTACCCTATGTGATCTGTACACCATAAGTATTTGTAATAGATGAGGAAAATGACATTGCTTTGAAGCACAAAGTTGTGGTTGAAGTTACGTCCCTGCAAAGCAAGGAAATTCAGGCCATGAATAATCCCAAACATGGGCATGGTGGTCAGGGCCAGCGCTACCATTAAGGCGAACTAGGCAGTTGCCTAGAGCGCTGAAATGGAGAGGGTGCTGGCAAGTCTGCTGCCCCCCGCCTCCCCCCCGCCCCCCGCACTCCCGTGCCCTCCGAGCTCTGCCAGCCGTCCGGGAAGGCGCACACATTCTGGCCAGGCAGTGCTCTCTCCCCAGCGGACTCCGGTCACCCCAGACGCCTGAACGAGAGGGAAGGAGGGACGGCAGGCAGAGCCCCCATGCCTTGCCAAGGGCTGAGCAGCCAGAAAGTGAGGGGGAGGAGAGAGGGGGGTCCGCCCCCCTCCCGCAGCTGCCCTGGAACAAGGAGGCTCGTGGGGGCGGCCGGGGGGATACGGCGCTCTGTCCATGCTCAGAGCCACCCCCCGCAGAGGGCTGTCTGTGGCTCCCACTCACCCAAGAGCCCAGCCTTGGGGGGGGGGCTGGATAGGCCATGGGCTGCCCGCTTGGAGGGGCTCTGCCTCACCGGATTGGCTGCTGCTCGCCCCACTAGGTGCGCCGCCTCCTCCTCCTCCTCCTCCTCTTCCTCAGCAGCGCTTCATAAGCCCAGCCACCTGTGGAGCCTGGGTGCAGCGGAGGTGCGATGATGGGGTGGTGGGCGCCTGGCCGGGGGCCGCCGGCGGCGGCACCACCACCGCCCGCCAGCCACCTGCCCATTGCTGCCCGTCACCGTCTGCCCACTGCCCCCCACACCCATCGCCACCCACCCCGTGCCCGTCGCCATCCGGCCCCCACGTCCGTCGCCGTCCCCCACCCCCTGCCGCCCCGCCGCCACCCACCTGCCGCTGCCTGCCCCCACCCCCCACCGCTGCCCACCCCCGCACCACCCCGATAGTGAGTGCGGGGCTCTCCTTGCTTCTGTTTGTTGTTTTTTGGCTCCCGCCCCTTTAAGAGCTACTTTTACAGAGACGAGAGGCAGAATGAGGTGAGCGGCATGCTTTTCTTTCTCTTTTTCTCCCTCCCCTCACTCAGCCAGCAGCCAGGAAGTGCGGAGGGGGTGGGAACGCAGGAAGAGCGACGAACCCCTAAGATCTCTGGTCCGAATTTAAGTGGCCAGCGGATCTTAGGGGTCGTGTAAAAAGGCCCTTACTCTCACCAACAGAGGGGGGGAAATGACACATTCTTTGCACAACAGAAATGAATACAGGGACGCAAATCTGGCATTGGGCAGAAATCAATAAAGAACATTTCAATCTTCCAAGATAGTCTTCAGCTAAAGCAAAACTTGCCACAACCCTCCTCCTCTCCTTTCTCTTGCAGAGAAACAGGTTTTCTAAATGGCCAAGAGGAATGACAAAATGACAGTAGATTGGCATATTTTGGCTTGACTGATGATATTCCAGTTCTAAAATTACAGGGTACTTCTATGCATGTCTCCCCGAAATATGCTTAACTCTGTTAAATGGGGGTCAACTCATGAGTAATTAAGGCTTAGGAGTAAAGCCTAATTGGGATCTGCCGTCAGAGACAGGAAACATGGGGCCCTCCAGTCATTTCTGAGCCATAGTTCTATCGGACCTACTCAGCACAGCTGATGGTAAGGAATGCTGGAAGTGGCAGTCAAGCAACATCTGGAAGGCTAGTTATTAATCTCAACATCTGAAGTGTACAGCAATCTTTTCTCTTTCAAGTAAAATTAGCAGAGCGAATCTGCCTTATTGCCTGTTCTTATCTGCTGCACTGCAGGTTTGAGCTTCTCATACAAGCATTCCAGAGCTACTGGGCCTCTTGTGGTTAATGAATCTCCTGTTTTTCTCAACACTTTGTGTGTGAAAGATCTATCAGTGGAAGACAACAACAATTTAATAACAATCATGTGCCATTCAGTGAATTCTGACTTGTGGTCATCCTTTTCAGGGTTTCCCAGGTAAAGAATCCTTAGAGGTTGCTTACCATTCCTTTCTCCTGGGGAGGGGGTGTCCTGGGACTGTACAGTTTGCTCAAGGTCACACAGGCTGGCTCTGCTCACAGGAGGGTCAGTGGGGAATTGAACTCCCAGCCGCTGGGGCTGCAGCCAAATACAAAGTCATCTAACCATCTTAATGACAATATACAATGGATTAAATTAGCAAAAAACAAATTTAAAATATTTTAATAAGAGAAGCAGTAGACTGCAGAGCCTTCCTGGGCAAAATAGCCTTCTTCTCCAGACTATTTGCTTATTTTGTAAATTAACGTATTTATAAATAAAATTTGTTTGTTTGTTTGTTTGTTTGTTTGTTTTGTAATAAATTTGTAATTAATTATCTGGCACAACCTGAACATTGCATAACAACCAGCAGAACCCATTAATTCTGCTTCCCTCCTTCTACCCTTCCCTGTAAAACTGTGTACAAATATGGACCTAGGATTTGTCCAGATGGACAGATGACAATTTTAGGATGATGATTTTAAAGAAGGTTTTTATTACTGTTTGATGATTTATTGATATTTTATTTATAACTATTTTAAATTGTTTTAATTCTTTGATTGTAAGCTGCCCAGAGACCTTTGGGTAGTGGACGGCATATAAGTTGAATAAATAAATAAATAAATAAATAAATAAATAAATAAATAAATAAATAAATAAATAAATAAATAAATAAAGCCACCAATGAAAAGAAACTGATAGCTATTCCATCTTTCCCTTTTTAGCAGACTTTGGAAGAAATGTCGGTAAATCACAGGACAGTTACAGATGAAAACAACAGTATCTGGACTGCTTCAAAAATCCCGTAAATGGAGCATAACTATTGCATGACCGAAGGCTCATCTGGAAACAATCTTTGTAGTTGTATGTACTGCATGCTCTTCAAGAAAAAGAATACTTATATCATTTTCTCCGCATTTTGATTGGTCCTATGAAGATTTTAAAAGAAAGTGCAAAATCAGGATTACAGCTGAATATTAAGAACACAAAATTAATGGCTGCAGAAGAATTATACTGTATAATACTACTAATAATAATTAAGAAAGCAAAACAATTTATTTTCTGTACCTTGGTTCAATCATAAATCCAAAAGGAGACTGCAGCCAAGGCAATGAAGAAAACTGAGATTTTGGAAGCGAAGTTATGAAAAAAGTAGAAAAGGCCAAAAGCAACCATAACACGCAATATTCCTGATTACTAAATGGAGAATAAAGAATGTGGAGAAGGAAAATGTGTTATTCTGTAACAATGTGCTGTTGGGGGAGAGCTTCACAGATGCTTTGGATCACTAGAAAGATAAATAAATGGGTTATTGATCAGCCGAACCCTGAAAGTTGTTTAGAAGCCAGAATGAATAAAGGGAGACTATTGTAGTCTGGACATATCATACAAAGACGAGACTCACTGGAAAGAATAACACTAGGAAAACACTTTACAACAAAGCAATATTTACAAACTGGAAAAAACTAATAACTTGAATTGGGTAAAAGATGTCTGGTGCAAGTTTGATATTCATATCTGCACAGTAACCTTTCTTCCCAGTCATTGCTAACATTTCCTCTTGCCTGGGAAAGTTGCAGCTTTGCCTTAAGTTTCCATGCCCTAGATGTCGCTGTGGGTCGTATTCTGCTCTTTCCTGTTTTTTTTTTCATGAAGTACACAGCATTTAAGGCAATCACCCTAAAACCCGACCTCCTGACAGCTCTAAACAGCGGTGACTTAAATGTCCACTATGCCCACTGCTTCCCCACAGTTATTTTGCTCTTTGTACAGTATGTGCCAGCATCCTTAATTGCTGTCAGAATAAAATTGAGGAATACGTTTGTGGTTTTTCTCCACCCACTTTTCAAATTTTGCAATAAAGTTAAAAGCCAAGAAGGGGTGGTGGTAAGCAAAATGCACAGAACAGAACAGCACAATCACTAAAGAAATATATTCACTTGTCCTAATTATTTATCTTGTAGGACAACTGGTATAAAGAATAAGTTTCATATCCAGTGAAAAACAAAATCTCAGGGTGTTCGGGAGAACCATCTGTGAGATCTGCTTTGATCTGAATTCCTGTATTGCTCAGGGGTTTGGACTTGAAGGGGACTCATAGGGCCCCTTCCAACTTAATCTATGATTCTAAGCCTCTTACAGGTTCTTGCTCACAGCCCTATGCTGTGGCTGCATTGAAGTACATCCTGTCCTTATATCAAGAAATTGAAAAGTGAGGGTGATAGGAACTGGATTCCATTATACAATACTCAGAATACCGCTCTGAGATTGATCAGAGACTTGAAGGTGTGTAGGAGAGGTTGCCAGAGGATGGGCTCCTCAGATGGTGAGGTAGAAAGGCCAAGAATTTACTTCTTTGGGAGAGTTTTCAGTTTGACAATCGACTCCAGCTGTCCTTCCCTCATTCTTCCCATTGACGTTGCTAAGACTAGATTAGCTTGAAGATTGCATTATACAATGTCTACTGCAGGCAGCACCCAGATTGTTTTTGTGCTCTCTGGTACTTCTCCAGGACCCCTATTTTACACCAAATAAGGTGATTTGAACATGGAACCCCCCTTCTTTCAAAATGTTACACGCTCACAGCTTCTCTGTGCTGCTTAACATCACCAAACACCCCTATTTGTCAAAACCTGAACCCACCCACCCCCAGCTTCATTCTTGCATTTCAGGATGTGTGTGTGTTTCATGAGTTTGTCCTACTGGCAGAAAACAGACCTCTTGGATCCTCTAAATTGGTCGCCCTGATCTTTGGGGATAGATTTTTGTGGAGTAAAACCTGTGATGGACTTTTCCCTCCAGGAATCTCTCCCATCCCTTTTTGAAGGCATCCAGGCCAGATGCCATCACCGCATCCTTAGTTTTCTTTTGGCTTTTTAATATTTTGTGTGAACCGCCCTGAGCTCTCGCTCGGGAAATAGGTGCAGTATATAAATCTGAAAATAAATAAATAAATAAATAAGATCACTAATGTGTGATCAGCTGCCATATTATAAGGCACTTGTTGCCTTTAAATACTGTAAGATACCCCTCAATTCCTTGTTCTTAAACTTGAATATGTCTTAATTGTACTGGACTGTATATTGGTCCCTCATTACTGTAAGCTGCCTTGGGTCCTTTTCCAAGGAGAAAGGTGGGGTAAAATACTCTAAAATAAATAAATAAAATAGTTATGCCTAGCCCTCTCCCAATGCAATTTTGCTGCCCATTTCATGCTGCAGCCATGAAATGGAATGTTAAGTCAGTTCTTCTGTATCTTCAGCTGCTGAGACTTCATTCCTCCCTTCTATGGAGCAGATAAATTTGGGACTTATGACCACCATTAGTCTGTCTGGGGCAGGCAGCCAGCCAGCACCAGGCCGAGGTGATCCTGAAGCTTGAATGCTGTATTTGTTATTTACCTAAGGATTCCATATTGGTTGGTTCAGTGACATGCTTGTTAAGAGACAACGGCCTGAAAAGTTGCCAACTCCCAGCTTTCTGGAGCTTGCGTTGACCACGGAAGGACCTTGGCACAACTAATGATACTGAACAGTGGCAGCAGTTGTTTAAGAAAAAGCAGGTTGGATGGGTGATAAGGAAAAAGGAAGACAACAAAAACAAAACCTGGCATTTCATAACAGTGTTCTCTGGATAAATTCTTAAGGCAGCTCCTTCTGAATTCAAAGGGTTACTCCTGGAACAACAGCCTGTTTCATTTGTTTAACTTATGAGCAATAGTTCTGTATAGCAAGGAGAAAGGTGGGGTAAAAATATTCAAAATAATAAATAAATACGGATTTGCATGATTTGAACCCAGATGTGGCTTTTTTTAAAAAAAAAATCCATTATTTCATGATGGAAGACACAAAATCCACACGGCATTGCAGCAAAATCATTTTCGCCCAGGAGGAAGGTCAACAGGTGCCCATCCGCGCTGCTCAACATCGGACGGATTTCTGCCTGTCGCAAAGGAGCAGCGCTACCTTCATGACTGACAGGCTTCTTTGGGGCTGTCAGCATTGCCTTTTCTTACTGGCGTCCACCCCCCACCCCCCAGTCTTTTTTTTTAAAGTCTTTCTCCCTCCTCCCCAGCCCCGTCTTCCTCCCGCTTTAATTCAGCCAAAAGGCGGGGAGAAGCGAAATGCGCCTCTTTCCTTGCAAAGTTCCCACTGCCGGGCGTCAGACCAGCAAGAGAGAACCGGCGGGATCCCCTTTGGAAAGAGCCGGGCGGGCGGGCGAGCGAGGGCGAGCCCGGGAATCGACAGGGAGAGCCGGGGAGGGTGGAGGGGGGGGAGCGCGGAGCTGCAGGAACCGGAAGTCGATGTGGGACCCCAAGAGAACCTTAGCCCTTTGGTGGCGGGAGGGCGGTGCGATTCCGGAAGGAGAGTCGCTGGCGTCCCTTTCCTCTTCCGGGTGCCTGGCTGAGTCACGGACCTCCCCGGCGCGGTCTCTCTCGGCCGGGTCTTTCCTGCTCCCCCCCCCACCCGCCTGCCTGCCTGCCCGCCTGCCTGCCTGCCGCGAAGATGCCGCTGGAGAACCTGGAAGAGGAAGGGCTGCCCAAGAACCCGGACCTCCGCATCGCCCAGCTCCGCTTCCTCCTCAGCCTGGAGCCCCAGCGCCCGGACCCCGCCGTCCGCCAGGAGCTCATGGCCGCCATCCGCCAGCACGGTGAGGAGGAGGAAGGAGGAGGAAGGAGGAGGAGGAGGGGGCGCTTCCCACCCACCCCCCAGCCCCCCGCCCCCCGCCCCCGAACGGAAGGAAATGGAAGGAAGGAAAGAAAGGAAGGGAGGGAGGGAGGGAAGAAAGAAAAGGAAGGAAAGGAACTAAAGAAGGAAAAGGAAGGAAGAGAATGGAAGGAAAAGGAAGGAAGGAGGGAGGGAGGGAAGAAAGGAAAAGGAAGGAAGGAAATGGAAGGAAAAGGGAGGGAGGGAGGAGGAATGAAAGGAGCAATGAGAGAGGGAGGGAGGGAAGGAAAGAAGGAAGGAGAAGGAAGGAAGGAAAGAAAAGAAGGGAGGGAGGGAAGAAAGGAAAAGGAATGAATGAAAGAAGGAAAAGGAAGGAAGGAAGGAAGAGAATGAGAGAGGGAGGAAAGAAGGAAGGAAGGAGAAGGGAGGGAGGGAGGGAAGAAAGAAGGAAGGAACGAAAGAAGGAAATGGAAGGAAGGAAAAAAGGAATGAATGAAAGGGAAGGAAGGGAATGAGAGAGGGAGGAAAGAAGGAAGGAGAAGGGAGGGGGAGGGAAGAAAGGGAGGAAATGGAAGGGAGGAAAGAAAAGGAAGGGAGGGAGGGAGGGAAGAAAGGAAAAGGAATGAATGAAAGAAGGAAAAGGAAGGAAGGAAGGAAGAGAATGAGAGAGGGAGGAAAGAAGGAAGGGGAGGGAAAGGAAGGAAGAAGGAAATGGAAGGAAAAGGGAGGGAGGGAGGGAAGAAAGGAAAAGGAATGAATGAAAGGAAAAGGAAGGAAGGAAGGGAATGAGAGAGGGAGGAAAGAAGGAAGGAGAAGAAAGAAGGAAGGAGAAGGAAGGAACGAAGGAAATGGAAGGAAGGAAGGGAAGGGAGGGAGGGAAGAAAGGAAAAGGAAGGAAAAGGAAATGGAAAAAGAAGGAAAAGGAAGGAAGGAAGGAAGGGAATGAGAGAGGGAGGGAAGGAGAAGGGAGGGAGGGAGAAAAAGAAGGAAGGAAATGAAAGAAATGGAAGGAAAAGGGAGGGAGGGAGGGAAGAAAGGAAAAGGAATGAATGAAAGGAAGGAAGAAGGAAGGGAGAAGGGAAGGAAGGAAGAAAGAAGGAAGGAGAAGGGAGGATGAAAGAAAAGGAAGGGAGGGAGGGAGGAAGAAAGGAAAAGGAATGAATGAAAGAAGGAAAAGGAAGGAAGGAAGGAAGAGAATGGAAAGGAGAAGGGAGGGAGGGAGGGAAGAAAGAAGGAAGGAACGAAAGAAGGAAATGGAAGGAAAAGGGAGGGAGGGAGGGAAGAAAGGAAAAGGAATGAATGAAAGGAAAAGGAAGGAAGGAAGGGAATGAGAGAGGGAGGAAAGAAGGAAGGAGAAGGGAGGGAGGGAAGAAAGAAGGAAGGAGAAGGAAGGAACGAAAGAAGGAAATGGAAGGAAGGAAAGAAAAGGAAGGGAGGGAGGGAGGGAAGAAAGGAAAAGGAATGAATGAAAGAAGGAAAAGGAAGGAAGGAAGGAAGAGAATGAAGGAAAAGAAGGAAGGAAGGAAAGGGAGGGAGGGAAAGAAAGAAGGAAGGAAAAGAAGGAAATGGAAGGAAAAGGGAGGGAGGGAGGGAAAAGGAAAAGGAATGAATGAAAGGAAAAGGAAGGAAGGAAGGGAATGAGAGAGGGAGGAAAGGAAGGAGAAGGGGAGGGAGGAAGAAAGAAGGAAGGAGAAGGAAGGAACGAAAGAAGGAAATGGAAGGGAGGAAAGAAAAGGAAGGGAGGGAGGGAGGGAAGAAAGGAAAAGGAATGAATGAAAGAAGGAAAAGGAAGGAAGGAAGGAAGAGAATGAGAAGGAAAGGAAGAAAGAAGGAGGAGGAAAAGAGGGAGGGAAGAAAGAAGGAAGGAAACGAAAGAAGGAAATGGAAGGAAAAGGGAGGGAGGGAGGGAAGAAAGGAAAAGGAATGAATGAAAGGAAGGAAGGGAATGAGAGAGGGAAAAGAAGGAAGGAGAAGGAGGGAGGGAAGAAAGGAAAAGGAATGAATGAAAGAAGGAAAAGGAAGGAAGGAAGGAAGAGAATGAGAGAGGGAGGAAAGAAGGAAGGAAGGAGAAGGGAGGGAGGGAGGGAAGAAAGAAGGAAGGAACGAAAGAAGGAAATGGAAGGAAAAGGGAGGGAGGGAGGGAAGAAAGGAAAAGGAATGAATGAAAGGAAAAGAAGGAAGGAAGGGAATGAGAGGGAAGGAAGGAAGGAGGGAGGGAAGGAAGGAAGGAGAAATGGAAGGAGGGAAGGGAAGGGAGGGAAGAAAGGAAAAGGAATGGAAAAGGAAGGAAGGAAGGAAGAGGGAAAAGAAGGAAGGAAGGAGAAGGGAAGGGAGGGAAGAAAGAAGGAAGGAACGAAAGAAGGAAATGGAAGGAAAAGGGAGGGAGGGAGGGAAGAAAGGAAAAGGAATGAATGAAAGGAAAAGGAAGGAAGGAAGGAATGAGAGAGGGAGGAAGAAGGAAGGAGAGGAGGGAGGGAAGGAAGGAAGGAAGGAGAAGGAAGGAAGGGGAGGGAGGGAGGAAGAAAGGAAAAGGAATGAATGAAAGAAGGAAAAGGAAGGAAGGAAGGAAATGGAAAGGGAAGGAAGGAGAGGGAGGGAAAGAAGGAAGGAAATGGAAGGAAAAGGGAGGGAGGGAGGGAAGGGAAAAGGAATGAATGAAAGGAAAAGGAAGGAAGGAATGAGAGAGGGAGGAAAGGGAAGGAGAAGGAGGGAGGGAGGGAAGAAAGAAGGAAGGAGAAGGAAGGAAAATGGAAGGAAAAGGAAGGGAAGGGAGGGAAGGGAAAAGGAATGAATGAAAGGAAAAGGAAGGAAGGAAGGAAGGAAGGAAGGAAGGAAGGAAAGAAAAAGGGAGGGAGGAGGGAAGAAAGGAAAAGGAATGAATGAAAGGAAATGGAAGGGAGCTAGGAAGGAAATGGAAGGAAGGGAGGGAGGGAGGGAAGGAGAAGGAAGGAATGAAAGAAGGAAATGGAAGGGAGCTAGGAAGGAAAGAAGGGAGGGAGGGAGGGAGCTAGGAAGGAAAGGGAAGGAAGGAAGAGAAGGGGGAGAGCTCCTCTCTGCCCACCTGGACTGGGTTGAGCCTGGGCTGCGGTTCTCGGCCAGGAGGGGAAGGCACTCTGTGCATGCTCAGGGGAACACCATTTGTTGAAGGAACCCCACCCACCACCAATGATGGCATTTGCCGGAGCAAGGGATGGCGCTGGCTAGCCTTTGAGCCCCTTCTAGCAGGAACCAGATCCTTGCGCTCAGGAGAGGAGTCGCAGGGTTGGTGGTCTTGTTCAACAACCAGGAGCTGGAGCTCTTCTCTGGTGACCCGTTGATAGAGATGGAGATGGACCCTGTGACCCATGAGATGCCGTCAACAAAAAGCGGTGGGGAGGATGGGGAAGGTCAAAGGAAGTAGTTGTGGATGCAGTCCTGGGCCCACATAAGCAGCCACTGAATACACTGGGACAACCTTCTGCATAGAAATATATATACTTGCCCTGCAGAGGGGCTGGAGGGCTCCTCTGCCTCTGTTTGCCCTTCTTCTCCAGAGGAGATTAGCTACAGCACTGCTCTCTACATGGGGCTGCCTTGGAAGTTAATGTGGAGGCTGCAGCTGGTGCAGAATTCTGCGGCCAGATTAGTTACGCAGGGTTGAGAAGGTATCGACATAGCACCCCAATGCTGGCCACACTGCACAGGCTGCCAATCTTTTACCACATTGACTTCAAGGTTTTAATGATGACATACAAAGCCCTAAACGGTTTGGGACCTTGCTATCTGTCAGAATGCCTCCTCCCGCAGAGTACTGCCCATAGCACCCGATCATCTCAGGCAGGCCATTTGAGGGTGCCATCACTGAAGGAGGCTTGCAAATCACTGAGGAGGAACCAGGCTTTCTCAGTGGTGGCCCCTCAACTTCGGAATCAACTCCCTCTTGAGATCTGCCTGGCCCCCTCTCTGCCTGTCTATAAGAAACATCTTAAGACGTGGCAATACAGAAAGGTTTTCCCTTGTTTTTTTAGTTGACTCCGTTCAATTCGCTGGTATTCGTCTTGTCTTGCTCTGTCTTTGGTCTAATTTTTTTCCTTTGTTCTGATTTGATTTTGATTTGACTCATTTATGCTTATTCTGTTTTATTATGTCATGTTCTTTTATTTATTGCATCGTGTTGATGTTTATGGTTTGTATTTTAGCATTGGCTTAATTCTGTAAACTGCCCAGAGTGGCCTTGTTGCTAGATGGTGCAGTCAATCAGTCAATCAATAAATTAATTAATCAACAAATCAAAGAAAGAAAGAAAGAGAGAAAGGACCAGACCAACTAGAGCACTTCCTAGGGTACAAGACAGATGGGTGACTCAGGTGGATATGGTGCTGGATAATGGAGCTGGATAGCAATGGAGGAACTGAATAGATGATGATGGAACTGGTGAAGGCTTACTTCATCCTCTTCATTTCTAGTTACACATTTTCCACTTTCCCAAGCTCTACCTGTCGTACACCAACCCCACTGCTGGTGAATTTTTGGCTATCAATTGTTTTTAAAATTTATTTTAAACACATCTCTTCCCTCTTTCTTTCAAAAATAGGGCTGCTTGAGGCAATTTTGGGATTATCTGAAAATGTATAGACAAAACCTCAAAACATGACAGCATTAAAACCCAAATGAGCTTGTGGACAACCGTTAAGGAAATGGAGCAGCAGAAACACCATTGAAGGGACCCTGTGTTTGAATCCAAACACAGTTTGTTTTCGTACAGATGCAGTTTGAGTTCAGTGCCTAAAGTGTTATCAGCGAAAGAGTACAGCAAACGGTAGTAATTTACTAATTACATGCTACATACTTTTTCACTTTGTTTCTTCATTGTGTCTTTGCTGCTCTATTTCCTTAATTAGTTGCCAATATGCTCTTCACCATTTAAAAAAGAGCGCTCAATATATGAACTTTCTTAGCTAGTAGTACTATTGATTTCTCATTTTCTTTCTTTCTCATCTGATAGGTGTGAGAGAACTATACCTCTGGCATGGCACAGGGGGCTGAGTCACCTGTCAATACCGGAAGTATCATTTCTGGATTATATTTTCTAATTTGTTTGGAAATGTAGGGCACTGACCAGATAGTTTCAGCAGCATTTATATCACTGTCTTCTGTCTTGACACATCTCACTGTAGGAATCTTGTTTTGGGAGAGCTTGATCCTTCATATATTTGTGACATATAGCTATTTTTTAAAAAAAAAAGAATAAGTATTTTCTGTGTGTTTTTCCTTAGATGTCAGCACATTATCAGGAGGGTGTTGGTTCCGTTTGGTGAGATGGTGTCAGAATGTTTACCATTCTGGGCACTAATTCTGAAATTTTGTTACAATAGCCTTTTAGGCAAGCCTTATGCATGGCATGTTTCCTTGGATCAAGATCAGGAAATCAGTGAAGGTTCCTTCCTTTGATCCCTTTGCTTCGGAACAGACACCCGTGAGGGTATAGCACAGTGATGCAAACCTTTTAAAGATTGAGTGCCCAAACTGATATTTCAAACCCACTTATTTTTCACAAAGTGCCAATACGGCCCTTTTAACCTGAATACAGTGGTACCCCGGGTTACAAATGCTTCGGCTGCTACCCTTCAGGAAAGTGAGGATCAGAGAGCAGACTTTTGAATTTCCCACAGCCACAGCACCCTCGCTTTCATCGATTTTTGGAGCCATTCTAGACATTTTATTGTGTCAGTCTCAAAATGGCTCACTGTGTAGAGATCCGGGTGATAGCTGCCTAGATGCCCTAAGCACATCCGATCTTGCCGGATTTCGGAAGCTAAGCAGGGTCGGCCCTGGTTAGTACTTGGATGGGAGACCACCAGGGAATACCAGGTGCTGTAGGCGCCTGGAGTAGGAACTGGCAAGCTACTCCAGTATTCCTGCCAAGAAAACTCCATGGACATGGGGTCACGAAGAGTCAGTCACGACTGTAACACAACACAACACACACAGAGAGATCCGGGTGAAGGGGGGAGCAGTGGTTTGTGGGCTTCTTCATAGCCCCAGTTTACCCTCCAGCCATGCTGCTTTTGGGATGCCCAGAGCGGTGTGGCTGGAGAGTAAATTGTAGCTACGAATGAGCCCACAAGCCGCTGCCTCCCCTTTGTTTGGCTTTCTGCCCAGAGAACAGTGGCATGCTATGAGCGGAGGGGGAGGTGCCGTGACTGTGAGGGGGCGATATCGGATGTCCACAGGAAGGGCTCTGTGTGGCACCTTTGGCACCCGTGCCATAGATTCACCAACACTGGTATAGCAGCATAATCTGAAGACGTACTTCCATTGTTATCAAGTGCATTGTGCTTATTTATTTGTTTTATATGCTGTCCATCTGGCACAAGTGCCACTCTGGGCGGTTTACAATAGTTTCAACATAAACAAACTATATGCAATATACAATACAGTAGCATTAAAAAAACACAACATAAAAACACATAATAAAACAATACAATATCTTTATGTATGGTCACAGACCCAACCAAATAAAACAATTTAATAAAATAATAATAATTAGTAAAAGCATTGTTTAAAGGAGCAGTTTAGAGTGTTTTCATACTGTATTGTGTAAAAAAAATTTTTCTCTGTGGATCTTCATAACAACCTTATGAAGCTGGTTAGCGAGAGGGGGGGAGGGGACTAAACATTACCAGGAGAGTTTTGTGCCTTTGTAGAAGTTCAAATCCTGCTCTCCTGTGTCTCAGTTTGGTACTCGTAGTCCCCAACCAAGCCTGCCCTCCACTGCAATCAAAGTGAAATAAGTTTTCGTTTCATTTATTCCTTCCATTCCTCCATTTTTGTATATCCTGCCTGTCAGTCAAGGGAATCATTAAACACTGGAGTTGGCTTATAAATGGTGGCATATCAAATATTTAAAAGACAAATGCAACTAAAATTTCTATTGATTGCAGTCTGGAAGAAGTAACTAAATGGTCATCATATAGTATTTACAATAGTATGCATGCTGACCATAATAGCGATATTAATTAAACTTTTCATTTTCTCTTGAATGTTCTGCTCTTGAAATCCTTTGGGAATATAAACGTTCAGGAACACTTGTTTAACTTGTCTTTTGATAACAATCTTCTCAGACATGGCTCCGTACTATGAGTCCCTCTGCAAGTCCCTGGACTGGCCAGTAGATACGGAGCTGTTAAACAAGATGAAGAAGGCCAACGAAGAGGAGCTGAAGCGCCTTGAGGCTGAATTGGAAGATGCTGAGAAGAACTTGGGGGAAAGCGAAATCCGCGATGCCATGATGGCAAAAGCAGAATACCTCTGTCGAATTGGGGACAAGGTATGGGCAAAGGCTCAGATTCAACGCGTTGTGAAGGGCCTACACATGACTAGGCCCTTGCGTTCCTCTTAACTGGCACGCAGGTAGGACACCCTTGGTCGAACTAGGCTCTTTGGACAGCATATTATGCATGGAGGTGATCATAGGGTGGGCAAAAATGGAATGCTTTCAGATGACCTTAGCTAGCCTTGCTTAGAATTGGCTGTAGGATCTGAGAGTTGACTGGGGAACAAAAAAAAAAAAAAAAAAAGATCAGGAGAGTGGGCTCTTCCATGCTTCAAGTTTCATGCTTCAAGGAGTGGGAAATAAACAGCCTTCCAGATATTTTTATTTGGAAGCTAAATTCATGAATTTTAAAGTTTTTTTCAGCCTCTTGACTGGGATTGGTCCAACCTTTCCTAGATATTTGTTTACATCATGACTGGAGCCAATGGGATTTGGAGTCCAAAACCATCTAGTTGTCCATGGGTGTCCTCACTCCTGTGTTAAATGCTTTTCTTCCCAGGAAAGGTTTTTTTAAAAAAAAATTAGAAAAGGAAAGGGCCTGGATGACCATGTAATACTTGTGTTTTAGCAATATGCTCTCTAATCAGTTTATCTTATTCTTTTTTCCTGATTGCTGTGTTAGATTTTAGTTTTATATTTTGCACGATTCATTTCTAAAGTGGTGTAGAACTTAAGTAATAAAGAGAGGGAGGGTAACATCTCTAAGGGATTTGGCTGTGGTATTTTGATTTTGAAAGGTACTATCTTGAAACTATAGACAAAAAAGTATTTTGGGGTGCACATTTTCATGGATTGCGGTCATTTTTAAAATCAGTTCCATCTGATGGACTAATACTTCTCAGGTGAAAGCTTGTGTCTAGAAAAACCTGACCATCTTCAAAGAAAATTTAGTAAGTGGGAAAATGTATATGTACTTGTTAGCATTATGTTTTGAAGTCAACACTCCTCTAGTGTACATATTTCTATGTATCTGGAAGTTGAGTCATGGCAATTGGAATTCTTTTCTTGAGAGATTGAAATGTTTTGCTACTCATCCAAGCAGCTTCGTCAGACTGAGGAAAATTAGTGGCAAGTCCTCCAATTTATAGTTCACCTTGATTTTACATCACCCTGATCCGAATAGGCTCATGAGAGGTATCAGGCCATTGTCCACCTAAGGAGCCTATTCAGGCCATTGTTCAAATTAAGAGCTTATTCAGACTGGATGATGTGAAATCAAGATGAACTATAAATAAATATAAAGAAAAGAAGCCCAGTTGCCATGATTGAACTTCTAGATAACCTCACTTGGATGTCACAGACATATTGCTATTTATGTTTTATTTGTAGGGCTAGTTGTGATTGAATGACCAAAGGGGCTAAATCAACAATTCAATTGGAAGAAATGTGTTCTCTACATCACCTCTCACAGTTTTTGTGTACTTTGTATACTAGTTACAATAGCATGCAGGCAGATGCTCACGCTGCCTTTCTGAATCATAGAAGGAAGATGCTGAATGGTAAAATTTATGTTGGAGGCTCTATTTTGTGGTCTAGAAACATAAGCTCACAGTTTGAATTAGACTGGTTCCATCCATTATGGGTACTTGCCAAGATCCTGCACTTCTTGAATGCTCTACGTGGACCATGGCCTTCAATGGAGCAGCATTCCATTACACTGCATTAGGCTTCAGAAGAAGCTTCTTACTTTCTCTAGGCTTCATACAGCTGAGAACTTGTGTGGTGTGTCTGTATACTGGGAGCACAGCGCTGCAGTGTGCAGCTCTGTCAGGTGGGTCTGTAGACACCTAGCTTTCACTGAAACAACCAAGCGAAAAAGTTGATTAGGAAGTACGATCACTTGAGATTTGCCTAAAACATGCTAGGAAATGAAGAACAGAGTCGGCGGCTTCTGTGTCTTTCAAGTGTAATGTTTCTGAGCTGTGGACACATCTTCCACTAGCTGAAACGGTCCTGGGCTTTGTCGCCCGCCCACCTTGCTTTATTTAGTGGGCAAAGTTGGTGGAAGATTTCTGACGTTGCGCCTACGGGCAGACAGCATCTGTGGCTGATCTCTTCTCGGTGCCCCCTTAACCCTGAGCAAATCCTCTCTTCTCAGGAAGCTGCTCTGACTGCATTTCGGAAGACCTATGACAAAACGGTGGCTCTGGGACACCGGCTGGACATTGTGTTCTATCTCCTCCGCATTGGTCTGTTTTATATGGACAACGACCTCATCACACGGAACACTGAAAAAGCAAAAAGGTAGCATTTCTAAAATTTTTACAGCATCGTTCAAATGTGGCCCTCATTTGAACCACTGGGTGTCTGGAGAAGGTAACGAACCCTTCTCCCCACACAGACATGTGCCGCCCTCCTAGTTGGAGAGATCCCTTTGTGTTTGGGAAAGGTGACTGCAGGGTCAGGGCTGCAGTGTTATCCCTGGCCTCAGGTCAACAGGGGCGGCAGGATTCCCTGGTCATATTCTCTGTTGGGATTTGAAATTGGAGCTAGCAGTGGGACCTGTTCCCAACGCGGTATACGTGAGAAAGAAAATTGGAGCTGCCATTGCCCTCTCCTGTCTGAAGGAAGAGACTGGAGCCAGCCATGGGATTTGGCCTTAGCTTGATCTTGTATGTGGATGGAAGGATGGATTGCTAGGGATGGATGGTTACTCAAGAATGCTGTCTCTTAATCTACAGGCTTTTAAATGTGTTTTTCCGCTGGTTTCCCTTTTGATTGTTTTATTTGCATATTTAACTGTTTGTTTGTTTGTTTATTTATTTGTTATATTTATATACCGCCCATCTTCCGGACAGAACTCTGGGTGGTTTACAGTTAAAAATAAAGCAACGGGAACCAAAAAGGCAAGAATACCAATAAAATAGGAGGGACAATACCCTCCACGAAAGATGATGCGGGTGGCAAAAAGAGGATTAAAAGAAGAAGAAGAAGAAGAAGAAGAAGAAGAAGAAGAAGAAGAAGAAGAAGAAGAAGAAGAAGAAGAAGAAGAAGAAGAAGAAATTAAGTAAAGAGGTCACCATATGCCTCTTTAAACAGATGGGTTCTCAAAGCCTTTTTAAAGGCTGGCAGGGACTGTGCTAGGCGCAGCTCACTAGGGAGATGGTTCCACAACGTGGGGCCCACCACAGAGAAATGTGATCTTTGTATAGTGTTTTCAAATTTCCTATTGGGAGCTACCTTGGGTCTCCATGGGGAGAAAGGTGACATATAAATAATTTAAATACAACGAGTCATGAATTATACTCCTGTTACATCCGGCACATCATTAGAGATCTCTTTGCTCAAAAAGAAGGAGAAGTTGATATTTTGAAACAGATGGCACAGATAATATCAGAATAGGTCGGATCTTGCTTAGCTCTGAGATGTCATGCTTGGCAAAAATCTGGCCCCCCGGCACCAGTCAGGTTCCTTCCTCATCTCTGCGATAAAAATGGAAGGAAGTGACTAAAAAAGAAAAGTAAAAGGTATCTGGAGCACATCCTTTTGGCGTGCCAAGTATGAGTAGGTCACTGTGGATCAATAAACAATACCAGTTTTGATCTTGTGGGACTGTCTGCTTGATATGAGTTGTTTGTGTTTCATGGAATGAAATCTAAAAGTGTGGGACGAAATGTAGAACTTGCAGAAAAAATGATGCTAAAATAAAAGACTTTTAAAAATGATATGGAAATTTAGGAAAACTGAAAAATGTATAGTATTTATGAGAGTTATATTCATATTAAGAACTTGAAATGAATTATACACTGAAGGAGCCCAGTTATATATAATACAGGGTGGATAAAAATCAATGACTTTTAAAAAAAAATCAAAAATTGGATATTTATAATTTACAGTAAATCTGATTTTTTAATTTAAATTTTAAATCTTAATTGTGATTTAAAGCAATTTGAGTTTTTTTAAAAAAATCATTTTTGTCTACCCAGCTTTTATATACATATACATTAAGCTGAGCTGTGTGAATCAGAAATGCAGATAAAATTACCTGTCCTGAACTTGTACTTGTTTAACCTATATTTCCTGTGTTGATTCAGGGTCCTAAACATTTGGTCTGAAGCCATACATATACATCATGGGTTCAGAAAGTGGAAGCATTGTAGCAGTGGAAATATACCTCCCCACCCCCACCCCCATGTTTACATTTTGGGTTATTTGATGCAGGATATAATAGTCTTGAGATCGGTGAAAAGTCGCGAGGAACCATGTGGCACAAGCCTCCTGCTTTCTTGATACAACAGCAATGTAACTGGCAGCCTCTCCTGTTGCCATTGTGGGCTGAGCAACTGAAGTGGTTTTGCATTATGCAGTATTTTTCCAGCATCAAATCCCAAATGTGTATGGGATCGAGTAATCCCATTGACTATAGTAACGACAATGTTTGCCATGTTCTTCAGATAATCTAAGCAGTGTTAAGCAACACATATTAGAATTAACAGCATTATTTTAAAAATATTCTTCTTTTAAAACAGTTTTCTTAAGTTTTTTTTTCTTTAGCAATGATGTTCATGAGAACCCTTCTCTGAGCATTCTGGCTTTGGGTTTTTAATCCCCCCCCCTAAAATTGGACATTTTATTGTGGCTAGATTGTGCGCGTAGATATTGTTGCATTCTGTGATGCTATTCTTCCATTACTTTTTCACGTGTGAAGGAGGTTGTGACCTTCCGTGCTGGAATGCAACAGGTCTGGACAGCTAACAGCAGTAGCATGTTATCTCTGGTGGCTTGGTTATGGCGGCAACTCACATCTACTTTTTATTTTTCTAATTGCCCAGCCTGTTCACCAAATGCAGTTTTATTTGATAAGGTGGCACTTTGGTCCTTGAACTCGGTGATCAGCAGAAGAACCTGAGCCCAGTTCTCCTTTGCTGAGATGAGAAATCCGGTATCCTTATTCTGAGAACAGTAACAGCAAAAGGGACACCCCCACACACACACACGGCCTTGGCCTAGTCCACTAGGATACAGCTTTCCAGATGTTGCTGTGCACGATGATGTTCTCGAGTTGTCAAACTGGGTTAAAGGCTCCCAAGAAGACAAGGATCTTAGCAGGATATGGCTTTATTTGCTCAACTAAATACCGGTATCTCAGCAGGAGTTCAGATGGAATGAGATGCGTGCACACGGTCGAGGGACCGAAGGGGAAATAACGTGCCTGCCTCTTTTCTTTTCCAAGTCTTATAGAGGAGGGAGGAGACTGGGACCGGCGGAATCGTCTGAAGGTCTACCAGGGTCTTTACTGCGTGGCCATTCGGGATTTCAAGCAGGCCGCGGAGCTTTTCCTAGATACAGTGTCAACCTTTACATCGTATGAACTCATGGATTACAAGACCTTTGTAACGTACACCGTCTACGTCAGTATGATTGCACTAGAAAGGCCTGACCTTAGAGAAAAGGTAAGCCGAACAGCTCCTTGCACTGAGCAGATGATTCCTGCTGTGGGTGGGTTTCCTTATCCTTCCTGGGAACTGTTTTCTTCTTCTTTTTGATCTTTAGGTGATCAAAGGCGCAGAGATCCTGGAGGTGTTGCATAGTTTACCAAAAGTGCGGCAATATCTTTTTTCACTCTATGAGTGTCGGTATTCCGTTTTCTTCCAGTCACTTGGTGAGCAAAGGTTTTTGTTTGTTTGTTTGTTTGTTTGCTTCCTATGGTGGTCAGCATACACTTTCCTGGTTTTCAGTCTTTTTAGTACTCTGTCCTTTGGTTTCAGAAAGGTCCTCAATTCTCCTTTGCTCCCAATTTCAGTCTCCTCTCCCCAATTAAATTTGTGATTTCATATTGAATACTGAAATGTAGTAAAAGCTATTTGAAATTAAAATAAACTCAAATTGTTTTTCTTGTCACAAAAAAATAACAATGTACATCTCATAACTTCTTTATATAACATTGCAGTTGTATCAAAATAATGTTCCTAATATGTGTATAAACGTAATGGATAAAATGGATTCTTTATATATTTATTTGAAATATTTTTACTCTGATGTTCTCTTTAAGAAGGGCCCAAGGCAGGTAAAATCATTAAGACATAACATTTAAAAGTGAAACGGTAGGTAGGGAAACATTAAAAAGACTCAAATACCATAGTAAAAATATTATGGTGAATACGTGTTTTTGTTAGAAACTTGTATACTGCCAGATTAGTGTTGGGCTCAGCATCAAAATAATACAAATAACGTAAAAATTATATAACAGAACAATCAAAGAAATCATGAAAATAAAAACAGTTAAATGAAACAGTAAAGAAAATAAATAAATTTAACCCTAAATCTAGACAGTTGCAGACAGTGGCAGGCTTCTTCAAACTCTGTACAGTGGTGCCTTAATTTACATTAACCCCCCCCATCTATCTCGGGAGTTAGGGACCCGACCCAACCCACAATAATTGAAAATATGTTATATGTAGATGCAGGTCGGGTTGGGCCTGGGGCGCGCATGATGTTTAAAATGTCTTTAAGCATAGGAGCCAGCTTGGATCCGTTGCTTAAAGACATTTTAAACATTGCACACTGCTTCTCCCGACCTCCCCCCCCCCGGGCCGCGAGGGAGCAGTGTGCAATGTTTAAAATGTCTTTAAGCAGTGGAGCCAAGTGCTTGGAGGCATCGCACACCGCTCCCCCGCACTCCCTGATAGGGTCTGGTATAACATTGCTGTACTCTGCAAGCATTTAAATAAATGAAGGAATGAAAGAAAGAAGGAATGTAAAATTGCGGTTAGTCCTAAAGGTATGGATTTGTTTCCTTTGGGCTATCTCTGCTTTTCCTATCAAAATAACTTGGACTCGAGGAAAATAAAAAACTAGTGTCCAGGAGCCTGAGACTACCTTGTCAGGCCAAGCTATGGGAAGGATAAAACTCCTCTCCGGAGCCCCCCTTTTTGGTTGTACTGTACTTGTGTTGTTTTCAACCTCAACTGCCTAATTAATGCTGGGGTTTCATTATGAAATAGAAAGGTCCTGTTTTTAAGAAAGCAATTGCGTAAATGACACATGAGGAGGTTCAGCTGGATCAGTATCTTAGCGATTAGAAATACTTCTATTAGGTAGTAAGCTGGTGAGATTTAGTGGCTAATGGCTTGTGACTTGGGGGAGCCAGCATGGAACCCTCCTTACGCCGTGAATGTTAAGGGTAGACAGACTTGGTTCAGAGGAGCTGTGCATGGAAAGGACGGTTCAACACATGGTGAATAAAGAAAAGGATGCTGGCAATTAGTCTCCATTTTATGTTATCTGCATGTCTGCATTTCAGCTATAGTAGAGCAAGAGATGAAAAAGACTGGTTGTTTGCACCTCACTATCGCTACTACGTACGGGAAATGAGAATCCATGCCTACAGCCAGCTCCTAGAATCCTACAGGTCACTCACACTAGGTTATATGGCCGACGCTTTTGGAGTCTGTGTAGAGTTCATAGATCAGTAAGTATCCTCTAAAAATATCAGTGTACAAGGTGCAGTAAGAGTAATGATTCAGTGATCTGCTTTTTGTCTTTCCGAAAACCTGTACATAGTAGAAATACTCAGAGATAGAAAAGGGAAGTCCGTGGATCACAAGACAAGATGTACTTAAAGATGGTGTTGGATTTTAACCCAAGGCATTGGGGGAGGACAAGCAAGAGCAAAGAAATTCAGGCTGGCTGACAACACTCCAAGATCAGTTATAACTTGTTCTTTTCCTTTAACCTAACTTCCATGTTAGAAAAAATAGGTGCATGAAAGCTATAGGAAGGGATGTTTAGTTTGGAATGTGGCAACACACTACAGTGGACCCTTGTATAACAAATGGTTTGTATAATATAAAATTTGTACAACATAAAAAATTCCAGAGATAGGGGAAATTTGCTTAACAGAATCGCCTATGGGGCAAATCCATACAACATAAAAATGGGATTATTCTGTTTTCAATGGATTCCTATGGGAAATTTGTATAAAGGAAAATTTGATTAACGTAATTCATTTGGAACGAATTGATTCCTTTATACAAGGTACCACTGTACTTCCTATGGTCACATTTCCTGTTTGAAGTCTAATGGGAAGGGTCTGTTGGTACCACCAACTTGTGAAAAGAAACTAGTGGGATGTTTATGTCCTTTCTCTGGCCCTTCTCTCCAGCCTTTTACTGGAACATACTATCCATGTGAGTCACAGACTGCAATTGTACGGTGTTCCGAGGCTGGACCAGGGGGCTGCAGCAGTTACATATTTAGGAAGGGCAGGATTGATAGTTGGCCAGGTTTACTTATCTACTTAATTGATCTAAATCCTGCCCCAAACTTTTTTTTTTTGTGTATAACCTTTCTCCTGAAGTTCATTTCTGGATAATAATATTCTTGCTTGGCATTTTGCCACTCCATCTTGGTTACCTTTATAATGTGTAAAAATGTCAGTTATCTTGTTGCTTGCCTGCCAGTTGTCAATATGGGCAATGCAAACAGCTTGTTGGCTTATCTAGAAAATGGTGAAAGAACTGTTCAGACCCATCAGGGAGATGAATCTGACTTTTTTCCTTCTTCTTCAACACAGGGAACTTTCAAGATTTATCGCTGCTGGAAGATTACACTGCAAAATAGACAAGGTCAATGAGATAGTAGAAACCAACAGGTATTTGTCAATTTTTTTCATGTATTTGTATTCTGCTTTTCCCCCTTCATGAGGACCCTTGTCAGGTTTATACCAAAATATTGTAAAATTCACAAATAATTAAGAACATGCTGATTCACCGGTAAAAAATATTTACAAACTCTCAGGGTTCTGCTTTACCTATGTTGTTTGGATCCATGTGAAAGCAACTGGGATATATTGTCTGGTGTTTTGAGGTTCAGTGTCACTGGTATACAGATCATGCTCAACTCTCTCTTGCTATCTAAATCTGAGGAAGCTGCTTTGGTTCGAGATCAATGTGTAATGGACTGGATGAGGATGAATAAACCGAAACTTAATCCACACAAGACAGAGGGGCTCCTGGTCAGTCAAAAGGCAGAACAGGGTCACCCGCCTGTGCTGGATGGGGGTCCACTCCTCCACAGCCTGGGAGGACTCCTGCATTTGTCTCCGACTTCGGGTCCGGACAGGAGTGCATTTACAGTTAAAGCATTTGCACCAGCTGCCCCTGTTCCTGAAGAAGTTTGATCTGGCCACGGCCGTGCCTAAATGATGTCCTGGCTGGCTTGGGAAGTGTCAGAAAACTTCAGCTGGTCCTAAATTCAGCGGCTCAATTGCTAACTGGGATTGGTGACCAGCGATTGCATGGCCCCCATTATTACAGCAGCTGCCGATCTGCTCCTGGGCAGAATTCAGGGTGGCAGTTCTATCAAGGACCGATCAAGTCCTAAACATATTGGGTTCATGCTATTTCCAAGGCTGTGCCTTTGTTTTAGGAGCCTGCTGGCGTGTTATCAAGCAGGCTGAGATGATCAGAAGAGGCTTTTTCTGTCAGTCAATATCGGTCACAGCAGGTGCACTTGGTGGGGACATGGGAGAGGGCCTTCTCCTTTGCTGCTCCCAAGCTTTTGGAACTTCCTCCCACGGGAAGCTAGGCTGGCCCTCTCTTGACTATCCTGAAAGCTGGTGGAAGACCTTTCTTTTTGGGGAATGTTGCAATGAGTAATTGGGCTGCCTGAGTGAGTTTTTCAAAAATGGATTGCTGTGCCTTACTGCTTTGAATGGGATTTTGGTATCTGCTTTTGCTCAATTTTTCTTCCAAGTGGGTTTGCTTGATCTTTTTTGTATTTGTATACTCACTGTTATTATTTGTATACTCACCTGTGGTTTTTAGATTTAAATGTTGTCTTAATCCATCCTGGGTCCTTGTAAAGCAAAGCATAGCATTGAATTCTTGAAGGCTTTCACGGCCGGGATCTGATAGTTGTAGTGAGTTTTTGGGGATGTTTGGCCGTGTTCTGCAAGTTTTTCTTCCTGATGTTTCGCCAGTCTCTGTGGCTGTCATCTTTAGAGGGCAAGCTCAGTGAACTAGAAGTTTCTCTCTGTGCTCTGGGCCAGAGAACTCCTGGTTCCCTGAGTTCCTTGCCCTCTGAAGATGCCAGCCACAGAGTCGGGTGAAGTGTCAGGAAGAAAAACTTCCAGAACACGGCCAAATAGCCTGAAAAACTCACAACAACTATCAAAGCATAGCATGTTGCCTATATACCACCCCATAGCACTTAAAGCACTCTCTGGGCAGTTTACAAAGACACTTTGCAAGCCACAGATACAATACCATTTCGGACTAAATGCTCTTGTCTCTCCCATCTGTAGGCCTGACAGCAAGAACTGGCAATACCAAGAAACCATCAAAAAAGGAGATTTGCTGCTAAACAGGGTGCAGAAGCTTTCAAGAGTAATAAATATGTAATGGGCTTTTTTTTTAAAGAAAAAAAAAAAGAAAAGGTGAATACCACCAAACTTAGAATACTTTGGTGCAATTATCATTATATTGTATTACTTGTTATATTGTAGCTAAGGAAATGACATAGCTAGGGTTTTTACAGGCTACTTTATTGTGTAAACAAAAAAACTGTATAACTGTATAACTGTTTTCCCATCAACTTCATGTATTAAATGTATAGTACAGTTGACTACCCTGCTCTCTGGCGAATTTAATTCAATTAAATAATTCATATAATATAGTACTCAAACTTTCCACCAGGGATGGACCTGTTCCCTGATCCCTGTGAGAGAACATAGGAAGATTGAGACTACAATCTTGTACATACTTGACTTGGCATAAGTCACACTGAACTCTAAAGGCATCTTTAAGATTGCCTTTTAGTTGCTTCCGAAATCCCTTAATGTTTGCATAACCAAGGACTAAATGATTTGAGAACGTCTGATCTTAAAAGTGCAAGTATTATTGTAGTAGCTAAGGGGGAATTGGTTTTGACCCTGCAGCAATGAGAACAGCCTTGCTGGAACAAGCCACAGCCCATCCACTCCAACATTCTGTCTCACACAGTGGCTCACCATTTGCTTCAGGGTATTCCCAAGCAGATGTCTTCACCTGCTTACGATTCTCTGCAAATGGCATTGAGAGATATCCTGCCTATCTCTCCAACCCAAAGGTTGTCCTTAGGCATCCATTATGATACCCATTGATACCCTTGTTCTCCATGAACTTGTCTAATGAGTTCTTAAAGCTGACAAGGCTGACAGCTGTCACTTCTTCTGGCAGGGAATTCCATAGACCAGTACTTTCTCTTATTTGTTCGAAGTCTAGCACCCAAAAGTTTCATGGCGTGCCCCTTCGTTCTAGCGTTGTGCAATAGGGGAAACAGTTTTTCCTTATCTACTTTGTCCACACTGCGTATGATTTTATAAACTTCAATCAGGACACTTCATAGGCGCTGTTGTTCAAGAGTACCAGCCGTTGCAGCCTCAGATGGTAAGGATGGTGTTCCAGTCCCCGAATCATTCTGGTTGCCCTCCTCTGCACTTTTTCCATTTCCATAATCTCCTTCCTGAGGTATGGTGACCAGAACTGTACACAGTACTCCAGACTGGGACTCACCATAGATTTATAAAGAGGCAAAATGACACTTGACTGATTTTCTATACCCTTCCTAATGACCCCTAGCATTGAGTTTGCTTTTTTCACTGCTGCGGCACACTGGGTTGACACCTTCAGTGAGCTGTCCACCAGAACACCAAGGTCCCTTTCTTGGTTTGTTGCAGCGAGTTCTGACCCCATCAGTTTATAAATGTAATTGGGTTTTTTTTGCCCCAACATGCATTACTCTGCAGTTACTAATGTTGAAACTCATTTGCCACTGGTTTGCCAATCCTCCAGTGTCAAGATATCCCTCTGGAGCTCCTCACAATTTCTGTTTTTACCAACCTATATACTTTATTTATTTATTTATTTGTTTGTTTGGCTTATATCACGCCCATCTTCCCAAGAGGGAACTCTGGGCGGCTTACAATAATAGTAGTAAAACAAACAAAACAATAACAGAACACGAAAGGTGGCATAATCCAAGCAGAGATGGCAGTGGGCAAAATAAATAAATAAATAAATAAATAGAAAGGTCGCCAAACGCCTCCCTGAACAGGTGGGTCTTCAGGGCCTTTTTAAAGGCGGGCAGGAACTCTGCTAGGCGCAGCTCACTGGGGAGATGGTTCCAAAGCATGGGGCCCACCACAGAGAAGGCGCGGTCCCGTGTATGCGATTTCCGCGACTCTGGGTGTGGCCACCCTCAGTGAGCGCGCCTGCGCCAATCTCGTGAGTCTGGCTCCAGTTGATCTCTGAAAGATACGCTCTGCCAGATACTCTGGTCCCAGGGCATGGAGGGCTTTGAAAGTCAAAACCAAGACCTTGAACCTAATCTGGAGGACAACAGGTAACCACTGCAAGCAAGCCAGGACTGGGGTGATGTGCTCGAATCTACGAGCACCCACCACCAGCCTGGCCGCCGCATTCTGCACCCGCTGTAGCCTCCGGACCAGGGTCAAGGGCAACCCCACAGTGTCGTCAGCAAATTTGGCTACCTTGCTATTTACTCCTACTTCTAAATCAAGTCAAACTTGTCATTTGGACAAGCCTTCCATCTTCTAAATGAGCTTTCCTTGCTTTTGATCACTTCCTGAACAGCTCCTGTAAGCCACATCGGAACCCTCTTTGACTTGGCAGTGCCCTTTTTCCTTTTGGGTATGCATTCCAATTGGGCCTCTGTTATTGTTTTTGTGAGCAGCCTCCGTGCCTCTTGGAGTGTTTGGACAATATAAGAGAAACCCAAAAAGTGCAAACATGAAACAATCAAACCATGGTGTAAGAATGTTGATGTAGGCCTGCTATATATTACCTTCCACCCTTTGCTGCCTTTTCTCGGATGCTAAGAAACATGACTACCTCTTAGAGGCCAACATGTGGCATACCTTACTTTGTGGGTCTGTTTCAGAGGAGCTTGATGACACTGCAGCATATACAAGATGGCCTAAAATCCATCTTGACTGTAGTTCTCATAAATTTAAGAAACAGAGCCCTTCACAGTTGTCCTGCTCAACTGAAGATGTACTTACTTGTCCTCCAAAATGCTGCTGAGGCCAATCCAGGCTATGTGCTTTTTGTATAACATGCTTTATGGGATCCCTAATATGAATGAAGTGGGCTGTAGGAGCAGGGGTTGGTAATTCAATTTTCCAATTGATTTCCTGGGAGAAGAGGCAGCCTACAAACTGCATAGTCCCCGAGAACTTTCCAGTAGAGGAACTAGGACACCACTTCTGAATATTCTCTCTGCATAGAAAACTCTGGAAAGCTTACCCTCGTAAGTTGGAACTGACAGATGGCATGCAACGAAAACATGAGTGCCTATGCCAAATGTATACAACCAAGCTGAACATATGAAAGAACCAGAGGCAACAGACTTGGGCATCTTGTAAATTAGTTGCCATCCACATCCTCTCCGCATAAACAACAAAACTGAAGGGAATGGAGTAGAATGGAAAAGGCAGTCAGTTCCATGTCATAGTGAACTGGAAGATAAGATTCTGCAGAATCATTTCCCACTGCCAACAGCCTCTAAAATGTAGTACAATGCAGGTGAAGGATTCTCCCCCTTTCCAGAGGTACCAAAAACTAACACAAATGGTGCAATGAGTGTTTTCATTTCAAGCAGGACCTGGAAGGCCGCCAGAACACAGATGGCTACATGTGATTAGATCCCAGTTTCCCAGACAGGCTGCTGCTTCACATTCTCTAGAACTCATGCAGCACGAAGAGAGTGCTCAATTTGTAACATGGCTCTCAATACTTGGACTTCTCCTATACTACATCCACTCTGCAGAATCACCCAATGACTAAGCCATTGTGATGTTCCCCTCCTGCTGCTCATAAAGCCTCTACTCTTTATCACAGATGTCTTGTAAAGTAGATACTAAACGTGCTTCATGTCTTGTTGATTTACAGGCATGGGTGGGTTTCTTTGCCGGAATGACTTTATCTTTTCCTTGACATGTATCATTTGTCCTAGTCCTCCCCACGAAGCAGAGATGCATTGTGCACGTTTTGGAACCATTCTGGCCATGTTTTAATCATGTCTTGGTTACCTGGCACACTGATTTTCCTAGTCATGAAGCAAAAGCACAATATTTTTTTTCTTATAAATAGTATAAATTATTTTATTTACAGAAACTTGTTACAAAACAAATAGACTATATATTTCTTTTCCTCTTTTAAATATCCAAAGTAATTTTTTTCTACCCCATGACATTTGTTCATGTACTATACAGCAGCCAACACAAAAGTTCAGCTCTGAGCAGATGCTCTTGAATATGTATACAAATTATCAAACTATTCACACATTGTACACAGGAGATTGCTTCCCCACCCCCACCCCTCTCTAGGGAGAGCCAGGCTGAACTCCGAAAGCAAGAAGCTTCCATGGCCTACATTCTCAAATGACATTTATGTAGTGCTCATTTAAAAAATAACAATAATCACCTTTCATAAAAAGTAGGATCATTTGCACAAAGCATTTAAAATAACAGTTTTTTTTTCTGCTGAAGGAAAAGCAGAACAATCTTTTCAAGTCCAATCCCCTTCACCATACAATCCCCCCCCAAAAAAAAAAAAGACAAACAGAAACGAAAGAATCCTTGGCAATAGTAACTCTTGCCGGAAGACAACTTACCGGAAGATGATGCGTTGAAATAACACCGGGAGCACAAGCTCACTCTGACCCCCCTTCCCATACAACACTCCTTGGAATGAACAAGGAATTGTTTGTTTTTTGTTTGGTTGATTTTTTTTTTTTACAAAATCTCGTCATTTATTTCCATGAGGTTTGTACGCAGGAGAAGCTGTCCGGTGGGCTTGTGTCGGTAGTCTGTGAAACTGCTTTGAGAGGTAACATTTTTCCCATAATACAAAATAATGTCAACATTCTGTCATCTAAAGTTCTAGCTGATAGAAACAGAAGAAGAACAATCCAAACTTAAATCATTTAAAATATGTCCAGAACCTTTGGCATTATTTATGAACTGGGGACTTGCTTCAGTCTGACCCTTTGCTTTGTTTTTACTTTTTATTCATTTCCCCTGCATCCTCTCTCCCTCGTTAATGGAAAGTCATATGTAGGTGGGAAAAGCAAGCTCCATTTTTTTTCAACAGAACATTCAAGTCTTTAAAGGAGAAGCTGTCTAAAAAACAGTCCAAGCTTAAAATCTAGATATATATAAATCAGGCACTTTCAGTTTTTCCATTAGTTTTCAACCATGTGAAGACACACATCTGCATGTGTGGGTACACACATGTGCACATACACATATGCACACAAATGCTGAAATGAAAAAAAAGCAGTGTGTCACAACTAAATCTAGTCTTCTGGGACTCAGGCAACTCTAAGCAATGTTGTGTATAGCAGAGCAGGCTGTGAACAAGACGCAGCCCAATGCCACCTAGCCTCACCGCCTGAAGAGTGGCATGGCAGCTGTGGGTTTAGGACCACCACCTCAGATCCTTTTTCATTTGTATCCAGCAACTCCCAAGACATTAAAAAAGGGACACAACTCTTCCTCCTTCCCCACTCCCCAGAGGCATCCCTTAAAAACTGCAAAGTAGGCATGTTACTTATTGGCTTGGCAGTGAACCACTTCAAATTATAAAAAAGGGTATTTGCTTCTTTTTCTTTTTAATTAATAAATACTAGATGATTTTCAGTTGTACCAAAACTGGATATAAGAAAAAAGACCTGTGCAAAAATACATATTTAAATATGTACAATCAATTAACAAAATATGTCTTCTGGAATAGGGATACTTCAATATTTATAATAGAACAAGAAATTCCAAAATAAAGATACAAAAGTATGGGTCTCATTATTATTATTATTTTGTATAATTCTTTGTTCATCATTGCAACAATTTTTTTTAGGTTAAGAAAACTGCAGGAGTCATAATGAGAAGCTGGAAAGACTATAAAAACTGTATCTCTTAAATTAATACCAAAATCTTCCTAAGAAACAACCCAGCCACTGCAAATCTTGCAAGATAAATTAAATCTGAATTTTCCTTAGTTATTTACATCAAGAATGTTGTCACAGAACAAAAGCGTCAAAAACAATTATTCATTACTAAGCCCCAAACATGGAATATTGTTTGTTACAATAGTAAAAAGCAAGTCTACACTTTTGAGGGCAGGCATACATTAGGATGTCCTCTGGTTCTATTGATGGCAAGTTTTCGCCTTATAAACCATTGTGTACACACAGGACACAATTCCAACCCCCAGAATGTCTTGACATGTTGTGCCCCACTGAACGAACCAAGAGGGCTTTTGCGCAAGAGCATGGCTGTGTTCGTGGTCCAGCTCCCATCTTGTCAACATGGCTTGAAATGCAGACATTCACAGTGGGAACTGGGCCCAAGGCTGCAACCCATGGAGATTAGACACAGTGGTTAACGACTGAATCTTTACAGAGATCTGCTTGTTTTTATTTCCAAGAAACCTGGAACTTGCTTTGATGCATTTGGAGCAACATAATATCTATATAACAAACACATTTGAGTACTTAAAGCCACTAAAGTTTAACTTATGCAAAATTTGTCAGCCTTTGAAGGTAAATCTATCAAAACCAAATTGCACTTGTGATTGAAAATATCGAACACGTGGGGGTGGAGGCTTCGTCAAATGTCTCTCTTCAGAGCAGATACGTTACTTTGGTTGTTCTGTCTCACTCCCTAAATAAGCCAATTAAGAAGTTTTTAACATTTTATAGAATCCTCTACCAACTGAAGGGCTGTTTGTCACTTTCCCTCCCCCTCCCCAATATTCAGACATTTTTTTAAAATATTTGCATAATTATCATCATTATCCAAAGTATTTCCCCCCTAAAAACATGATATTTTGTGAATTCAAGGCTTTAGAGAGTTGTCTGCATAGAATCTTGTTGCTTCACTATGTTTTTAACAATTCAGTACCAAATTTCTTGTTGATTTGAAAACCTCAGCAAGTAAAAAACCAAGGAAAAACACCCATAAAAACAGCTGTTGCTGCTTGGGGCAACTTTAGAATCCCTGATGTGCCAATGCACTGCCATAGAGTAGGGAGAGAAGCTGGGCTGAATTGGTAGGCTCAGATTGTCTCAACTCAGCGAGATCGGGTGCCCTTTTAAGGCAGAAATCTACAGGCACATATTCCACACAGAGCTACTCTTGCACAAACCCTACTGAGGGTCCAGATAATCAGGTTTTCCCCTTCCCTTAGTGAGTGTTAAATTTTAGGCAACGGGCTGATCAAGTGGAAGGGACAGAACAGAATTGGGTGATCTGACCAAGTTCAAAGATACCATGGGTACTGCAGCCAACACTCTGAGAAGTAGTGAGCATCTAGCATGCTGAACACCGTCATCCATGCCTGGCTGGTAACAGCTGATTATGTAGTATCACTTGATTGAAAAAAGGAAGTTCTCACTGAGGGCAGGGGGAGGACCATTTTTACTCACAATTAAACACGGAGTCCAAAAAATGAACAGGAAATGCCTTTCCCCCCCAGCCTTGTAGAAGAGAGGCTTTGCACGGATTATGCCCAACAGTTTGGATATATTAATTCCTTTCGTCTTTAGGTTGGAGTTTAAAGAGTCACTACTTCAAAAATAGCTAGATAAAATGATATTATTAAAGCCCTTCTAACAGTTTAGTTTCCTCTCAAAAAGGTTTCTTTTTCACAGGCTTGAAGTGAACCTTTGGGACTGGAGGACACGCTTGGAACACTCTCCCTTTGTGTACATGATGGCAATACACACTGCGGAATTCAACAATGAGCTCAGAATTTTGAAGTGGCACTTAATGCAATCATCAGAAAAATCTGAAACACTGACTTTAGAAAATGGGAGTCATAATCTGGTTGTGAGAACAAGGTAACAGCTTACTAAAAAGTCTTGTAAGAAATAAAGCACTAAGAATTCTGTTTTAAAAATGTTTGCAATTCAGTTTTATAAGGATGGTGTTCTGTCCCCCGCCCCCCAAAAGGTTGGATGGTACAACCCAACTTCAACGGGCATTTTCTACTCTTCCCCACCCACCTCAAAACAACAAAGGCTTATGGCATACAGTATAGGTCAAGAAATATTTTCTTTGGGAATAGTTTTAGAGGTCATTCGCCATTTTGGATTTGGATTTTGGATTTGGGAGTGGTTTTTATGTTTCCAAAGGAACCCCCCCCCCATAAATCAAGCGGGCACATGCCTCCTCCAAACAATGCCACTATGCAAACTCCATTCTTTTCGGTGGGTCTTGGAAAAAGGCCTACTGGAATGAATGGGAGATTATGAAGCAGTTGGGCTTGGTGGATGGTGCCCATACAATTGTTCTGTATCATGTGGTTTCACTGTTTTAAACATGGTTATTTCTTCGTTTTGGAGTGACAGTCACAAAAGTACATGTGCCCGTGTTGGTATGTGTGTGTGGTTTTTTTTTTTTTTTAAGAACTCCTGACAGTTTCTTATCCCAAATTATTTGCAAAAGGGCTGGGCAAAAATGTCGACTTTGTTTCTAAATTGTGCTATTTTTGCATTCCAATCAAGGAACATTGCTATGAAACACTAAAGCCATATTCCCTTCTTGAGGGCTTTTTTTTTTAAATTGTGCCTAACACATTGTGCCCCCTTCATTAGGGGTTTTCACTAGACAGTGCCAGTGTGGCAGTTAGTTATGCCTACGACACTATCAGCAGAAAAAACTAGTCCACAGTAATGTTTATTCGCAAACATTGCTTTGCCCAACCAACCTAGATCAAATAGTGGCAAGATGATGTACTCCTGTAATTAACATCTCACAGGGATTTTGTAGCAAGACGTCCAGACCACTGGTAACACTGATAGGGACAATCCGGTGTGGCTGAACAGCAATCCAGTGTCCATTTTCAAGCTTCACTGCTACAGACATGGCTTCAGGGAAACTCCTTGATTGTGTGACAGTCTAGTAGAATCTCCACACCTGAGGACCGTGGGAAGCTGGGAGAACTCAAAAGGCATCTTGGAGTCCAGAATTTCCAGATGGAGATGTCCCCCCCTGCTTGTAGTGAAAATATTCCAGTTCTACCATGGTACTGTCAACTGTTAGGGACGAGCCTTTGGCTTTTACACAAGGGGGGCGGGTGGGGAGAAAGGGGGAAAAAAAGATAAGTAAGTATCAAGTTGTTAAGCCATACCCAATGATGCAATTTTATACCAAAGACACACCATCCGGGATCCTGTTAGAATCACAGAGCCATCCGGTGGCAATTGCACAGGCAGCGTGCTGGATCGTGCAGTCTTTCCAGGGACTCCCAGATAGCAGCCGTGTCCAAAGCAGCCTTCTATCAGCTTTGATTCATTGCCCAGATTCGCCCCTTTCTTGATGAGATGTCCCTGAGAGCAGTTGTGCATGAATTGGTGATTTCCTGGATTGACTTCTGCAACTCACTCTACAGGGGGGTTACCCTTGAATCTGATTCATAGACTGCAGCGGGTGCAGAATGTGGTGACTAGGATGGCGGTTGGTGCAAGAAAATATGACCGCATCACTCACATATTGGCTCACCTGCACTGGCTACCTGGGGCATTCTGGATCAGGTTCAAAGTGATGGTTTTAATTTATAAAACCCTCCATGGCTTGGGACCTGAATATACAACTGAGCACCTGTATTTTAGATTAATAAATGCCCACTCAACTAGATCTTCTTTAGTGTTGGCACTTAGGGTGGCCACCCCTAGGGAAGCCCAAAAAGTGTTTTGAGAAACCAACCTTTCTCAGTGGCCACCCCTGCTCTTTTGAACAGACTGCCAGCTGGCATCCATTTGGCTCCATCTGGGGCAATGTTTAAGAGGACTTTGAAGACCTGGCTCTACCGTGAGGCTTTTGTCAGTGCTGCACGTTACTAGCCACCTACCTACCTGACTCCCTATTATGATTTGTTTGTCCTATATTGTTTATTATGTTTACTTAATACAGTATATGTAAAATGTTCTTTTTATTTTATGGTTTTAACTTTACTTATACACTGCCTGGAGTCATTCTTTGAATTAAAGGTGGTGGTATATAAATACAAAAATAAATAAATAAATAGTTTGTCCCTCATGACAGATGGCTGGCTAAGTGAAGACGGCTGTTATGTACCACTGGCTTTACACTTTCACAACTGGGTTTTGGGGGAAAGCCAGTGATGCAGGTAATGAGCCAAGCATCTCTGTGGAAGACCAAGGGCGTTTATACACGACCCCTAAGCTCCGCCGCAAATGGCTGCAAGGTCCGGACCTTAAAAATGTTTACCCACCAGCTCCGGACTTTGCAGACAATTAAGTGCTACCCCGCCCACTTTAGCGTGACCAAACAGCAGTTTTCTTGTATCTGGTCTTTGATGGTGACAAATATTTGATCCGGTGTAAGGATAGTGAGTGCGGGGCTCTCCTGGCTTCCGTTTGTTCTTTTTTTGCGCCCCGCCCCTTTAAGAGATCTGAATGCTGCCGGGAACAAAACGGAGGTAAACTGGCATTCTTTTCTTTCTTTTTTCTCCCTCCCTCAGGCAGCCAGCAACCAGGAAGTGCGGAGGGGGGTGGGGACAGAGGAAGAGTGAGGAACCCCTAAGATCTCTGGTCTGAATTTAAGTGGCCAGTGGATCTTAGGGGTCGTGTAAAAAGGCCCTAAGCTTTGCTTAATTTACTCTCAGTAAACAGCCATCAGATTTATTAGCAGTATATTCATAGAAGGCTTGTTTGCCCAAAAACAAACAAAACCAGACAGCCCAGTAACCTCTTATGAATCGAGGCAGAACACAGATCACGAAATTTGAAATTAGAGGTACCTTTTAACCTTATCGATCTAGTACAACCTATACTTTCAACTCATCCATTTACAGTACACCTCTTTTAAAGAGGGTAACTGATTTAGTCTGTTGCCATCAAAAGAGCTCCTTAAATGGCCTGCATTCCAAGACAGCTTCTGACACATAAAAACATGATTGCCTTTATGGTTCCATAAGATTTAGCAAGTTAATGCAACTTATTAAGCCCATAATTATGGGAAGTTCTTATTCAGGCACTAGCTGCCTAGTTGGAATCAACACAGGAAGAGTGTAATGTCCAACTGCACTCAATCATCATTTCCCCCCCAAACAAAATGAGAGGCATCTCACAAGGATATTAGGCAAAAGCACAAGAAAAGTAAAAGACAACACTGTGGTGCCCTCAAAAGACTAACCTCTCTACCCCTATCTCTAGAACAAAAGGATAGGCACCTTTTGTATGTGGGCTCTTCATAGGAGGTAAAACTGGGGTTGTCCAGTTTCCATCTTACCCAGAGAGTGTTCATGTAAGCAGGAATTTCCTTGTCTTTAAGTAACACCGGAATAGGGGCTATTGATTCAATGGGTCTATTCCCACTGGGTCTAATGTGGACCTCCAGTTAACAGTAGATTGAGCTGAGATGTCCAGTGCATCACCTTACTCTTACAGTCCTTCAACCTGTGACATCTGAAAGCCCTTGATTGCTGTCATGCCACCACCTCCTCCCTGGACCCTTGCCCGGCATGGCTAAGAAAAGCGGCCAGGCTGGTCACTACTAAATGGGCCACTTCAGAAATTAATGGATCTCACCAGGAGGGCAGAGTTCCCCATGTCCTCAAGTAGACACTCATTAGGCCCATTTGGAAGAAAATAAACTTGGTGGGCCAAATTGAGAACTATAGGCCAGTCACCAATGTTTCATTCATAAATAAGATGATTGAGAAAGTGGTGGCTGATCAGCCTAAGGGACTACTGTACTAGATGATACTGAAGCTTATGATCCATTCCAGTTGGGGTTCAGGGTGCGCCATGGCATGGAGTTGGCATTAACTGCCCTTGAAGATGACTTACTGAGGGAGGCCAACAGGGACAATTTGCCCTTGTTGCTCCTCCTCACTCACTCAACAGCTTTTGATACCCTCACCCATGGTATCCTTCTGGGGAGGCTCTCTGAGCTGGGGATCAGAGGCACTGCTTTGCAGTGGTTCCAGTCCTTCTTGGGGGACAACCCCAGAGAGTTCAGCTGGGGGACATGACTTCTACCCCTTAGTTCTTTGATTGTAGGATCCCATAGGGGTCAGTGATTTCCCTCATACTCTTTAATATCTAGATGAGGCTGCTGAGCGAGACTGTCAGGAAGTATGGGGTTTTGTGTCATCTGTACGCTGATGACACCCAGCTCTATATCTCCTTTTCCCCATTTGAAATTGATGCTATTTCATCGATTGAGCGCGGTCTGGATGCTGTTCTGGAATGGATGAGAGTCTGGAAAAAAGGTGATTGAGACGTACAAAATAATGCAGGGTATGAGTAAAGTGGACAGAGGGACGCTCTTCTCCCTCACAAAATACCAGAACTAGGGGACATCCACTCAAATTGAGGGCTGGGAGAATAAGAACAGACAAAAGAAAATATTTTTTCACCCAGCATGTTGTTAGTCTGTGTAACTCCCTGCCACAGGAGGTGGTGATGGCATCTGGCCTGGATGCCTTCAAAAGGGGATTGGACAAATTCCTGGAGGAAAAGTCCATCACAGGTTACAAACCATGATGGAGATATGTAATCTCCAGGCTTTAAATTGGGGTACTTCAAGGACCAGATGCAGGGGAGTGGTATCAGGAGACAGATATCTAGTCTTGTGTGCTCCCAGACACATCTGGTGGGGCCACTGTGAGATACAGGAAGCTGGACTAGATGGGCCTTTGGCCTGATCCAGCATGGCTCTTATGTTCTTAACATACTGAACCAGGCAAGACAAAAGTCCTCTGGCTGTGGCTCCCTATCGTCGGCAGGTTGGGAAACTCCCTTAGTTTTGGGTGGGTTACTCTCTCTGCACAGGTTGAAGTGTGTAGTCTGGGTGTCCTGTTGGATCTGGTGTTCACCATGGAAGCTCAGATGGTGTTGGTTGTATGCTCTGCACATTACCCACTGTGGCGGATTGCGCAGCTACACGCCTACCTCGATGCCAGGGCTCTCTCACCACTTTGGTCCACGAATTCGTAGTCTTGAGATTAGACTGTTGTAATGCACTCTATGTAGGGCTGCCTTTGAGTTTAATACAAAGGCTGCAGCTAATACAGAACACTGCAGCCAGACTAGTAACATGGAAAAAAAGATTATCAGCACATTTCCCCTACTTTGGTCGCCTTGCACTGGTTGCTCATCCAGTTCCGCACTGATTTCAAGGCTCTAAATGTTGACATGGAAAGCCCTGAACAGTTTAGGACCTATCTGAATGGCTTCCACCACAGAGAACTGTCCATAACAGTTGTTCCTCCCAGGCAGGGTATCTGAGGGTTCTGATGCTGAGGAGATTCATAAACTACCTATTAGGAACTGGGCCTTTTTGGTGGTGGCACCACACTTATGGAATCAGCTGCCCTCAGATATCTGCCAGCCCCCACTCTACAGGCCTTTAAAAGGCAACTAAACACCTGGCTGTTTCCATTGGCTCTCTCTGATCAATGACCACCAATGCTGCTGATCAAGTCCTTCAATAACCTTGATGCTGTCTCTGTTGTTGTCCTCCTTCTATGTCATTTTTAAGTTTAATTTGTCGTTGCTTTGTTAATCATTTATTTAATTTGAGGTTTTTATGTTTATTATTCTTTTGTAGACTGTGTGCTGTATTATTTATGTTTAAATTTTATAAACTGCCCAAAGGAGATCGGTATATAAGTCAAATAAATAAATAAAAATAAATAAATAAATAAATGCCAAGAACAAAGGGCCCATAAGCACAGCCTTTCCAGCACTGGCTAGACAAAAAGCTTGCAAAATGTGAAGATGAATCCTGCCGTTTCCTGCCACAGGGAATGAACGTCAAATAATATAATTTGAGAAGTCCCAAAATGAAGAACAGGATTATGTTTTGATGAAAATGTTTTGCTTAGATAAGCAAAATATCAAAAATACACCCAAGTCACCCAGCATTGGTTTTTCAGGCAAATTAATGCACAGCTCTAATGTAGGCAAAATAAACACCCAATAAGCCACATATGGAACAGGCATGTTTTGCAATGATCCAGCTGCCATATACGTTTGGCCCAAGTAAGACTTCATACCTGATGAAGGATCGAATTGTTCATCAGTCCTTGTGTCCCTGGGATTGCCCCGGTGTGTTTTGTGTGAATGTTGTTCACCGGCGGCAATTTGGCAACCTTGTTTGCTTTACTGCTGCTGTTTATGCTGCTTGAACCAGGCGAGCACTTTCTTTTTTTTCCTATGAATTTATCGAGGGAAGGATGCGAATGCGAAAACCCGCCGTGCGAGTTCACAGTCAGATCGCTGGATTGGTGAATGAACGGTCCCAGCGAGAGAGTGGAATCGCCACTGTTCACCATCACACTCATGCGTTTTATCGATTCTGCCGGGCTCCCAGTCGGAGGGCCCCTCCCTGATTGGTCATGTTTGAGGCTAACTGAGTTAGCCTTGCTAGTCATACAATTGAGGCCAACACTGTGGGATGAAGACATCACCGGCGAGTGATAAGAAGCCCCAGAGTTTCCAGAGTTCACCACACAGTTTTTCCTAAAGGACTCTGTGGAATGAGAAGAAGGTGCCGGCAGCGCAGAACTGTTTTTCCGCTTCTTTCCTGAGCTGCCACTACTACTACTACTACTACTACTGTTGTTGTTGTTACTGGTACTGTTACAGTTGGCGCTGCCAGCAGAAGGTTCCTTAGGCTTAAACGACTTGCTGGATTTCAATTTCTGAGGTTTGCTGGACAGAGGCGAAGGTACGGAGGAAAGCACTGGAGGCGTGGAAGGGGATGTAGACACTTGTCTCGACTGCATACTGCTGGCGGGCTCGGCGGCACCAAAACTGGCAGGGTTGGCATTGAGCGTCGTCCCATGGGATGGTGCCGATTTGCCACTAAGAGAGAGACCGGAAGGAGACACAAGTCCGGGCGAGGACAGAGCGGTGGTGGGTAAGAGGAATCCTGTGGCACCGGCTCCATGCTGTGACCCAGGCGTTGTTGAACTTGTCCGGTGTGGAGCACGTACGGATGCAGTGTTACTTGTCGCCGGAGGAATTTTCCTAGAAGACAGAGCATGGTGCTTTCATGGCAATTCTGATAACAAAGTAGGTCTCTTAACCAAAAGACAATGTGAAGGAAACAAAGTGGAATTCTTGCTAAGCGGATTCACCCTCTCTGCAGGTTGCCAACAGTTTTGCCAAAGAGCACAAAACAACTGCCACTGAAAAAAACAAGTCTCCATTTTTGTCTACGCTGGGAAAGCCAATACGTTTCCAAGTACAGTAATACCTCGGATAACAAATGCCCCTGATAACTAATTTTTTGGATAACGAATTTCAATTTCCAGGTATAGGGCTGCCTTGGAAAACAAATTTTCTCTATGAGCTGCCTCAGATAACACATTTTTCTATGGGCTGCCTTGGATAATTTTTTTCTCTATGGGCTGACTTGGATAACGAATTTCCAGCATGCATCAGTTAAAAAGAGTTATACCAGGCTGCATCGCATCTGTACCTTTAAAGTGCACTTTATAAAGAGTTTTGAGCAAAAAAACAGGTGTCTGTGTCAATTTTCTAGGCTATGGAACGGATTAATTGGTTTCCCATGCATTCCTATAGGAAACTGCGTTTCAGATAACGATTTTTTTTCAGATAACAAATTGCCTTGGAGAATGAATTAAATTTGTTATCCAAGGTACCACTGTATCGGGAAAGCCAATGCACTTCCAAGTTATGAAGGACATGCTTGTCCTCAACTAGTTTTACATTCTGCAAAATGGAATGAAATGCATTTGTATCAAAACAAGCCACTGTAAACCTAGATAATGAATCCTGGTCAAGGAGGGGATGATAGGTCTACTGCTCTGTCAGATGCTTACATGCTCTACCGCATCCCAGCCAACTGAGTGTTTCAATTTTTCACAGCAAAAAACAAACAAAAAAACACCAGATTATTCTAGCCCTTCTGGGAAAATATGTTTAGTGTTTTCCACTGAGCATATCTCCCAATTCTGGTGTCATTTAAAAATGTTAGCACCTGTGGTTCACAAAAACAATCATGCCACCAGGCATATGTCCATAAAAACTATGGTTCATTTCTATTATATTTGACACATGAAATGACGTTCTAATCATCCTGCAAAAATCAACTTGCTCCTCTATCCTTTGTGTGGAAACAAAAACATTCAACAATGACTCCAATATCTTCTGTTTCTACTCACTTCCACATCTGTGAGTTAAGATGCTTGTCCACCATAACATTAAGTGCACATCGGATATGGTTCCATCGTTTATCAAACACGTAGTAACCTCTTCCAATTTGTCGACTACCAAATGTGCAAAACTAGAGAGGAAGAAATATTCATTTTAGAGTTTTTCTTAACTAGAAGCTACATGCTAGAAAACTGTAATTAGTCCAAGTTAAACACAGTCGTTGCAATAAAAGAACTCCTGGAAAACAGATCTAAACATTCAGGTTTAACTGTGACTATGTTAAAACAAAGAACATCGGTTTAAAGCAGCAGTTCCAAACTTTTTAAGAGTCATGAATCCCTTTTAAAATAGCTACATACTCAACACTGCTGCCATATTTGCATATAAAGGCATTTTCAAGGAGGTAAACACATCCATTTCCACAAATTTGAGGCTTCTTTCTCCCCTAAAGGGCCAATTTCTCATATATACACATGTGCACTAAATTTAGTTTCCCATTCTGAAAGGTCAAGAAGGAAATTGACCTGCAACTCCCTAGAAAACATTTTATTCCTCCCCGCCCCGGGTGTGTGTGTCATAATTCCCAGGTTGGGAAACACTGATTTAATGGATTTGATTTATATTTTATTTATTTATCTATTTATTTATTTATTTGGTTTATATACTGCAACCATCTAGCAAAAAGCTACGCTGGGCGGTTTACAAACATATACAAAATATAAAAACAGATTAAACAACTTAAAATAGAAAATAAAAACTAATCAATCAAACCAAATTGAATGCCATATATGTTTCAATACCAGCAGAACTATTTGAAGATCTTATTCCCCTGTAGAATACAAATGCTCAGTCAAGTCCTTGGGATTCTTTATCATCATACTAAAGGATCCTCAAAAGTCTGTTTGTCCTAGAATAATTTAAAACCTAGCACAGCAACCATGACCAACTCAGCCATCAGCTGCATAGATTTGCCTCCAAGCCATCTGGAGTGGCCTTGGCAGCCAGATGAGCAGTATAAACAAACAAACAAACAAACAAACAAACAAACACTTCTACTTGGTCATTCCTTCTAGAACAGAATAAACAGTGCTGCAACCAAGAAAATGATACCCAAAGCAATTTCTAAGAAAGCCTGACTTGTACAACATACAGCAGCTGGTTGAGGATGATGATCTGAATAAAGACAATCCAGTTTTTCAACAGGCTCCTCTTTTTCATCACATTCTCCCTCGTCACTAGATAACCGAGATGCTGGCTCAGCTGCAGGTAGAGGAGCGTGTGGAGATTCATGGACCGACGGAGACTCACTCGGGGCATTCCCACTGTGCTGGGCTGGACAGCCTGGAGGCCTTCAAAGAGAAGGAATCAATGGCTTTATACAATTTGCAGATCACACTCTAGCTCTGCTTTGAAGTAACAATGGATACACATTTACCTACACAGTTCTATCCTGCCAAAGGTACAACATTTCACAGTCAACTTACAAAGGAGCTATACCAAGGCTTTATATACATGGTGGTCATACTGGCTACGTGTGTGTGTGTGTGTGTGTGTGTGTGTGTGTGTGTGTGTGTGTGTGTGTGTGTGTGTGTGTGTGTGTGTGTGTGTGTGTGTGTGTGTGTGTGTGTGTGTGTGTGTGTGTGTGTATTGGATCAGAGGATTTGGAAACTATACTGACAATCTTTCAGTCCCAAACTCAGAGTGCCCACAAGTTTTCAATTGGCAAACATAATAAAATATAGTGAAAATATTGTTATCTGGCCAGCAAAGTCAAACTTTATTTGCAAAATTGTATAGTGGTACCTTGAGATACGATCACCTCGAGTAATGGGGGGGGATCGACTTACGAAGGAAGTCTGTCTGGAAGTCCATCCAAAACAAAAAAAAAACAGACTTCCATCTGAAAAACACTTCTGCAAAATTTTGAGTTACAAACATTCTCTATGGAAAAACTTGAGATAAAACTTTTGGAGAATACTTCAATTCCCAGGATGCACTGCACCCCATTCAGATCCAAGTTACAAAAAAATTCACAATACAGACCATCCTGGGGAACAAATTAATTTCGTAACTCAAGGTACCACTGTATACGCAACATGAAACTCATGGGAGAGGGCAATTAAACTCAGAGAGTCAGAAATAAGAAGCCTTCATGTTGTCTTGGTTTGGGTTCCTTAGAAGTGGAGGGATGAATAGATCTCTCACCATTCAGGCTCTCTCGCACCACTGCTACCTAATAGCCACTGTGGCTTTACAGGGTCTTTAAACATTTCTTTCTAAGCAGAATGTGAGGCTCTGGAAGTTAAAATAGCAGATGACACATTTTCCAATGGCCCTTCGCAAGGGATGCCCACGTTCACTGCAAACTGATCTCTCTTTCCCCTGAGAAGACAAGTGTGGCAGCTACAAGTGCTAGAAAAGCACAGAGCCCCCAATGAGTTTCAAAGGAAAAGAAATGGGAACATTAAAAAAAACTACTTTTGTTTCGGCCCCAAGTAGCTTGCTAATGTTACTTAGTATCTGATGGAGAGAAATACTAACATTTTTGTTCCCAGATTTTTAATTAAAAATTGTAATTTCAAAATACGAAGATGGCCCCAGAATGATCTGCTGTGAGCAACAATTGGGAGCAGTGATGTTAGTTTCTACACTAAAACAATACAAGCTCACCGATTCTTAAATATAACAGGAATTTCATCATACTGGAGAGTACAATATGTGGTTATTTTCATCCCTCTTGAGCACTAACTGGGAAGGACAGACAAAGTAGGGCGGTAATGCACAAGGATCTTATGGAATTTCTTATGTGATAAAAGAGATCACAACAGGCCTGTTTAATTATAGACGATTATTTTGTATGGTCATCTTTACTACAGGGTATTCATCACATACAATGTGCCAGAAATGTGCCTGTAATGTGGAACACAGGACAAATTTTAGCTCTATTCAGTTTTTGCCAAATCATGCGTACTTACCATCAATAGAGGAAACCTGGTTTTATTTTCAGTCTCTCTGCTCTTCTACACATGGAACGCAATGGGTCTGAAGAGAACAGCCCCCATTACCTCTACCAGCTGTTCACGTGAGTCAGAAATCTGATTTACGTGTAGAGCTGCCACAGGTGTTGGAGACTTTCTTTTTCACCTGTGTCACTCTCCATGTGTAGGAGACAGAGAAAACTAGCAACAAAGGGTATGACGCTCCAGTGCTCAACTCTAGCAATGGCACACATACACAATGAGCTCATGACTGAAAAGGGATAGAACCAATGAACTGTCCTGTACCACAATGTCCAGATCACACAGAATGGGTCTGGTACTGTAGCACCCCCATTCCCAAGTATTTGGCCTTTTGGCATGGATGCTCTCTCAAAGTCCCCCGATTCCCAATATCACAGTGTTTGGGTTGCATTTGGACATGATGATGTCTCTGTGTTCTGTCTAGTGTCAGAAACGGTATACTTCCATACACCAGCTGCTGGGAAACATGTGGGAAGTGGCAACTATCTCTTGCTAATGGGATGTCCAACTGGCTCAATCTAGGAATACTAAACCGGCCTTTGACTTGACCTAGTATGGCACTTCTTGTGTTCTTATTGTCCTGAAAAAGCATAGGTGTTCTTTGGACACGTTTCTATGCTCAGTGGAAAAAGCAGAGCTGATTCTACTCTACCAAAGGCTTGTGACATCGCATAAAAGGATGCAACGCTGCCAAAAACATAGAAGGACCTGAATCTTAGGGTCATGGCAACCTAAAGACAACTAGGTTTGTCTCATCTTGGAAATGAAGCACCATTGTTCCGCTGTTAGGATGGAGTGGGAATCAGGTGGGAATTCCTGATATTCCAAGTAATCTCCATTGGGTTTCAAAAATGTATATGCAAACAGACACATAATCCCATTAACAACACTCAGTGCTACAACATACTTGGTTTGCTGAATACAATTATCTCCATAGGAACCACAAAGGCCAACTGCAGCACAAGTCAGAGCAGACAATAAGGGGGA